>OZ016503.1:23547180-23885021 GCA_963966595.1 Physocephala rufipes
TAAATATAAATAATTTATCTAATTAATTATTATAATAATTTATCTGCGAGGATATCAAACTTTGTGGCGTTGTTAATACTAGAAATTTTTACTTGTAAAGACCTATAAGAGGGTAATAAAATTTGAAATTCAAGTAGAAGCTACACACCACAAAATGGCGATTGTAGTAATGGTGAACATAACTGCCTCGCCTGATATATGTGGCCTTCAAAGCCACATCATTGTCAGTTGCCGATCAACTTCTAAACTTCAAAAACTTAGAAATTGATATTCCCGAATCAAACTACACTAAAATACAAAACATGAGAGTCAAGCGCTCCGCAGATGGTACCAGTGAGGTTAGTAAGGATAGCACTAACAGTTGATCTAGTTCGTCGCGCAACAGATTCGCTCTACTGGGCGATCTACTAGACAACTATAGTTCATTTGAGCAGGATAATTACATCTCCAGAATTTTCTCAAAGCCACCCACTTCAGATACCATGAAAGACAAAGCCCCTTTCAGCCGCAAAATAAAGTTTTACTTGACAATTTTAAAAAAATATATAATTGTTTCGAAACTAATTAAGAAATTGAATTTTCTTAATCCCAAAATTAACTTTAAAGTTTACAATATGGTTAAATTTAAGTTCAAACTGTACGCTGAAAACCCTGATGCTCATCAAGAATTTACGGCTAATATGAGATCTCAAAAATTGACTTCTTTTCCTTTACCACTCCTTCGTTTGAACAAGCCAATCTCATTCAGTGTTTCTTTTAGACACCTGCACTTCGGTGGGGGGGGGCTACGGAGATTCGGGGGGCAGACGAAATAAAATGATAGTTTAAATAACATTTAAATAATGGGTTCGGGTTCAGCTTCGGGTTAATCACACACAAATTCGCTCGCTTTTGAACGTTTTCCGTCACTTGTTGCTAACGTGTAAAAGTAACGGTAACGGAACATTTTCATGTGCCATTATTTCAACACGATCTATAGCACTTCTATTGCGAACGCTAGCATATAGCGTGACTATGTAGTGCGTGTAGTAGTATGAGCAATGGATTTAATTTGGCATTTTATGATTCGATTTCTTCGGGGGGCGCGCTAGGTCCTCACCGGGGGAGCTGAGCCCCTCCGAAGAAGTACCTGAAAGAAACACTGATCTCATTATTAAAGGACTTTACCACCAAACTGACTAAGTTAAAATTAAAGGCTCTCTTAATTTACTATTCCTGGAGTCGATAACAGAGTCTCCAAATTGTCCTCTTCCTTCTCTCTTACAAGTAATTATCGGTATTTTTTTGATCACATTAAATCCAGGAAGAAAGTTCTCTATTAACTTTAACAAAGTAGGTCACCCTGTAAATTTTGTATGTTGTCCACTATGTGTTGTTCCTATACGAAGAACACATTGCAAGAATCAAAAAACGAGTTTTAGAAAAGGAAAGAAATGCAACTGTATTTAACTCGGTTAAATCAGACAAGCTATATTTCATCCTCGAAATCATTCGCTAGTCTTTTTCACTCAGATAAACCCAGCCCTTCAGGGAACTCATTTCAGTAAAATACTTTGAAGAACAGCATTCCCTAGAAGATAGAATTTATATGATTTTATCAAGTTCCAGAACACTTTACAATGAAATGAAAGCATCTTGCAATCCATCATGAAATTTCTACCTTATGTTTTAACGTAATTGATTTTAGCAAGAGATTAGATCTCAATAAAATACTCTCTATTAGCAAAATTCTCGTCGCTTTCATTCATGAATCACATTTGAATAATTTTTCCTATTGTACACTCGAAAGCTTTAACTTCATTAAAAGCTACTCAACGCTAGGCACGGGAAACTCTAAAGAGATTTTTAGTAGAGAGTATATACTACTCCTCCAATTCTGCAGGCACCATTGTTAGCGGTGGTCTTTCTTCGATCCAACATATTGCTAAAGATTTCGATGGCATAATAATTGGATGAGATCTTAATGCGAAAAATTTCTCTCGGGGTGATCCTTCACGGAACAGCAATAGTAATCAGTCTCATAACTTGTTCCTACTGAACTCCTTATTTAGCAAGATTTGTAATTTAAAAACTTCCTTCCTTCCCAAATGGTCCTTCCTTCCTTAACCACTGCATTATTTCCTCAAACCTTATCGACCTGTTAAACCCCAACTACTCAATTTCCGGACTCAACTCTTTTCCGGATCATTTCCGATCGTTTACAATTAATAATTCGAATAGACGTTCTTTTGTTTCTTTCCACGATGTCTCGCAATTTTCTATCAAAAACTCAAATTCATAATAACCGGTCCATAGACCTACAAAGAAATTTACAAATTTTTCCAAAAAACCCAACACAGGTTGCAACAAGTTCGCAATGGATGATAAAACCCATTAAATTCCTAATAATATCGCCATAGCTTTCATGCAACATCTCTCACAAACCATCAACACAAAGAGTATCACCTCTCTTCAAACAAATATCAATCAAGTAATTTCAATAACTCTCTGAATTCAATTTTCATGCTCATAAATCCCTAACTAAAATAAACAAAATTAGATACATATTTTCCCGTTTCTCCCGAAACTCTTCCTATAAAAAGTTAGAATTCTTTCTATTTTAGCATACGCCTTCCCAACCCGGCTTTCGAACACTCGCTCTGTTCCAAAAGATCTCGAAATTTCGAAATACATAGTTAGATGTTGCATCAACCAGAATTCGCCTATACTTACGTTCACACGACATCCTTGCGTGTGTACGTTCTATCATTACTTGAAAAGTAAATTAATAGGTTAAAAAACCACACTAATCATCTCATAGCTGACCTTTTGAGCTCTCAACCAGAATCGGAATGAAAACCACCATCTCTCACACAAATCGGCTTATCAAAGGAAAACAAATTCTATCAAATAGAAATTTCTTCAATTTTACTACAAAAAATTTACTATTACCCACAGAGGTTAATAATAACTCTTTTGTGCCTTATGTTAAAAATAGTTTTTTCCAATACATTATCATTGGAATAAGTAGTTTATATGTATTATTTCCTTATGTTTAAGTAGTTTTACTCCTTAGTTTAAGTAGGTTTCATGCAACCAAGTTTCATGCCAACAATGTAAAATCAGCACGCCGGGATGAAGCGTGCCTTTTCACTCAAACCTATTTAAAAACATATGTCGTAGTCTATTAAATTAAAAATAGATTGAATAGCCATCTCTTTTGTTCTCGTATTATTGGAGTGTTACTGTATTGTTGTCTTTTCTTTAAATAAAAAATACGTAAATACTATAATTTTTTTCCTGTAGTCTCAATAACTTGGACAGGACCAAACTAGCCAACTTTTTTATAAACAAATTAGTCTTTGTATTGAATACTTGGTTTCATATTTTAGTAAAAGGAAAAAACCCTTTTAAAGTTAGCGCTCTAATGATGAATAAACGTAATAATGTAAGCGAAATTTCATCTTGAAATACTTAAAATTGATTAATAAATGTAATTTACTTCATTACAAAAAATAGATACGTCTGCCACCAGAAGTAAATCGTTTACTATACGTTCGCAATTTGCCTTACAAAATAACGTCAGATGAAATGTATGACATTTTTGGAAAATTTGGTGCAATTCGTCAAATCCGAGTGTAAGTGAAGATTTTTCATTCATTTCAAGTTTTTGTTATAATTTCTGATTACGTTTCTAGAGGCAACACTCCCGAAACGCGTGGAACTGCTTTCGTAGTTTACGAGGATATCTTTGATGCCAAAAATGCTTGCGACCATTTATCAGGATTCAACGTTTGCAATCGATATCTAGTGGTATTATATTACCAATCTAATAAAGCATTTAAACGTACTGACGTGGATAAGAAGCAAGAAGAGCTTAATAATATCAAATCGAAGTATAATTTGAAAACACCCGAAGCACCGTAATGGGGATATTTTTGTTTTAACATTTAGTTATAGGTACTGATCGTGTATGTAATAACTTTTATTACAATTTAAATCTCGGTTGACAATTATAACTAATCAGGTCATGGAAAGTGATAAAATAAAATTTGTGCATCTGGTGTGCATTTTTAACATAAAGCAAATCCATTTTTTACGAGATGATATCTCTTGTGGAAAGTTTTATTGAACTCTCAAAATTATGTTGATAACTTTTGGTAATTCATTTTTAATTTTAAAACACAATCAATACTATAAAACAAACTATAATTTACTGAAATTAAACAAATTGCAATTGATCCATTAGTAATGATATTATTATGTATCATTTACTCCAACTGTCTTAACATTCATAGTGCTCGTATTTATATGTGGAAAATTACACAGACGTGGATCATCGGTTTTTCCTTGGAGCTTTTGCATTGCCTGCTGCATTTCTTCTTGCTGTTGCATTTCTTCCAGCTGTTCCTTTGCAGCTGCTGCCACCACCGCACGTTCTGCCTCAGCTTTACGCTTTGCAGCTTGTTTTTCCTGTCGTTGCACAGCAAGCCCCGCAACAGCTGCATAATCCGCATCCGAAATTTCAGCTGGTGGTTTGTTATGGATTTTCATGTGTCTCTTTAAAGCTACATATTGTATAAATCGTTTGCCACATTGGCTGCATTCATGAGGTTTCTCACCCGTATGGGTCATTTCATGATGTTTCAACGTTTGTGCTTTAGCAAAGCGACGATGACAGAAACGGCATGCAAAATCTTTAACACCTTCATGAACAATGCGATGATGCCTTTTTAAATTTCCGGAACCATTAAAGCCCTGCCCACAATCCGGACACACATATGGTCCCTCTTTCATCATGAAATTTATTGCTGGGCTCCAGGATGGGACAGCAACTTCCGGAATAGGATTAACTGCTGTTCCAGCAAGTTGAGACATTTCAACACGCTTAACACTGCGCGGATTTTCCGGAATTGTGGCAGTTGACTCTGCAACTGCTTTAAGAATTTCTTCGGCAACCATCTGATGACATTCTTTGGAATTACTGGTTGGTACTGGTAGTGCCGGTAGAGGCGGTGCCTCTTGATCGCTCGAAATTGCACCGATCTCTAATTGTCGCTTTCGATGAACTTCCATTGCACGCATTACTCGCTTCTCATGAGTTTTCAAATGCTTTGTCAAGCCCTTGGGATGAATGAATTTCTTTCCACAAACCTTACACTCGCATCGTTTTTCACCGGTGTGCGTCATTTCATGCATCTTACAAGCATTTGATTTGCCAAAAGTTTTTCCACAATATTGGCAAGCATAATCCTTGATTTTATCATGAACTATCTTAATATGCATTCGTAGATTCTGCTTATTGTGCGAAGCGTGCGGACACAATTGACACTGGAACTTACGCTCCTGTGTGTGAGTATTGATGTGAGTATTCCATTCCTGGCGAGTTGTCTTTCCTACTCCGCAATACGGGCAAACGTAATTCTTAATTCCAGCGTGGCGCATTAAATGGTCTTTTAACGCCGAATTTATGACAAATCGCTTACCGCAAATATTGCACGGAAATGGCAATTCCTTGCCATCATGTTTATACATGTGCTTCTTCAAAGCCATTGGACAACGAAATACTTTTTCACATTCCGTACATGGATAACATTTTGGTTCATTAATATCTTTAATGATTTTATGTACCTTTTTTAAATGCCAATTTAGAAGCCGTATGCGTCCAAACGTGCGACCGCAACCCGCCTCTGGACATTTATGCAAAGCAACTGTTTCAGCGTGACAATGCTCCACGTGCAGTCGTAGCCCATTTGCTGTTGTGAATCCCTTTAAGCATGTAGACACGGTGCATTGATGTGGAAGCTTGTCATTGTGATATGTCATATGCTTTTGATAGCACTCAGCCTTTTTGAATTTTTTGTGACAAATATGACAATCTATTATACGATGTAGATGTCTCTCTGCCGCAGGAATCCGTTTACGTTTAGGCTTGGGTTTTACTTCTTCTGTCATCTTTTTTCTTCGAAAACGTTCGGCGAGTGGGATATCATCGTCACTTGTATTGTCATCTCCTTCTGGTAGTGTTAAAGACTGATCCGCATCGTTTAACTGTTGACTTTCCTCGTCAGAATCACTCAGTTTACTAAAGGGTGATTGCGGATCGTTATTGGCATCAAAATTATTACTATGAACCACTTCCTCAGCTGCCTTATTGACATTCTCTAACATTTTGAAAACTTCATCTTCATTTTCTATCATTTCACATTTATTGTTAAGTAATGGATCATAGCTCACTGGCTCATCATCATCACCCACTTGAACATTGGGCTCTTGAGCACTTTCACCTAAAATATCAAAATCCTTAACATGACCGGGTGATGAAATAACAGCCTCAACGGGGATCCTCCCATTCACCAATTCCTGGAATCTCTGTACAGAGTCCACGCATAATCTTTGGAATTCATGAAGATCATTTAGGCGAGAATAACAAACTTCGCAGATATTTTTTGGAAATCCATCCTGCGGCTCCACAGATAATGACGTACACACTATAAGCTTTTTTGCCAGTCCGGGTATGAGAAACAAATCATAAAAATTTGGAGTATTCAACTGATCGAGACATATTCGGCAGATCGTATCTATGATAGGATAGTCTGGATTTTGATAATCCATTATTCGATTATTAATTGATTTGCCGTAAATATTTTCATTTACTCGCAACTAGATAGTACTTCGATTAACACCGCGTCGACGAGAAAATATATCTCCCACCAGTGTTGCCTTTATTTTCAAATATTTCTAAATATAGATTCGTTTGAGATACAAACGACCCTTACTAAGGCATTAAACAGAGACTGAGTATACAGATGCTTTTTGAGTTAGCATCAAACTTTTTTCATGATCTCCATAAGAGCCCACGTAATTTTGACAGTTGAGGAAACAAAGTTGCATCTCACTGAACAGTTTTTGCTTAAGCCTGATATATTAATAGTATTTATATACGCCCTCAATAACACATTAAACACCAACTGGAAACTATGATGCATCTTAAATTTTAAACTCAAAATAACATCTTTTTTTAATTGACAATTTTTGTAACTGTCAAAATAACAAGCACTTATGGGGACACAAGAAGTAAAAATTTCATTTTTCTTCCCTAAAGCATTAAATAGAATCCCCGCAGCCCGATTCAACTTCATTTTCACAACTGTGAAAATTACACGCGCTCCTATGGATATAGAGAGTGAGCTTTGACTTCCATTTTACTGCTCTAACTTGCTGTCCAAAGCTCCCTTCCTCTGTTGGGCCCTTCTAATTTTGATAACAGTAAAAATTCTCTTATTTCTCTGTACTTGTTTGCTTATACGTATGTTGTTTTTCCTACTCCTCTTCTGAACTTATTTTATTGCTCTACCTTAAAGTTGTATTCCGCGCAATTTCTCCATTTAACTTATAATAGCTAATAACAAATGCATAGACGTAGTAAACATTTTAATGCCAAATCCTGAGAAACTGCAAACAACAAAAGAGAAACAAGCATCAATCAGCAAAATTAGAAATTTTCAATAAATTGCTCAGCAGCATACAGCGACTTAACTGTTTTTCTCGTTTCCCATAAGAACCAATGTAACATTGACAGCAGCTTGGCAGTTAGCTGCGGCTGCCTTTCGATTTATTCATGCTAAACACCCTGAATACAAGCTCGCAGTAACACCGGCAGCAAATCTCTCTCCCATCACGCCGCAATAATACAACCACAACAGAAGCCGTTTCGCTTAAAAAAATATTCGTTGTCAGCAAACATTAATTACACTTAGAATTTTCAAAATCGCTCTGCCTCCTATTTCTACGCAATGATAGACAATTTGTCTGGTGTTTTCTATGATATTCCAGGATTTTGCGAGAGAGATTATTATTCGCCCACCACGCTGTTGAGCGATTTTATTGTGTTCAAACCGAATTATCCAATTTATCTTCTGGCATTTCAAATCAATTTCAATTTGGAATTTACGATTTCATCCATCAAGTCTATTTTATTAATGCTTCGTCCATAATGCGAATATTTTCTTCTGTAGTATTTAAACTTTATGATATCGAGTTTAACAATTATAAACTATTCAAATATAAAAAATAATGCTTTAATTTAATTGTCATTTTCATCATTAGGAATGGTCTCCAACTAGATCAATTATCTATTTCAAACATGATATATTCAGTAAAGATGATAACAATGGAAGTATATTTCTAGGTGCCCAACATTAAGCATTTTCAAAAGTAGCGTCAATAAAGCATCGGTCGAGTTTTAATTGCGAAGTCAATAGGAATAAGGCCAATTTGACGGTACAATACGAAGACATGTCTTAAGTAATACATTTCTTCAAGACGAAGAAATTAAATGGAGTCGTTAGTTATATTTCCAAAAATCTGCATTTCGTCAGTTGTACCCGATCGTTGTTATATAATACAAATAAATACTTCCTACAATTCTTGGCTGATCATCTGAGAACGATTTTATAAGAAATATATAATTACGCTAAAAAAGTAAAAGAAAGTGAAGACGCTAAAAGATCACGCCAACCGATTCGCCGACTCATAATTGCTCATATTATGAGTCGCTCACTTATAGAAGTAACGAATGAAGAGTAATTTTTGCGCTCACGTTTTGCATGGATACTTTTGAAAGGATCATATCTTTCAACTGAACATCTTAATTTTGGTAATTTGTCATGGTTACATCCAGAGTAGTGAACATACTCTACAGGAACGCCTTCCATGTACGCACACATTCCCTATGTTGAAAAACTATAAAACATCTCCCAATGGTCCAGAGCGAGACTTCTGTTTGCGTGGTAAATAAATACTGGAAAATAACGAGATGTTTACTATGCATTGACTACTATGCTACTATGCATTGACTGGAGGTAGATTCTTTCTCCTCCCAAGAAAGTATTTAGAATATACTGCATTTCCAGATTGTAGTTAGCAGCACTTGAGAGACATTTCAATTCAATACTATCATTAACGAGGATACTTCCGAAACAGACGCAGAAGATTGCACGAACCGATGCCCAAAAAACAACAGTCAATTAATTGAACTATAGAATAAGTCTTGCACGATAGCAATTATTGGTCCGCACATATTTTGTAAGAATATCCTCAAGCGCATATTTTATAATCCACAATTTTTAAACTATAAAAAAATTTAAAGAATTGTATTTTCATACAAAACCTTTTAATTATTTTGTTTTAATTTATCACGCTAATCATTAAAAACAAAGACTGCAAGTACATTACAAATTACTTCTTATAACCGCAGCTTGAACGACGGCCACGAGCTCGCTCAAATTTACGTCCCTTCGAACGTACATATGGACGTGTATGCGAATGCGGTACACCAGGAGCCTTTCCGAAATGTCTGCAAGACTCACGTGCGGTACGTTTACCTTGAAACAACAGGGTCCGTTTGCCGGTAGGCGATTTCAAAGCCAATTGATCGAAGGTTAGAACCTGACCTCCAGCTTTCAAGATGCGTTCTCTAGCCTTCTCGGTAACATGAAGTGCGCATACCGTCATTTTCGGTACCTTCAATAGACGGACATCGTTAGTTATGGTGCCCACAACGACGACAGTTGAATCCGGTTGTTTAGCCTTTTTGAACAAGCGTGCAATGCGTTGTAATGACATCGGTGGCCTGTTAATTCTACTCATAAACAATCGTTTCAAAACGATTCGATTGAATTTTTTATTCGTACGACGCTGAAGAAAGCGATACAACTAAAAGAAAAATGGATTTATTAACTCAATCATACCAAAAATAACTAATTTATAAAACTTACTTTGACGAGTAGCCTCAGGTATACATCCTGGGATTTGGGTTCCGTCCTACGGACCTTACGATCGTATTTGTGGCAAATATCAATACCCTAAAGAAGATATTCTTTCAGTATACAATTAGGTAAAATCATTATAGTGTATGAGTGTAAAATTATCCACCGATGTCACCAAGTACCGGGGATTAAGTTGTATTAAATGTGTCGAATAAAATTTCATAGAATACCTACCATTTTCGCGACCGGAAGAAGAAAAAGGTACGTTGTTCATATCCTCCTTGACAGCTTGACAGTATTCGATGACAATTAAGCACTCTATTACAATGAATGTTGTAAAATGATATCGAACAGGGCCCATATCTATTGCTTTCGGCAGTCAAAAGTTTGCACCTGAAATACACGATTTAGTACAGAAACAATGAGAATCGGAATGTTTTCATTTTAAGAGTTTCTGTAACGTAGTGTCGGTAAAGAGACTCTGATGAAATGCAATTTCCAGAAAAGATACTGAAAATTTGCGTAAAAAACTGTTACTGTGACGTTTTCATATAAAAAGTTTCTTGTTTAAGACAATAGTCGTTCAGTATTCGAATGTTGAATATTGGTCTCATATAAAATTTTAAAAATTCTAAAAAAATTTATAATTAATAATAGTAATCATAATTGCAAAAAAATTTAGTGGAGGACCAAAGTTAAGAAAAAAGAGTAAGTATAATAGTAAATTATAAATATTATCTCATATCTTTGTTTCTCAGAGAAATCTCTTCCGCTGCGACCGAACAACCATATAGGTTCATTTCCGCCTTCATCTCACAGTAAGCTGTGGATGTGGTGAGCCCACGAAAATTCGAACCAAGGTTATGAATTTAAGAAACCAGAAATATTTACGATTTTGCTTTTATTTCACAATAGTTTCAATAGTATTTTTGGTTTTAACCGTGGAAACCAGTTTTGCCTAAAACTGATTTCAGAAAACAATATAAAGTTCTTAAAATTATGCCCTGTTCGTATTGGCTTTTTGAGGTAATTTAATAATTTAGATATAAATTACATGCGATCGCACTGGGTTCGCACTAACTTATTTTGACAGGTGCAAATTTTTTAATGTACATCTGCCTGTGTGAAATTGTGACTACGGCTCCTTAATTTGCCGAAATTTATTTCCCAGAGTGTTCGGATTGTTTACCTTACCCCTCAACGCCGAGGTTTCCTTCATCTAATTATATCATGTCACTAATTTTTCAATTAATTTTTCTGAAATTCAAAATTTTCATTTCATTCATGTTTTCCATAAATTTACAATTTATTTTTCCCAATGCGAAAGAAGTCATGAAAAGCAACGACAACAACCATTTAGTACGAATTTAGCACAAAATTCAGAGTTGCATACTGTTTTCTATGGAATTTATGAAGTAATTTATGATAAATTACGAATGGTTGGGTAATTTAGATGACAGTTATTGCATGGCTAAATTACATAAATTGTTCGTGATTTAGCTCTAAATTACGAATAAATTACGAAAAGCCTCTAAATTACGTAATTTAGGTCACTCCGAACGCCCTTTTACAGACTGTTTTCGATGTTTAATTTTAATTTATGATAAATTACGAACGGTAGATGATTTATATAACTATTGTATGGCTATATTATATAAATTATTCGTTATTTAGCTTTAAATTACGAAGAATTTATTAATTTACGTTACTCCGAACGGCATATTAGTGTTTAGTATTGAATTCCGAGGCTTACTACTCTATGTAAACCGGTGCAGTCATTACAGAAATCAAACCACGTTTGCTGTGTGGTGGAACATATTGCTATTCGTAGCCAATTACATGATGTAAATGGCTGCACTTATATTATATATGATATAACCAATTCATTAAAACTAAACGTAAAATCACTTCGTCGAGGTGAACTGAGTTTCCAGTCTCTATAGGACGAATCTATAGGAGGAAAGAACAAATTTCAAAACAAAAAATTAAACAAGTTATGCGAATGATTTTGTTAAAACCATGAAAACCATTACACAATGAAACACCCTAAATCCACCGCCATCAGCGAGCATAGTTTCAAAGCCGATTTCAAGGAAAAAGAGATGAGACACGCAATTCACCATTCAGAAAGTGATTTGACGCCCCTTTTAAAACATTGTTTTCATCACATACGCTATGCGTGTATTTGTACCTCATTGTTGTTTGTTGTCGCTTATTGTGCACGCAACGTATATCACCGTACCTAAACAAAAGTGAGATTATTTATGTGATTTCAACCCCACGATTCTAAAGCAAATATTTTTATCGAAAAGTAACCTATATAACATAGTAAATAGCAAAGTATGGCAAAATTTAAGTGCGCGATATTCAAATTTTTCAACAAAATAGGCACGAACTCTAAGGATGATCTAACACCACTGTCGTTAAACTGTTTTGACTTTTTGAAATAGTCCTTAAATTAAATGCTCTCCATACCTTTCATACCTTAGAAATAGACAGATTTTATTTGATAGAATTCCTATTCTAATTTTTACTTACAGATCTAAGATTTTACATTTTCCGTTATACAAATGACAAAACCTCCACAATTTTACTAAAATAAATTGAAGCACTTAAATAACGATTAAATTACGATTTTCTCTTTTTCATAATTTTCATGAATAAAACCATACCTAACGACGAGAGGACATGTTATTGATTGAAATATTTTATAGTTAATTGCCTTACCGATAAATACAAATATTACAAAAACTATCATCATCCACATCCAACATTTCCACGCGTTCTTTGAGTGATCCTGCAATTTTTCTGTTTCTTTGGTTAACGAATTGATATTGTTGTCAGTCATTCCTGCAGACTTGGTTACAACTTCAGTGTCTTTTCGTATAATGCGATTAGCCGTTTCTGTTTGCTCTTTAAGATTACGCGTCAATGACAGCATGTGTTCGGTTATCTTTTCTTGAGCATCGCTATAATATTTTACAGCTTCACCCATTTCACCTGCAGAACTTTCTTCAAATTTCCGTCGTCTCAAGTTATCATCTGATACAAAAAGAAACGTAACTAAGTGCATTTGGTGAGATTTATCTAAATTTTCTTGCCATTCAGAAGTTCCCTACGCAAATCTGTATAACGTTTAGAGTTTTGCAGTTGTCTCATTTCTGTCACGGCATCGTCACCACCGGAAACACCACGATTTATGTCAGTTTTTAATAATTTTCCATCGTTCACGTTAATAATTGATTTTAACGCCTCCAACCTTCTCGTATAATTCGCAATTTTTTCTGAACTACCCTGGCTTGAAGAAATATATTTTTAAATAGAAAGAAGTAAATTACGCTTGACAAGATTAACCAAAATTTACCAATCTAAACATTTGAGCTCTTCGATCATAATTTCCAACGATCTAATAAACTTCTTTAAGCGCCAGAAATTCGTTGCATCGGTTGATAGTTCTTCGCAGTTTGATAATAGCGTCCGAATATTTACGTTTAATTTAATAGACATTTCTATAAATCTACTTATAAATTTATAAAAACCTAACAGAACTCAGATCAAATCCGGTGAGTCAAAATGCTACTGCTTATTTCTGCTGTAATGACAGTGCCAGACCATATGACTGATTTGCTAATTTAGGGAGAGGTTTAGTGAATAATCAGAGATGGTGTTTATGAATTGACTTTTGTTATTAAAGTATACTAAATGGATAAATTATATATTAGACGTGTACCTTTTTACATGATTAACTGGGTGATAATATTGACGTCAAAGTGCATTGCTGAGTTCTTAATTTGTGCATATTTGCACAAATTGAAAGACTGATTAAAGGTTAGTTACTATTCTGGTTAAAATTTAAAAGCTCTCCGGATGACATTTATCATTTTTATTGTTATGATCTCAAAAGCAGGTAACATGAGAATAATAAAGTATTGAGAACAAAAAAAAATACTTGCGATCAGTGTTTCTTTCAGGTACTTCTCCGGAGGGGCTCAGCTCCCCCGGAGAGGACCTAGCGCCCCCCCGAAGAAACCCGAACCCATTATTTAAATGTTATTTAAACTATCATTTTATTCAGTCTGCCCCCCGAATCTCCGTAGCGCCCCCCCGAAGTGCAGGTGTCTGAAAGAAACACTGCTTGCGATGATGGAAATCCAACGTATTTGTATTAAATTTTCTAACATTTTATGTACTCATTTTAAATATTATTGCACTCATAGGTTAGCCAATCCGACCAAAATAATGAAGTAATTCATACATAAAAGATGTTTATTTCAAAATACCTGTTGCTATTTAACACTGTTGCTATATAACACATTTGTTATAATTGGCTTTTATCACAGCTCGCTGGAATAGGGGTGTAACTTTGATATTGGTTTTGATATTGGAAGAAACTGTTGAAAATAGCGTCACATCCGAAATTATATCGATACTAGTTTCTTAAAATAATTACAACATTAATTTTAAATTATCACATCATTAACGCATTACGGATGAGCTCTAACTTTCATATCTCTTAATTTGTTTCACTTATATACATTTCCATATCCATCCATATCCTTTATTATTAAAGAATATCAGTAATATATGCAATCGGGTGTGGAATGTTGAATATATTTGGGTTGCTGAGTAGTATTAAATTCATAAACAGCAAAAAAGCAAATGCACGGACAAAATTGTAACATATTTGCAAAGGATAAAATGAATGTACGGATTAATATTCGTCACTCGTGTAACCCATTCTAATGCAAAAAAATGGATTCTATTAAGTTGGAGGTGATTAATATTATCTTATGCCTTTTGACACTGAATATTTTGTCTTGCTTCAACGCATTCATGTATTAAACTTTAGAAAGAGTTCACACTGTTGTTATCAACTGAAAGTGATTTTAGTGAAGCCCGTAGAAAAACTTCATTTTGCAGTTTTTCTCGTGAATTTAACTAGTCGGAAGGAAAAACGAGGATTTCGAGTTAAAAAAATTTAAGAAGCTATTGAATATCGAAACGACTACTCTAAATTATTTGAAAAGAAGTGTTATTTATTTTGCGAAAGTTTATCACAAAGGTATGTTTATTGAACTGTTGAAATATAGTGCTGGCTACGAAAATTTTGTCAAGGTAATGTCTGCATACATACATACCGTCTGCGTGCAAAAATGAAAAAGTGGTTAGAACAAACTACTAACGCCTAAAGTAAAACAGCCTATTAGAATGGAAATTGTGCGACAACGATGTATAAACGTGTAACAACTTTCTAAAATATTTCCCATACATTCTCAAACGGAAGAGCAAAGCATATAAAAAATGCAAAATTGATTGGATTCTATAAATCCATCAATACAAAAACGTGGAAGCAATTTTGCGTATTTTATTTTATTGTCTACTTGATATATTTATGCGCACTCTAATAGAAATGTCCACATTTTTATTGGATTGAATGTTTATTAAAAGAAATTAAATTTAAAAATTTGTAAGATAATATAAAAATCTTTTAAAGGAAACGAAGATAATTACATAAAAATGACGTGGGAACCACAGGCCGAAGGTTTACAACAGATAGTTGCAATACTAAAGGAGTCTCAGTCTCCAGACACCGCGACACAAATGGCTGTACAAATGGTAAGTTTTGTTGCTTTTGTTTCGAATTTCATGCTAAGTAGATAAAAAACACTATAGGGTGAATTACGATAATTATGCTTTATTGCCTTATATTTTTGTTTATTGAATATTTAGACATGACTATATATGCCGGTTAAAGGATTGGTATATAGCGAATTGCTTTTTAAGATTTTACAAATATTCGGTTTTAAAAATTGCATACAGTTCCATTAAAATGTTTGCCTTGTTAGGCTTTTGTGTTACCCCGTCGTATCAATCTAGTTCTGCAAATCGGGCACCGATAAGCAATCATTTCAGTAATAGTAAAAAGATGATGTTGTTTATAGTATTTATGCATTTACAACCAGTCATAAGAGGAAATCATTTGTGGAATCTGTTTTAAATGCATGGAATCTATTCGATCTATATCTGATCAATAAATTGTATCAAACACTATATAACTCTATAATAGCATATTCACAATTTTGAAAATAATTATGAGTGCTTAATAGAATTCAAAATTATATTCAATAATTTCCTCTAAGTTTCTCCCCGTAACGCATAAGAAACTCTGACGATTACAACAAAAACGAGTTTAAGTCGTTTTTCTACTAGAGAATTGAACGCAACGAATAAGCCTCGCAGCGCATTCATTTAGAATTACTAATATTTTGAAAAATTCTGGCTTAAGATCCGATAATATAATATTTTATTAAGAAAGTTTCAACAGTTTTTGCAAAAATGTCTAAATTATATTTACCATTTGAAAATGCCATTTTCGGTTGAAATTATTCAAATTTTTAATTGTTTAATTTTTAAAAAAAATATTTTTTTCTTTGAATACAGAAATTGGAAGAACTGAATCAATATCCAGACTTTAATAATTATCTCATTTACGTATTGACAAAATTGAAAACTGAAGATGAAGCTACCCGCTCTCTCAGTGGTTTGATATTAAAGAATAACGTCCGCATTCATGGTAGCAATTTGCAACCGGAAATTTTAGAATATATTAAACATGAATGCTTGCAAGCGATTGGCGATCCATCCGCTCTTATACGTGCCACTATCGGTATTTTGATAACGACTATTGCGAGTAATGGCGGACTACAGAATTGGCCACAATTATTACCATCACTATGCGATATGCTTGATTCACCGGATTATAATGTTTGCGAAGGTTCATTTAGTGCTTTGCAAAAAATCTGCGAAGATTCATCTGAAATTCTGGATTCAGCCGCTTTAAATCGACCCTTGAATGTATTGATACCAAAATTTCTTCAATATTTTAGTCATAGCAGTCCAAAGATTCGTTCGCATGCTATTGCGTGTATCAATCAATTTATCATTAATCGCTCTCAAGCTTTGATGTTGCACATGGATACATTTATTGAGAGTCTTTTTAATTTATCATCTGATGATGATCATGAAGTTCGTAAAAATGTTTGTCATGGTCTCGTGATGCTTTTGGAAGTGAGAATGGATCGTTTAATGCCGCATATGCCACAAATTATAGAGGTCAGTTATATTGTTGTTCTGAAATTTACGTATTAATGGAAGAATTTAATTATTCTAGTATATGCTTATGCGTACACAAGATCCCGATGAAGGTGTAGCTCTGGAAGCATCAGAATTTTGGCTTTCTTTAGCTGAGCAAAGTATTTGCAAAGATGTTTTGGCGCCCTATTTGACTCAACTTGCGCCTGTTTTGGTTCGAGGCATGCGTTATTCGGAAGTCGATATTATTCTATTGAAGGGCAATGTTGAAGAGGATGATATGGTTCCAGATCGTGAAGAAGATATACGACCACGATTTCACAAATCACGCACGCATACTATTAAATCTGGTGATGGCAAATTAGGAGATGATGAAGACGACGAGTTTGATGATGGGCTCGATGACGATAGCTCTCTGTCAGAATGGAATCTACGAAAATGTAGTGCAGCCGCTCTTGATGTGCTTGCCAATGTGTTTCGCGAAGAATGTCTGCCAATAATTTTGCCAATTCTAAAAGAGACTTTGTTTCATCAGGATTGGGTGGTTAAAGAGAGCGGTGTATTGGCTTTGGGTGCCATTGCAGAAGGTTGTATGCAAGGGATGATTCCGCATCTACCTGAATTGATACCATATTTGATTAGCTGTCTCTCTGATAAAAAAGCGTTGGTGCGTTCTATAACTTGTTGGACATTATCCCGTTACGCAAATTGGGTAGTTAATCAGCCACATGATCAATACTTGAAACCACTTATGGAAGAACTACTCAAGCGTATACTTGATTCAAATAAACGTGTACAAGAAGCTGCTTGTTCAGCGTTTGCAACACTCGAGGAAGAGGCTTGCACAGAACTTGTGCCGTACTTGGAATACATCTTGAAGACACTAGTTTTTGCATTTTCAAAATATCAACACAAAAATCTTTTAATACTTTATGATGCGGTCGGTACGTTAGCCGATTCAGTGGGGCATCACTTAAATAAACCACAGTACATTGATATTCTAATGCCACCACTTATTGAAAAATGGAATTTGTTAAAAGACGACGATAAAGATTTGTTTCCCTTACTCGAGTGTCTCTCCAGCATAGCTACAGCTCTTCAATCGGGATTTCTCCCATATTGCGATCCTGTATATAGAAGATGCATTTCACTTATAGAACAAACTCTCAATCAGGATTTGGTAAGATCATAGATTTTTCTTAAAATCATCCTTATCACGAATTGTCGCGCGAAATTCATGTGAATCATGAAGATATTTTAATTTGCTTGCAAATATATCTTTTAGTATCATTCGTAGCACGATTTCAGGGTTTCCCGCTTAAGTATTTAATCATAGAATGCTTCATAGTTCGTTTCCCTAACTTAACGCTTTCCTTTACAACAAAAAAATCGCATTCCTCGACAATATTGTTGCCAGAAAATATGAGTGTTTGCAGTTATTGAGAATCACTTACGAAAATGCTCACTATTTCAGCAATTATTACAAAAAGAGATAATCTAAAACGAGGCTAGGCGAGATTTTTTTAATGATAAAACCTTAGTCGCCACGACGATTCCTTCGTCTATTGTGATTAACCAAACAGTAATATTTCTTGATAATCATAATTAACTACGATTATCACGATAACTAACATGATTTATAATTATATACCTTTCATATTTAGGCTTGTAAAACCAATCCTGGTTTCGATCATCCGGACAAAGAACGCATGATAGTGGCATTGGATTTACTTTCCGGCTTAGCTGAAGGTCTTGATGGTCACATTGAATCCTTAGTAGCCAATAGCAATATCATGCGATTACTCTATCAGTGTATGCAGGATGTTCTCCCTGAGGTAATTTTTGTTTGAAATTATATTTGTTTTTTTTATCTGAAGTTATGAAAAATTTTATACATGAATACTATTGAGGAACTAATGCAAATTTATATTTATACAATTTGAAATAGGTTCGGCAATCGTCGTTTGCTTTGTTGGGCGATTTGACAAAAGCCTGCTTCCAACACGTGCATCCATTTATGGCCGAATTTTTCCCTATCTTAGGACAGAATTTAAATCCCGATTATATATCTGTTTGTAATAATGCTACGTGGGCAATTGGTGAAATATGTATGAAATTGGGTGAGTTTTTAATCTGAAATTTGGTTTGATCTAGGAGGTTTTTTTCATATCAAACAAAAACCATATTTATTTATTAAAAAAATGCTTATTAAAAAATTTGGTTTGTTTCTTAGGAGAGGAAACGCGGCAGTATATTCATTTAGTACTTAAAGAATTGTTCATTATTATCAATCGACCAAATACACCCAAAACCCTTCTGGAGAATACTGGTAAGTCATAACCATATGGAAATACGAATTTAAGCGGTATGAATTTAATGGCGAGTTTGCTTTAAGAGAGCTTAATTTTATGAGTCATTAAAATCTTTAAAACTTATTAACATGTTTTTAAAATTAATAAACTTAATTTCAAAAAATAGACTCGGGTATGTTTTATAATCAAAATTACAAGATCATTTTGTAATTTATCTTGTAATTACAAAAGCATTGCAATTATTTGTTATTTTGTAAAAGTATGTTTGGCGTGTTTTAGAGTATTAGTATTACAAATATAGATATATATCCATACAAGAGTCAAATTTAGTTTGGTCAAAAAACATTAATAATAAAATGTTAACTTATATAAAAAATAGGATCGACCTAATTATCCTTCTTTACCAAATTTGACTAATTTAATTAACTTTTAGTTTGTTTATTTATCTTCTCTTCTGTTTTTAGCAATAACAATCGGGCGTCTAGGTTATGTTTGCCCTGTTGAAGTGGCTCCTTACTTACCCGAGTTTGTACGGCAGTGGTGTGTATAAATTTCATAATATTTTCATTATTATTTTCTCCGTAAAAATTAAACTAATCAATTGTTAGTTCTCTTTCCAACTATTACTTATTTCGAATTTTTATTGCTTTATTCTCCTTGTAATTAATGTTTTCCTTACATCCCAAGTAACAAGACTCTATTTATAAGATTTCAATTCCTAACCCCTTAGCAAGGATCAGGGTTACAGGAAAATAGTCTTAGAGTTTGGATATTTAAATATATGACAATGTATATGTAAGTCTGAAGCAAATATGATCTCATTCGGGATATTTGCTACAGCTCCGGGAGCATATCTAAAGATTCACTAATTTTACTTTTCAGTCTACCGTCTCAAGATATTCGAATATAATCCGAAGAATTTCCATATTCTATATGTCGTAACAAAGTTAAGCGATAGATAAAAAAGTTAGTTTATTAAAAAAAAGCAGAATGTTAGTTGATAAATAAAAAGAAAGTGAGTTCTGTCCAGTCTATTTTTGCTGCCTCAGGAAATACGGGTGTAGGGCATGTGAGGTCTATACAAGGGTTAAAATATAGCGTAAATTATTTGGGTTAATTACTTCGATTACAAGAACAATATAAATAAACTAAACTGTTTCAAAATGTGTGCATATTTAACGTTCTCATTTGTTTCTTTGAAAAATATAAACGAAGAGGCATAGTAAATAGCTAAGAGAGCTTGGTTTGTAAATCTATATGTTCCGCAATAAATTAAAAGTTATCATATTTAATTAGGTGCACCTCTTTGCGTCACATAAGAGACAATGATGAAAAAGATTCAGCATTTCGTGGCATGTGTCATATGATAACTGTAAATCCGGCCGGAGTGGTTCCCGATTTTATATTTTTCTGTGATGCTATAGCTTCCTGGGTAAATCCACCACAGGATCTTCATCAAATGATACAGAAGGTATGTTCAAGCATGAGTTTGGTTTATTCACATTTTCATAACTTTTTAACTTTTCTGTCTTTCTTTTCGGTTTTTAAATTAAATAGATATTGCATGGTTTTAAAACACAGGTTGGTGATGAAAATTGGCGCAGATTTGTTGATCAATTCCCACCGAATTTATCAGAGCGTTTGGTTGCCATGTATAACATCTAAGAAAACGCAGACAAGTTCACGATGTGGAAAAGCATTACAAGAAGTAACAGACAGATATTGAGAATACGATAAAATGACTTGTAAATTTTTTTAAACCCATAAACGCAATACTACACTAAACAAGGATAAAAAGTAAGATACTATTGGAAAACAGAACACAATAAAAATTAACTTCAAATATCGAACTCAACCCCAACGAGACAGTCCAACAATTTGGAGTTAAAAAATAAAACTTGATACACTTAAATTAATATTTTATCAATTTAAATTTATAATATGTAATTATAAATCATTTGGAAGGTAAAACCTTTGGAAAACTTAAAAACGAAAAAACAACAACATTGCATTCTCACGTATATAATCATTATAAAACACAAGAAACAAAAATATAAATTTAGAAAAAAGAAAATATAAAAATTTATATTCAAAGAAGTAAATACTTTATCGCAGTTTAAATATAGTAAGTAATTATTTTAGACATTCATTTATTAGGTCTAAGAGAATATATTGGTGTGTTTTGTAATATAAAAGTTAAAACCTGAACACGTTCATCGAGATGATTGCCAATTGGATTTGATAATCATTTAATTTTTGTCTAAATTTTAAAGGCTCAAATATTTATGAGGTCTGCGTTTCTTATAATTAACAACCTAAGGCATCACCGAGGGTAAAAGCCTAGAATAAATAAACGTTTTTTTTTAAATCAACTATTTCCTTGATAGTGCGTACAGCAAAAAGTTGGCACAGCTTCTCACGAGGAGAGTAGCGTAGCGTATCAAGAGAAGAATAACAGAGTGTAACTGCTGGCTTTGCAGTGTGATTTATCGTGAACGATTCTGCCAGTATTTATGCTAGACTACGCTTAAATTTTCATTGATGTGTGCTGCTTTACGCGAGGTTTTTGGTTTGTGTGAATGTTACAAAGCCATTATAAAAAGCTGCAGGAAGGTGGAATTTAAATATATGTTGCGGCAAGATACAAGAGAAAAAGTATAAGAGTTTTATCGATGAATCTGTTCAGGTAAATAATCGCACACAGATTCTTTGTGTTGCGGTAAGGACAATTCTTAATTTCTTTTAATTATCTTTATGATATGAATATATACGATATAATTCAAGATTATTTTTGTATTAAATTGAATACATGCAAATAGGATAACTCTTTGATTATAACACTAAATTTGATATCTCATCGTTTGCTTTTTTCTTCTTACATTCTTTTAACAGTAAGTAATATTCCGTTAGATTCCATAAATTTTTTTATTAATTAAAACACCAGAAAATTTTATTATTTTGTGAAAATTCATTGCGATAAACTTAATTTATTATATCACGTTTTATATTTGAAATTATATTGCCTTAGGTTTTATATTTCGATGTTTTAAATACAGTTTCCAGTTTTTATTTCCCACAGTCATTAAAAAATTAGCATTTCTTTAGTTTTCTATTTCTATGTTGTTGCGCAGATTTTTCATGATGTTAAATTCTCACAAAATAATAAAAGTTGCGTTTCCCGCCCTTTCTTTTTCATTCTAAAGTAAGACAGCTTTATATATTTCTTGATTAAGATATTTAATGCATTAATTGTATTTTAATGCTGAGATTGTATTTCTTTTATTTCAAAAATAGTCTGTTTAAATTATAAAATCCATAACATTCATTTATAAACCACCAAAAATTATTTCGCTTACTTTGTAAAAAGATCAATCTTTGTGTAAAAAGAAAAAGATATCTATAATTACTTTCTAGAGTTAGAATTCAAAATCGTATATATAATATTTATCCATACTGAATAGTTATTCATACTCAATTATGTTACTAATTGAGAAAACCCCAAGGTATCACAAGTTATAATAATCGTATGCAGCAATATGTTATGGTATTACTATTATTTGAGTTTCCGCTTGTGTAACAATTACACTTCCTTTAACAATTTGAGCTAGTGTGGGACTATATAGGGTGCTCTGCATAAGATGCGTCAAAGGAGAGAAGCTACGCATTTATATACATTTTTTGACGAAATGCTAAAACCCTTCCTACGTTTGAAAGTTTTACAGAAACAACTAAACAAAAAGATATTAATTTGATTTGGTTCATCAGAAATAATTACAATTTAATAAAATTTTTGTTCTTGCCTTAATTTGATGTCATTACCACAAGTTATTGTTTCAATTTTTTGTATATTTTATGCAGAACATCCTGTGTATCGGAGTTGCAAAAACTATTCAATATAAGATATGAAAACATATGGTGCCATTGAAAAAAAAAGAAATCTAAAAAATAATTGATAAGCAAAAATAAATCAAAGATACATTTTAAAATCCGAAAAGACTGAAAATTTGAGAAAAATTAAAAAAAAATGATTTTATAAACTAAAAGAAATATTCTTCATTATTTCACCAAACTTCTCCACGCCCACTTAAGCTCAGTTCAGTTCATTTAAATTCATTGTAATTCACTTTTTATCAATTCTGTTTCGCATTCGTCAATGTCATTGATTCGTTTGCGCTAATTGATTTTTTAAAAATAAAGTAAATTTAATTAAGTTTATACTTAAGAAATTGAAATTAATTTTTTTTATTTTATTAAGGCAAAAACAGATAGTTTTTGTTAGATAATATGAATGATATGAATACCATTTATGATGCATTTGAGTGTATATCAGTTTATCAAGCACAAGTTTTGTATTCAGTAAAGTCGCCCCAGATCATTTTCTTGGTGATCAAAAAAGTTCAACGCTATGATAATATTAGTTTTAATTTTTTCATTAGGTGGCAAGTGATATTTCAATAATAAATTAATTTATTAATTTCACTCAATATTTTTTGTTGGGTTGCTTCAACATTCAAAAACTAAGAATGAAGAATTCTTTAATTTTATTTTGTCCTTCAGCAATATTTATATTGTAACAAGGAGTGGATGGCTTGTCATTTTTATTTTTATAATTTCATTGTATTTAGAAGTGTATTTGCAATGCATCAATTTCTTGCTTCAGCGATCGTTGAATCATCTACTGCTATTCGTGCTCAAAATAATTGCATTTTAAAAAAATTGTTATATGCTATAGTGCGTTATAATGGTATTCATGTAAACCCAGATGAACCTTATATTACAAAACTTCGAATTGTCTGTGCGCTTAATAATGATAACGAAAATGCTAACATAAAATGTGGTTTACGTTACAAAATTTCATTTCATCAAATGGAAGTGTAAATTTTTACACTTTATGTATCCACACCAACCATCTCTTGTTTTCAAAAAGATATAAAGCTTTGATATATTTCTATAGTTTACCTAATCTTCGTAAAGCGTTCTTCTGGGGAATTCTAATTAAAACACAAAAAACTACTAATCAAAAAATTCCATTAAAATATAATTTTAATTTTTGTTTTCAGACAATATTTAAGTTTTTATAAATAAAATTTTTATATTTAAAAACGTAAAGATAAAAACATGAATAAATAAATATAAATAGTAATAAAATTAATTGTAATAAGTTTTTTTAAAGGGGAAATATTTCGTCGTCGTGTGATAAAATCTCGGTTTCGTGTCGCGTAATAATTTCTCTTCATAAAAGGATCTCCGCCCCGGATCCAAAATCAAAGCCAAATAAAATTCGCATCGCCAAATGTAAAGTCGTCGTCATATATCGTCGCCGGTTAAATGAATAAATCGTCGTTTGTATTTTATTGCGCGGGAATCAAAATCTAATCGTTGCCGTTTTTTCCACAAGAGTACAAATTAATGCTAGAACTTAAATTAATCGATTTAGTTAAATACTTTATTTTTTTTTTAACAAATAGTTATTTTCTGAATGGATTTTTTAATGAATGACTAATTTTTTTGGAGGTTATTTATTTATCAATTAAAATTTAATACTAGATCAATAAATAAAATTTATTTACTGGCAACAAAAAAAAAACAAAATTTTAGAATGGCAAAGCTTTTGTGGAAGAAGAGCGATTTGCAAATGTAAATAATGTTTGAAAATTAATATAATCTTTTTATACCAAGGAAAATAAATACAAAAATACAATTATAATAATCCAGAAGAAAATTATTTTCTCTCGGTATTTAATAACTAACAAAAGAAGCAGCATAATTACAACAAAGGTCGATGTGATTGATGGTCGCAAATTTTTTTTTGTAATTTTAAAATATTTTATTATTTTATATAACAAAAAATATCAATTAAAAATAGTATGCATAATACATTTAGAAAAAGGCCTACAAGAACTACAATTAAATTTATATATTATTAATATTATTATTTATTCATTCCATTTTGTTTTTATTTTAGAAAGCAATAGAAAGTAATATTTTTAACAACATTTTAATAAGTAATAACGATGTATTATTATTCAATTAAACCTTGTCGGTCGTCATTTGTGGTCAATGTTAACGTAAGTACTTACTTTAATTTTAATTAATTTTTCTGGAATAATTTTGTTTAAAAAAAGAAGAAGATAATCACATCTCATTACACTATCACAACTTTTGTATGTGTTTATGCTGCATAATTTTATAAAAAAATCGTGATTTCGTATGTACCTAAACCAAATTCATCGCGGAATTTGGTCGCGTTCGCGTTCGCGTTTATAACTCGGGTGATTCTATTAACGTTTAGATGATTACATTTTATATAGATTTAGTTTTATATGTAATTTTTAACAAGAGGAACAACACAAAAATTTAAGATTAGAATAGAATTTCCTAACAAAGTTTTAGGGAATTATTTAATTTATTCTTTTTTTTAAATGAAATTGTCGAATTTATTCTTTATAACTATATGAATTAAAAAGAATAAGTTTTTATCGAAATATATATATATATATATATATATATATATATATATATATATATATATATATATATATATATATATATATATATATATATATATATATATATATATATATATATATATATATATATATATATATATATATATATATATATATATATATATATATATATATATATATATATATATATATATATATATATATATATATATATATATATATATATATATATATATATATATATATATATATATATATATATATATATATATATATATATATATATATATATATATATATATATATATATATATATATATATATATATATATATATATATATATATATATATATATATATATATATATATATATATATATATATATATATATATATATATATATATATATATATATATATATATATATATATATATATATATATATATATATATATATATATATATATATATATATATATATATATATATATATATATATATATATATATATATATATATATATATATATATATATATATATATATAATTTGTTCATTATAATTAACATATTCATTTTGTTAAAATAATAAAAAATATATCTTTAAGTCTGCATACACATACACACATACACATACTTTTTTATAATAAGCAATTAATGTAACAATCATACGCCTATCGGTAGTAACTTTTTATAAGAAGTAGTTCTAAATTAACATCTATATACTTTATCATATTTTAATATATCATACATTATTAATTAAATTAAATTAAAATATAAATCTATTTTGAAACTTTTGCTATAGAAGCAAGTCAAAATTATTTTTATATCATATAAAATTAGACAGTTTAATAAAGCTATTGCTAGCTGGTATTTAGTAAAAATATGTTTGGTTCGTACGCGCTAGAAATTCCTAAATATTTGAAGTTTTGAAAACCATGAAAATATTAATATTACAAAAAAAAATAGTTATTTATCGAAAGCATTATTGTAGAATTTTTATGTTTTTTGCCAATGAAAATAATTTAAATTCTTTTTGTTCCTAGCAAACAATTAAATATTAAATGCAATAAAAATTCTAAACAAAAATTCGAATAGAAATTAATGTCACAGATTTGTTTGAAAACATCATTCCATCATTCAACGTATCAACATAAATATCCTGTAATTAAAACTTTAAACATTTTGTATTTTATGAAATCTCTCAAAGAGAAAAGAAAAAGATTGATTTGATAACTTGCGACACACATCTATACATGCAATCTGTTTGTGTATTAAGAGTATTCTATATGCATAATTATCGTATTTGAAATGATAATGAAGTATCAGAAAAAACATTGGATTTAAATGGAAGAATATATTGATATGTATTTTAGATACAAACACAAATGTTATGATTAATGAATATTATAATATGAATAGCATGTATTGGTGTAATACATATAATGTAATGATATGCATATGCAATTTATTACAATATCAAATAAATATGTACGTGAGTATGCAGAAGAAATCAGAAGATTGATTCATCTGACAATATTATTAAGTAGTTTCTTTTTTCTTGAAAATAATACAACAAAAATATTCAACAGTGACAAAGAATTGGAAGAAGAAAAGGAAAAATTACTCTTGTGTATGAATGGCGAACAAACAAATAAATAAACAAAAACACTTGTATGATTAGGAATATATCTGTATATGAAAATAAACTTAAATAGATTTGCCAACGCAATCAATTGTTTTATTATTTCTCAATGGAATTATTCGAAAAGCAGTCTCAGGAAGGCAGTGTGGTGCCCCACGTACGTAAATGAGGATAGCTGGGATATTTTCAAAACAATTTTATAAAAGAATTTTTATTCTATTTTTATATTTTATGTTGTTTTATTAGAAAGAGTATTATTGATTAATTATTTTTATAGAGTCCTGATGTCATGATGATGATGAGTCATGATTCCATTCTAGAGTAGTTCACTTCTGATAGTTTCGGGCTCTATTCGAGCTAATATCTCAATAATATATTGTATTGATATCGTTCAACTTGTCTCTGGATTGTCGCCATAGTGTCGATTATAGTAGTGGCTCATAAAAATCGAACAGATAAGCCAAAACTCATCAATTCAGAATAACATTGAGTCTCAAATAGGGAATTGTACCTCGCTTGTTATTCATGTTCGCAATTATAGTTTTCTTATATTCAGAATTATTTAGCGACGTGTAATAAATTTACAACTATGCACAATGCATAAATAACAAGTGAAAACTCTAATTTTGGGTCGGACGAAACTTATATAATACTCGTAACATAAATTTATAGCCTGATACTAATAATCAGCCGGAGGAACACGCCCCTTTTAATATTACATTTATCTTTTCTTGATTAATTTATATCTAACTTATTTAAATTTATATCTTGATTAAATTTATATCTTGATTAACTTATATTTAACACAGCCTTTATCAAAAACGTCCATACACGATAAAGTGTCCACCAATTTTTGGAGCCATATTTTGGTGAAGGCCATTGAAGGTATGAATTTTTTATAAAAGGTAGGCATGGCACTAGCCCGATTCACACCATTTTCAATTCCAAACAGCCTACGATGACAATGAACATTCTTGCCAAATTGCATGTCGAGATTTTTCTCCGTTCAACTGCAATCGTGATTTCCACAGACACATACAGACATACCAACATACCGGAACGGGCATGGTTAAATCGACGTATTGGGTCATTATACGCAGGAATGTATATATAATTTTCTACACCTAGCACGTCCTCTTTAATTCGTTACAAACGGAAGAAGTAAGTGAATACACCTTATCTTTCGGATGTAGGGTATAAGAATGTATTGTGAAGAGTTAAACGTATCTGAAGAGTAACGTTTTTGAGACATACGGTTAAATAATTGGAACATTGAAGATTGGTCGAACGATAACCGATGTGCGATCCTACGCCAACATTTTTGAAAAACATTGTCAATGTAGGGGAAAATCGCAATGATAAAACAACTGATTTCAAATATTAATCCATGTATTTCAAATTAATTTAATAACATTATTTCATAATCCATTATTATCAATTTTTGAATAAAGCTGATAAGCATTTGTTTGAAATCTATCGCTTACAATTTTAGTTAGGAATGTGTTGTGCAGTCCATCAGACCATCCTTTTCGCCTACTATAATAATGAAATTAAAATTGAATAATAGAATAACGGATAATTACAAGACCATTATATGATAAGTATCTACGCTGTTGCTCCCATTAAAGCACTCTATGTAAGTAAATTACTCGCGAAACCATTTTGGTAATGCCTATTTTCCCTACTGTGTCATTAAAAAACTACGAATCCGTGTGAACACACACACACACACTCTCACTCAAAAACTTATTAACGATGGGGATTTGTGCAAACATTATGAACTGCAGGTGATAGTATGCGTGCGATAAGCTTTACTTAAGCAATTCTTTATAGACAATTATTTTAATACAAAACTACTGAATTGTGAAACAGAATTGAATTATATCGATCCACAAGTGACTTCCTATTTTTAGTACAAGTACAAAGTTATTCTCTATGAGAGAATTTTTCTTTATTAAAATATTTATTTAGTTTCGGCAGGTGCAGAATCAGGTTTGCCGCAATTGACTTACGATGAGCTATATTGCGTCTCTGGATGTAGGCACGACCACGGTGCGTTGTTTCATTGTAAATGAAAAATGTGAGATTAAAGGATCAGCCACTGATTTAGTAAGTATTAAAATAATGTTTTTGTATTCCACAGAAAATATCTAAAATATCTCTGATTCTCTTAAGGTTGACGTCCTTAATCCGCAGCCGGGCTACTTCGAAATTGAACCCGAATCATTATGGCAGAAAATTGTAAAAGTCATTATAAATGCTATAGAAGGTAAAAATATTTTAACAAAAAATTAAATTGTGTTCACTGTCGATGCAGGTTCTTCTCAATATTACTCCTCTCATTAGGGAGGGTGGTATCCTTCATTGATTAGAGTCGCATTAAGATGCTACGTATATGTTACCCTGAAAGACCGAAATTGAAGAATGACGACACATACCAAATACTTCGGTGAAAGATCAAATATTTCGTTATATCCAAAGAACATTTTATTCACTTAGCTTTGTTTACAAGAGGATTCTATTGCAGGTTGTGATCCTTGCCGCGCCCGATAGTCCTTGCATATAAAAAAATATTTAGAAAAAAATTGGTATAAAAAAATATGTCAGTCATATAACGTTTCGGTCTTTCACCGCAAATATATATATATCCGTATATATATATTATTTAAATCCTTCTTTAGACGCCAAGGTAAGGCCTTCTCAGATATCCTGCATGGGTATTTGCTGTCAACGTTCCACGTTTCTTACTTGGAATCACCGAACAAAACTTTACTATCATAATTTTATTTTATGGAAAGATCTGCGTTCGAATTCATTTGTCGATCGATGGAATAATGGCTTCGTGCGAAAAACTCTCAATACTGTATCGTATATCTTATATTTGATGACATTTAGTAAACGATTTTTAGCTGGAAGTATCGCTAAATTAATGAATGGACAGGTATATTTTCTTCTTTGTTATCCAACTATAAACCGATATTTCCGATATGATTTAACATGGAGATGTTTTTTCTTGCTAGGTTACGCCACGCCTTTTACATGAAATCCAAAATAATCGTATTTTACAGGAGGCGCTTAGAAACAAAGAAGCTCGTATTGAATTTTTAGATTCGTGGATTCTATATAAACTGCGGTGGGTTAAATTATTATTGTTCAAGCGATTATGGCGAGGACCATAAAAATCGTGATATAGGCTTTTATTTTATATATTAGTGCATTTGTTTTATAGTTCTGGTGACGGGGTCGAGCCAGATGTTGAGCATATATCTGATATAACTGCATGTACAGCAACCGGTCTTTTCGATCCGTTCACATTAGGCTGGTCGAAAATGATTGCGTCTTTATTTAAAATTGATGTAATAATCATATATTATAATTATAATTATCACAAATACTTTTTCATTTAAATTGAAATAATTCTGCCTTTAGATATCTTTATTGCCAAAAATTGTTGATAATTCATACAAAGATTTTGGTTCCGTACATCCAGAATGTTTCAAACAGTACAATATTAAAGAATGGCGAGGAGTGCATATTCCCATAACAACTTCTATGAGTGATCAGGCAGCTGCTATCTGGGGATCCAATTGCTCCAATGTGGGCGATGTTAAAATAACGCTGGGTACAGGGGCATTCTTAAATTTAATAACGGGTAGCCAATGCCATGCGTCTTTGCTGGGCATGTATCCTCTCGTAGCGTGGCAATTGCGTTCTGCAAAAAGGCACTGCATAACATATTGTATGGAGGGTGCCATTCATGATATGGGAAGCGCAATTGAATGGGCTAAATCTGTTGGTTTGATTACCAATGCAGCTGAGAGTGCCGCGCTCGCTGAAACCGTTGAAGACTGCGAGGGTGTATTTTTTGTATCAGCATTTAGTGGTTTGGGAGTAGGTGTATTCAATGCGTTTTCATTAAAATCATAGCTGGTATATAAAGTATTCTTACTTTGTTTATTTTAGCCACCGATTAATGATGGTAAAGCCACTTCTGGATTCTTGGGTATTACACCCTCCACCAAGAAAGCCCATTTAATTCGGGCAATACTAGAGAGCATTGTGTATCGTCTAGTTCAATTGTGTGAAATCGCTAAGAAAGAGACTGGATCCCAAATAAAAACACTTAAGTATATATTAATACGATTTCATACTTTCAAGATATGCATCACAATTTCTTTTTTGGATGAAGGGTAGATGGTGGGGTGGCTCATAATGACTTCGTGTGCCAACTGCTGGCAGATATCTCTGGCATCCCCGTCGAACGTCCGAAATTCTTAGAGAGCAGTATATTAGGTGTATCCTTCATGGCCGGTGTAAATTCTGGCTTTTGGAAAGATATATATATACGAAAATTTCGTCAAACCGAACGAATATTCCAGCCAAATTATAAGAAGGAAATCAACCGAAAACATTTTATGGAGACTTGGATGAAGGCAGTGGAACGTTTCACCAATTGGTATAGCTAACTGATGTCGGGACGAGGAGAAAGGATGAAGTTTATATATTTCGTTGTTATTATTCTTTTTGGATATTTGAAGAATGAAACAGTATTTGAATACATTTTATATCATCAAAAATTTATTTGCACTTTATTTAGTATTAAAATCGCTGCTGGAAATTTTGCTGCTGCTGATTAAATATAATTTGCTGTTGTTGCTGCTGATGATGAAATTCTTGCTGTTGTTGAACTTGCTGTTGTTGTTGCTGCTGCTGCTGCTGTGGCTGGCCCCCTCCGCCTCCAGTTCCAGATAAACGAACACGCTTACTGCTCGATTCATGATGCTGTCCTTGTTGCTGTTGATGTTGTTGTTGTTGCTGTTGCTGGTGTTGTTGATGTTGTTGCTGCTGTTGATGATGCTGCTGCTGTTGTTGTTGCTGCTGTTGCTGTTGTTGTTGCTGCTGTTGTTGCTGTTGTCGTTGTTTGTTATCGCTTTTATCTTCTTGATCATCGTCTGTAAGAAACTCACGTTTGGGATACGGTATAGGACATCCGGCAAAAACATCTTGTGTCGGTAAGGGATCCTCTTGGAAGTAAGAATCTTGCATCGCTTGCTCGGATGTAATTCGTTTGTTCGGATCCATTAATAGTAATTTTTGCAATAAATGAAAAGCTTTACTATCCGGCTTAATCTTATGCCTTTCCATGTATTTGGCCAAGGAACATGTCGAATATGTTGAACGTTTAAAATCCTTTGTAAGCGTATGATGTTCTGGCATTTTCTTAATATCTTCCCAATCTTTATCCTGTGGGAAACCCATTACATTGAATATACGATCTAATTGATCGTGATGATAAGGATTACTTGTTTTAATATCTTCTTGACGACAGTGAAAAATCGGTTCAGACGTAAGCAACTCAGCAAAAATACAACCAATTGCCCAAATGTCGATTGCCTTCGTATAATGACGCGCTCCAAGAAGTAATTCCGGAGCTCGATACCAAAACGTAACCACCACGGGATCCAAATCAGCTAACGGTTTCAATGGAGCATTAAAAAGCCTAGCAAACCCCATGTCCGCTATTTTAACACGGCCCCGTTCATTACCATCGCCCATAACAAGTATATTAGCTGGCTTTAGATCACGATGAAGTACCCAATTACTGTGAAGATAATGTATTCCATCCAGAATTTGATATAACAAGCTTTTAACCATTCCTCTGGGTACAACAACCTGTTTTTTGGCAGCCTTGGCAGCGCGATGAAATTTGATGATATGCCATAAATCATGTTCGGCATAGTCAATAAGCAGAAACACTTTTCGATCATTGTGTGACAGGAAAACTCTTATTAAGGTGATCACATTTTGATGCTTCAATTCGCGTAACAAAGCAATTTCTCGACAAGCAGACATAGACAGACCGGTCCCATCGATTTGCTTAAGTGCATATTCTTTACCGTCACTTGTCTCCTTCCACTTTGCTTTATAGACGTGACCATATGTACCACGTCCCACTTTACAGCCTTCATAATTAAAGAGATCTTCTACCTTAGTTCTTTCCATTTGGGTTTTCATTTTAAATTCATAATCCATTTTTGCATTGTGTTCTTAAAAACCACTTTTCTTACAACTATTTTCAAGAGTATCTGCCAAAATTAATCAATGAATCTTTTATTACATTATTTCCATCGAATTTACTATAAACCCAATCATTCAGACCATTGTTTATACCGGGCAAAATGACATATACACAAAAAGTTAAGAATAGCAACGACATACCATTTGGAATGTCTTTGGCGATTTTGTTATTGTTTTTGTTACCCCAAACGCATAAATTCCGTTCGCTGCCAGAATTATGGTCTGATTATGCTGCTTTAAGGGCTACTTTGCAATTGTCAAAACGCTATCATTATATGGTGTTCGTGTGTGTGTTGCTACAAACCACGACACGATCCGAACTTTAGCCAAATACCAAACCGATTTTGATATTCTCTCAAGTAGCGCCAATTGACCGTTCAATCGTGCTGCCACATCGCATCTCTTCAAAATCTGATGGTGCAATGTAGCCATATATTTAAAAGATTGTTCTTTGGCTTAATAAACGTTCAAGGGATTGTTCGTAATTGAGACTTTTACCAGGAAACTCGATCTGGCACCAATTTGAACATTTTTGAAAACATTTTGCATAAAATTTATAGTAAACAATAGAAATATTTGTTATTTGCTAATATGAATGAGGAAAAACTCATAAATCTAGCCCAGGTGAATACGGTTCTACGCAAAAAAACACTCCACCGTCTGTTTTTCCTCGTTCGCAACCACTCTGCGCACAGTTCTATAAATTTCATAACACTATCACTCTCTTGTTCCATACTTGGACAGTATTGTTTAGTCAATAATTTTTTATTACACTATTTAGTATTTTAATTAGTGTTAGGAACTATCGAATAAAAACTATCGAGTTATTCGATAGTTGTAAATTATTCATTCATTCAATAGTTCGGGTCAAGTGTCGTGGTTTGTAGCAACACATACACGAACACCATATAATGATAGCGTTTTGACAATTCCAAAGTAGCTCTTATGGCTATCAGAATCACTAATCAGTTTACGCTGACACTGATTATTCTGAATCATCAGCGTAACTTTATTTTTGCCAAACGCTGACTGTGCTCACCTCATTCTTTCACTGTCGTTCGCTTTCCTTACTTCTGTTATTCGTTTATTTTTCGATTGACATTCATAAGACGTTTTCACGCCACATCAATGGCTATGCACAAGTAGATTAAAAAGCTCCTTTGCAGCTATAATGGAGCAGTAAAAATAAATATGTCAGTAATACATTTTTGCAAAGTTTAATTCACTGTTCAATTCTTCTTGCTGTATAAAAGCTTAAACACAACCATAGAAACAATTAGCTAGCGGCTGTCTGGAAGCGCCGTTAACATCCAGTGGTTAAATTAAACAAAATAAATTAAATTGATAGCAATTGCTTTGTCGCAACTGTCATAAAAATAAACAATGAGAAGGAATGAAGGGCAATATTTCAGCTGGTACAAAACTTAGAAATAATTCGACAGCAGACAGTTAGCACAGCGAAGCATTAGCGTGGCATAAACTGGAAATAAAACTATTTCTCGATACCCGTAAGAGCCTATTTCATTTTGACAGCTTGTTTTTCTGTTAGATGCCAACAACTATGGTTGCATTTAAGCTTTCATTTTTCACTTGTGAAGATGAGCAGCTAAATGACAATTTAAGTAATTCCGTACGAGTCACCCTGCGTAACTAAACGACTGTTGCTGTTGTTTTTAATTGGTTGAATTTTTGTAATTTCTGCTGTGTTATCTCTGGTGGGGAATGAAATTTGCTCATAGTGGAAGATTCACGGAAAAATCTTTCTACCAATTAACAGTTTACCAAAATGCAAAATTTTGATAATGATTTATGTGTCAAATCACGGAAAAGTATTATAACCAATCTACAGAAATGACAAAATTGATAATTTTTTTTAATAGCGGCGGAAAAAATTTCGGAAAATGTTCACATCGTGGCTAATGATCCTTCACTTGCATTCTATCGCATTCAGGAGCACGTGAGAAAAGTTCTTCCAGCTATTGCTGAGAAACGGTGCGACGTAATGCAGCTTCAGAGTAATCTTTTGGGCCATTGCTATGACATGGAGTATGATGTGAGGTGAGGTGACGTTTATGTCTATGAAAGTCAATTATCTAGAAACAAATTTTCATTTTTTATAGTGCTCTCAAGGATCTTGAAAATTCCGATAGTATTTTCAAAAATATACAGGATATGATGAAAACATCAATATTTTTGAAACAACAATTGAAGTATGAAGAGTCGGCAAATAGTACACGCAAGGATTCCCAAAATTCAGTTTACAAACGTTTTTCCGATCATATGAATCTAGATATATCTGATTTGCCGGATTTTTGTGGAGTAATGCGCGATACAGGCTTACGAATGGATTCAATAATAGCGAGTAGAACTGGACAAAATCATAGTGAACTTCAGCGATCTCATACAACCTTGCATTGAACGCAAGCTAAACTAAATATAATCATTAGTTATATATAATACATTTTAAATAGTGGAAGAGGCTGAAATGAAAGAGATGTGGGTGCCACCCTTTTACAGTCAATATTAAATTTTACATTAATTTTAATTAAAATTAATCACATAAATATTTTGGCATAAGTTTAGAATAGGACCGCGGCTTACAGTTAACGTTTAAACTACGCGGCCGCGTAGTTTACAGTTCACGTTTAATTAAAATTTGGTTCGGATGTCCCTCATTTTGAATTTGGAAGCACAGATATTCAATAAACACAGTTATATCTCTGTACCCAAGAGTTATCATGCCCGCAGGAATATTATTTTACTGTGAGTATTCTGCCGGTTGAGGTATGAATGGCCGTTCATATAAAATGGCTTATTCAAATACCATTTCATTATGTGTCAAAGACCATTTCATCATCTGTTGGTTGAGGGTTATAAAGTTGGCCGCTGCCGAACGCCGCAAAAACTTCATTCTCACAAAAACTTCGTTTTATCGTGAGTTCTATTGGCTGAGGATTATTATCCTTACCGCACTCGAAGGCCGCCTATGTGAAAGGCTTTTATGCAAATACTTAATTTTATCGCGAATATTATGCTAGCTGATGGTTATTATCCTTGTTGCGTAAGGGCCGCCTACATAAGAGGACTTAGTGGTGTGAGATAAATATGTATAAACTAAAGTAATAAATATATCATGCTATACATCGTTTGAAAGGTAAGAAAATGGTCTCTTTGAGAGGGGATGTTTTTAGTACTCCAATTTATTCGTTTAGGAGGAAAATAGTTTTTTATAAAAAAAGTATATATATATATATATATATATATATATATATATATATATATATATATATATATATATATATATATATATATATATATATATATATATATATATATATATATATATATATATATATATATATATATATATATATATATATATATATATATATATATATATATATATATATATATATATATATATATATATATATATATATATATATATATATATATATATATATATATATATATATATATATATATATATATATATATATATATATATATATATATATATATATATATATATATATATATATATATATATATATATATATATATATATATATATATATATATATATATATATATATATATATATATATATATATATATATATATATATATATATATATATATATATATATATATATATATATATATATATATATATATATATATATATATATATATATATATATATATATATATATATATATATATATATATATATATATATATATATATATATATATATATATATATATATATATATATATATATATATATATATATATATATATATATATATATATATATATATATATATATATATATATATATATATATATATATATATATATATATATATATATATATATATATATATATATATATATATATATATATATATATATATATATATATATATATATATATATATATATATATATATATATATATATATATATATATATATATATATATATATATATATATATATATATATATATATATATATATATATATATATATATATATATATATATATATATATATATATATATATATATATATATATATATATATATATATATATATATATATATATATATATATATATATATATATATATATATATATATATATATATATATATATATATATATATATATATATATATATATATATATATATATATATATATATATATATATATATATATATATATATATATATATATACAAATGAAAATAAACTTAACGGTAATGACGTCGACATAAAGGTATATTATATTAATGGGAGATAACTATCTTTAGAATGGTATATTTGGAGACATGATAGCTCACTTGGTTACGGAGATATAACCTTGTGTTTATCTAACATTTAAGTGCTAATTCCAAGATGGCGGACTTCCGCCACAAAATGTTTCGCTTTTCACGATTCTAATAGTAAAAAATAACGGTAAAAATTCATTAAAAGAGGGCTTGTGATGCTATTCTGAACTTGTTAAAATATGTTTCGATGGCTTTGCCACAAATATATAGAACTCCTCGCATGCGACCCTGGAATAGTTATAATTTACTAGTAAAATTTTATACAAATTGTCTACGAAATACTATTTGCGATTTTCTTTTAAATACACTTTACAATTTTCTTATATATAATATCTGAATTCTTTGATTTTATAATGGCTCCTATGCATATAATATTCTATACAAATCCGCAAAAAATCATTTTTCTAATTTATATAATTTTTTTAAAACTATCGGCTATTAACTTTCGGTGCTTGTGTTTGAACGAGTGTGATGGGGCCTATAAGATTGAATACTTATTTCAAATCATAGTTGCCAGATGTGGCCAAAAATTCCGACAAACAATGTTTTAAAGAGATCATAGGATATTGCTGAAACCATGTCGAGGGAGGATGGGATTATATTTTTTTTTAAATATGCAGATTGACACAGACAGCGGTTTGAGATGGCTCTTTTATACATCAAGTAATAAAAATTCCTTAAAATTGTATTCTGTTATTAGTTTCACAAACGGTGCTCGATTCAGAACTTTGATTTTGAAGAATTTTGAATTTGAAGAATGAACCGAGAATTTTCTTGTGGTGGATGTATTTAAATGCTTGAAAGTTAAGAAATTTTGAGCGGTTGTACATTCGAATCTAAATGCGAGAGATTTTTTGAGAATTTTTTTATTGTAAAAAGTGGGAGTTATAGAATTTTCATTAATGACTCGTCGCTTTAGATATCAGTGGCAACACTTACGTTGGAATCTATGTAGATTTTACTTTAACCGGTGTTCATTTGTGGTTCCGGAATTGTAAGACTTGTTTACATAGTTTTTGTAACGTGAAATTATTATGAGTCTTTTAAATCGTACTTGGTAAAATCTAAACTTTTAGATATCGTAAGCAATAGTCAATAAGTTTTCTTACATTTCCACAGTTCTCCCCTGAAACCTAGTGTCATTGTGGAGCGTGGATTGCATTTACGTTTTCGAGCAAAATGTGCGAAGGAGTGCTTGAAATGGGGCGCCATAAATTTTGTTTTTCTAGCAATATTGCTATTCGATATTAGTTTGAAGTGCCCGCACGAAACTTCAAGATGGTATTATTTGGAATATGTGGTCGCGCTGCTCTTGGGACTTAGTGTTTTATCTTATTTATTAAAGTATACTCTATATATATTTCGAAATGATACTATTGAAGTTACGAAAGCTCAGAAAAATCTTCTGACTTCTGATGAAAATGGTAGGCATGCTTTTCGTAATTTAGCCCATCATAATATCTAACCCATTTCGCGACATTGCAGAAAGTTCCTTTGTGACGAACCCAATACGGAGTCAAGAAAAAATTATTAAAAATTCGGATGAAGTTAATAAAATTCGGATGAAGTTAATAACACTATCTTAAGTTGGCACTCGTCATTCAGTGATTGTGAGTTAGTTTCAATTATGACGATAATCGAATTTCATTATGAATTTTCTCCTCTGCAGCTCGTGGACTTAACTCTTCCAATTGGAGCTATAGAGGGAATTCTTCAAGACGTCAAAGTCTTAGTCCACAAAAGCAATCATGTACTACTAGCAATTCCTCATCATGGAATTCATCAATGATGAACAATTCTTCCATGAATGCAACCAATACAAATGGAACCGTTTATATAATGCCTCATTTGAAATATGCGCATGACGAAATCATCACAGATGAGCAGAGTCTGCGAAGATATTTACGGTACTTTTGTTTTTATTTAAAACTTACAAAAAAAAAATGGATAATTACCGAGTAGTTTTACAGAGAAGTTTCTAAACGTGACTTTAGTGTGAATGAAACTCAAGAATTTAGTCAAAGTTTTAAAACTGGAACAATGAATTCATTTTGGAATTATTGTAATAGCGCTGCAAATCTACTTAAGACTTCTTTGTATCAGTTGGCTCCATCTACAGGTACTTATTTATAAATTTTCTCAATTTAATTTGTCGCAAGTGTTCTTCCCTTCTTTTTCGTTTAGTATCTCCTATTCAGAGTAAACCCAGTGCGAAAGATGATGGTGGTCTTAATATAATGAACAGCAATTCTGAAGTTATTAAAAAGATTTCATCGGAAAAATTATCGGAATATGTTGCAAATTTACGAAGGGTATAAAATTTTTTACCTTAAAATTCTTTCCAAGAAAAAAAGATACAAGAACTTCGTGGAATCAGTGAATAGTTTAAGTTATTTTTATTTAATAGTGGAAATAATTTTTGTTGTTTCAGTGGATGTCTATAACAATTTTGCAACGGTTGGCCAGGGAAATTTATAATATCGATGAGTCGTTTAAAATGCGTGGTATACCTGATATGCAAATTGGTTATATTGGTTTAGATCGTTTAAAGAAAACCATTGAAAATCAACAATTTGTCAGTCAATATGTGCCAATGTTGCCTTTGGTAATACCTTTTTTGGAGATGTCAAGTAATCAAGAATACTTGGTGCAGCGTATAAAAGGTTTGTATTTAAAGCATGTTCAAAAAAAGTAATAATAATAATTAATACACATGTACTTCTAGATCTGGCAAAAGGTTCCTGTATAGCTGATTATCGTTGGGACTCGGGATCTTCGTATCATGGACTCAAATGGGATGAACATTTACCCACAGATTCAGCCGTAAATATTCCTTGAAGCCATTGAATGATTTAATTTTTATTAGAGCATCTTTCTTATTTAGATATTATTTCATCTTTTCTGCGTTTACTTGGATAGTCAATTGATGCCGTTACCTCAAGGCGGTGGTCGTCCCTTTTATAATCGTTACGTTATTTCGGGAGTAGACAAAAAATCAGCTAAAGAATCTGTAAATTATATACACAACAAAGCACATTGTGCTATCCTGTGTATCGATACATTAAAACCAAAATTCAATTTCATCAGCGATAGGGAACTGCACGCATGCGCTTACGATCGCAACAATTTGTTCTACGTAATTATCCAATTTCTTATTTATATGAAAACGCATCAGGAAGGTATATTGGAAGGTGTCAATCTGGGACCAAGTGGCATTAATATTTTGTGTGTCATTGAAGATTAAATACAAATTATAAGATAACTTAAGTGGGATGACTAGAAACTATACTCATTTATAACGTTTTATTAACTCAATAAACCAGGAATTCAAGAAAGAAATCAAATAAAAGAGTTTATTTATTGTGAAGGAGTAAAAAATGAAATTAATTTCAATGAATAACTACAATAAAAGGTAGCACAAAATGAAAAGCAGGAGGTAAAAATTCAAAATGTTAAAAAATGCACAGCATTGATGCAGAGGTCTAAAATATTAATTCAATAATAATTTTGAGGAAATCGGTAGAGTTCCAATTAGTATATTTTCAATTGTAATGGGTTTGTATAAAATTGATATTGATTATAATGCTTAAATACTACGATGGCTACATACAACAATGATGATGTGTACATAGAGCGATGCCGAATTTATTTTAATATAAAATTGTTATTAATGTTATTGCTATATAAAAACATTCATACGATATAAAATCTAATACTGTTTTGAAAAATATGAATAGTTTGAGGTTTTACGTAAAAATATGCCGCTTATGTGCTCGCACTTTTTGAAGCAACTACATCGTTCTATATACTTAACGTTTCATATAAATTTTTCGTACGATGATTGTTATAGAAGTCTTAAGCTTAGCATAAATAAATTATGAATTAATTTAAAGAGATGATTTAATAAAAATGCATAAAATTTTAAAGGTATGATTTTTGTCTGCAACATGACGTTTCAGTCTTTTTCGAACTTCCGATTACATTTATTCAAATGCAACCTTTCTTGTGAAGGATGTAAGTGATGAAATTTCGCTGGGATTAGAATTTGATGGTAAATTGCTGAATTCAATTTCTTCATTTGCTGCAGCAGTGACTATATCTTCATTCGATTGGCTATCAGTATCACATCGATGTAAAGGCCATTGCTTGTGACTAGGTGCATATAAAATGAGTAGGGAGAATATATAAATATTCCACATGCCATAGACGCCAGTTAAAAATGCGGATGTTAATTGAATTTCTACATCATCATTCCATTTCCAGTGACCCTCAGCAACTTGGCCCAATATGAAACCAGCAACAGTAAGGCCAGCACAAATTAACGTGGCCAACATTAAGAACTTAAATCGATAAATTAGACCTGCGTTAAAAATCAGAAATGGTTTAGTAAATCTTACAAAAGAAATTTACTCATATCAATCACCTTCATAATGTAATCGACGAGCAATAGACATCGATGGTAGAGAACTGCGCTTAACTCCAATATTTCGAAATACTTTAGCGACCATATAGCACAGGAAAAGGAAATAAACCGCAGCAGAAATTCCGGCCAAAATTATGAAACTCATTGCTACCTTTGCCCCTAACGGAGTTGCCCAGATTGAATAGAATGGATTGCGTAGCTGGACGCCTCGTTCACAAATATCGAAAATGAACAAAGATAAACAGCCTACTAGTACCGCCGATAAATGCTTCCAATAACGTAAACGTATCGAAGATTTTTGAGGAGATTCTTGAATTAACATATGCTCCCCAGCAAAAACAAGCCAAAAGGATAACAACATCGCATAAAACACGCCCTGACGTATATCACTGAGAAGTAGCATGTATGGCATCTCAAAGTACAACGTCAGATATTCAAGTGGTAAATTAAGAAAAGTTAGAGCACTGCCAAGGTATAGAAGCATATACTCTAATAAAGCTGGAGAACGTTGCAGGATATGCACACGATGCCAGAACCATAGCATAATCACAACGACGAAGGGAAAAAGTACGGTCTTTAACGACATCCATACTTTGGTGAAGCCTCCATTTTGGTAAATGGCAGTTAATGTGAGGTCATGCATGTGTCCGATGTTTAAATTCATTTGTAGATCAGTATCAATTGGAAACCGTAAATTTAGAAGGTAGAAGTCATGGTGTAAAGCTCCCAATTCAAAGAGTGGTATCATTTCGCAGGAATATAGGGTCTCCTGTTGACTTGTGTGTACCGGTTTGCAATCCAGATAACGCTGCTCTACCGACTTTGCGTAAAGTTTCCAAGCTCGGTCAGAAGATTCTTTATTTCTAAAGATTAGAGTAATAAACAATTAACTCATTCATTATATTGTCTTGATACTACGTTTCACTCCCACCCCTATTTACCTATATGCTAAACGCGTATCAATAGTTAGCTTCAATTCTTTCGGTGGCTCTAGAAGCTGCACATCGGCTCCGTAGGCAAGATCTACTTGTAGAACTCCAATTAAATTTTGTTGCCATCTTGAATAATCTAATACTTGTCCTTCTCGCGGTATCGGCATTTGAAATATATAAACAATTTCATTAGCCATCTTGGTGTAATGCTGTTCTATTTCCTCTTGTGCCACAGATGCACATCGGCCTTCACCACGCGAATACAACCAAATGTTGGTATCATTTTGACGTCCAAGTGTATCCCTGCACACCATGCCGAGGATGTTCTGATGGGAGGCTGGTACAGGAGCCCATAGGCCGCCCAAAAGAAAACAGATTACTTGACATAGCAAAAGTAGCGCAACCAAAACCGATAGTTTGCGTCCACTAAGATTTTCTAGTATGGTACCGGACATACTGCATATAAAGTTACACCAGTCATAAAAAGCTAGACCTATTTAAAAACCGATTAAAAAAAGCCGTATTTAGCCGTATTAAGACGCGTACAACGTGGCTTGGGATCGTCTCAAAATAATGTGCGCCGACGTCAAAAACACACAACAGGATAAACTATCCTTGAACAAACAAATTGTATAAACACAGAGTTGCAAGAATTGATGTAAACATGAATTCAAGCATCCTGGGGGAAAAGTCCTCCAGCGGCCTGCAAAGCAGTCGTTGTATTAAAATTATAATTATCCAGGGATGGTGAGGTAGATTTTAAATAAAACTATAAGCAAATGATCATCAACGAAAACAGAATATAGCTGTTGCACTATACTATTTTAATAATTTCTTCTCTTTTAGTCAAATTAAGGACCTCATTATACAAAGCGAAAAAATGAAGAGATTGGGATGCCGAATTTGACGAGGCGATTGAAATTTTTATAGTAAGCAAAACTTTCGTCAGATTCCTGAGATAAAGTTGTCCGAGCAACTATTTCTTTATTTGATGTCAACCAAATTAAACATAAATAACAATAAAACATAAGGGAAACGAAGACGTATTCGTTTAGTTGCGCACAATAAACCGCCAAATTTCTCATGGCTTTCACATTTCTGAAGTATTTTATAAATGTTACTTATAAATGCATTTATAAGTTTATCACACGTCGCTAATTTTGTGGTTTGTGTTTTTGCAGGTAAAACTTCAACAAATTATCAAAAAGAAAGTTGTAAAATACTAATTTTAAGGCGAGGTGCGTACACGTCGTAGATTAGAAATGTGATGGTAAAATATCAGCTGGAGACTGTTTGTTATTATTTAAAATCTGTTTTTGTTGATCAACATGAAAACCAGTATAGCAAATTTTCCTTGAGTAGCTAGAAATTCGCGGGCCCGTTTTTTTGTATGAAATGGAATCTTTTCCAAAACCATAGAAATTGGGGAAGTACTTAGGGAATTGTATATCAATATGGAGAAAAGTAATGAAAAGCTACGCATTATTTTACAATACTATTACGATAAAGGGAGGAACGCTTCCCAGGCTTGTGAAAGCATTTGCTCCGTGTATGGTGATGGGACTTTATCAAAATCTACAGCGCGGAAGTGGTTCGCTCGATTTCGGTCTGGTAACTTTGATGTCAGAGACGAGCCACGCTCTGGTCGCCCAATCACTGAGAAGGCCGAAGATATTCTGGAAAAAGTACAACAGGATAAGCATATCAGCAGTATTGATATTGGTACGGAGCTAGGCATTGATCACGCAACTTGTCTGAACCATCTACACAAAGCTGGTTATAAAAAGATGCTCAATGTATGGGTGCCTCACGAGTTGAGCGCGAAAAATTTGGTAGATCGGATAAGCATCTGCAATTCGTTACTAAAACGTAATGAAATCGAACCATTTCTGAAACGTATTATAACCGGCGGAGAAAAATGGATAACGTATGACGATCGGAAACGAAAAAGATCACGACAAAGAGATGGTGAGTCCTCACAAGTGTTGGAAGAGTTAGGATTGATACCGGAAAAGGTGATGCTGTGCGTGTGGTGGGACTGGAAGGGTGTTGTCTACCGTGAGTTGCTTCCATCTGGCAAAACGATTGATTTTCAACTTTACTGCGAACAACTGGAGAGACTATACATCGCAATTCAAAGAATACGTCCTGAATTGAGAAAAAATGTTGTTCTCCATTACGATATTTCCCAACCGAACAATTTTTTGATGACTCATCAAAAATTACGGGAGTTTGGTTGGGAAGTGATGATGCATCCACCATATAGTCCAGATATAACACCCTCTGATTATCATTTGTTTCGATCTCTTCAGAATTCTCTCAATGGAATTAAACTGGTCTCAAGAGAAGCTTGCGAAAATCATCTTACTCAGTTTTTTAATCAGAAGCCGGAGAAATTCTTCAGTGATGGCATTATGATTCTGCCTGAAAAGTGGCGAACGATTGTCGACAATAATGGAGTGTATATAGTTTAAACGAAATATGTTCATACATAATTAGAAAACTGATTCAATTTCACTAAAAACACGAACTTTTTCACGGGTAATTTTTTATTTTTATATACTTGCTTATATTTAAAGTAATACGTTGTCTAATGCAAATTTTTGTAATTATTTTATACTGAACTATAGAATGTATATTTAATCAATTTAGTACTTCGATTGGCATCGTTCATATAAATGCTCTGGTATCATTAATTCATTGTTAATCATACTTTCAATATTACACTTTCATACTTACAATTCATTTAACAAAATATGTAACGTAAACGTGATTTGAAATATAGGAAATACGTTTGTTGCATACTGTTTAATACCAGAAGATCAGATTGTACAAAATTAGCTTTCCTTAAAATTCAAAAAGGACAATTATTACGTAAACGTAATGTTTACATAAAATTATAGTATTGCATACTTTTTAAGTCAAATTTTAAATAGAAGTATAATGGCCGTATAGTGTAAGAAATTCCCAAAGAGCGTACTAATTTATTTTATATTTTATAGCCATTGATATTTCTATCAAGAAATTAACTTTTACACAATATTAGGTATAACATTAAATTGAAGCATACAATATTTATACACAAACATTTTTATTCATGTATTCAAACACATAAAATATATATCTAATACTATTGTATAGTTTTAACGTTAATTAAGGTTCCCACAAGAAAATGTCAACAGTAAAAGGGTAATTACGGTTTATTCCGTATAATATGCGTTTCCTTTCATTGCTGACATAACGCTTCCTAAGGGAGCCACCGAAACTTTTTAAATTAATATTAATATTCATTAGTAGTGTTTTAATGAAATGATTTCTTTAATTTTTCATTAATTTTTTCACAATCAAAATGGTAAAGAAACACAATTCCATTTCTTTGATATAGGAATATTATAGATATATACCTAACTTAATTTCTTTTAAATTAGATACTTATTAGAGACTAATTGAATTAGTATGATGTAAGGACTCATATGTTTTTTAATACGAAAGTGCACACTAAACAGTATGAGATTGATATTATCAAGATAAGATTTTGGTTTATTTCTTTTACTCTTGCCATTTGGTGTTTTACCTTACTTGCATCCATCATATAATAATGATGGATACGCAAAAATCCGTAGACAAAACAATAACAATAACTTGTAAATAAAATTTTAATATTTAGTTAGTGAAAGTATGTAGGATATAGTATGTTTAGTATGTAGGATATAGATATAAAAAATGTTTATATGGTTATTAATATAGATCGATTGATATAGCTTTAGAAATGATGTGAGTTAATAAGAACGCTTCCATTTATTTTATCAGTTCATTTGTTTCAAATGATATTACTAAATTTTATTTGTGAAAAATAATTCTAAATAGAATTAGATTTATTATATATACGATGGTATTATAGTATATATCATATCCTATTGTAAAATTAAAGAATATTTAGTAACGTAATATAGAGTGCATTCTAATATAAAAATAGGGCCCGCTTTCAATTTGTTTGCTGTGGGTAAGGATCTGTTAATGAATAAATATAATCATGTTTATTCCTAGTTCTTACTATCACCTTCCAATCGAAATCAGTTTTCTTGCGTGGAAATAATACAAAAATATTTATGTAAACTAAATCTGAAAGCACTGATCATTTTCTCTGACCATTGTCTTTCTGCTCGTGGAGTAACTGAAAAGAAGCAAGAAAAACTGAGACATATTTAAATCTAATTTTGAAATTAATTTCATGCTTGCGATTTTTAAACAATTGCGAGATGTGCGATCAATTGTGAAAATATATTAATAAAAAAAGAAAACTTAAAATTTAGTGCCTCCTTTGACTATTCGAGTCATCACTTCAATATTATTTGCTGATTTTTATATAACTTTGCATTTCATTGCCACCGGCAAGCGGTACAAAAAATGTGTGTAGTCAATCTTAATTAATGTTGAATTATAATTTTTTTAACATGGCTTCAGCACCGGAAAATGATATACATTATTTTTGGTTTATTAAATGCCAATTCTATAATATCATTTAATATTTAGTTCAATTAAAATTTTTGCAAATAGCTACTATTATAAGATACAAAACTATCACTATAACGAACAATCATAAAGCCATCCAAACATTTATTTAGACCGCAAAAAAATACAACAGCTTAGAACTATCGATAAAATAAAGTAATTCGAAAAAATATTATACCCAATTTTATAAATTTGGTATATGTTCACAGTATGCAATGTCCAAGTACATCCATCCATTAGGTGGACATTCAAAATGGGGCGGCTTAAATTTTTCTCATATGCTATTTTAGTAAAGTTATCATTTCTAAGATTTTGTTGCGATTTTTGTGTGCATAAGCTTTGGCATGCCATAGCATATTAATCAGTTTTTGATCGCTTTTCTCATCCATGGCAATATCTTCACTTAGTTGAGGATTAAATCTGTACAAGAAGAAAAAAAATCAACCATCGATTATTCTATGAAATATACAAATTTTTTACTTAAAAGTTATAAAATATTAAATTAAACTATTTATATAGTTACCGATAATATGGAACTCCAATTGTACTACACCATGCACGTGCACGATCAACTACACGACCATCGGAAGCAGTGGCTTGATCAACAAGTAAATTTCCTGAAATCACAACATCGAAAAATTAAAGAGTTTCAAAATTACAAATTATCCCTAAATGATGTTAAATGCCAAGCATATTTACCGAGTGTTGAAATGCCGGTAGCTAACTTTGCAGTGTCCCAAATGCTTTCTGGTCTGAATACATCAATTTCTTTAAGTTCTGTCACAGGAATGAGGCCAGTGCCCAAAGAAACAACAACTGAAACCTAAAAGAAATCAAAGTTATATTTTCCTAACACATACAATTTTAAATTCGTTATTACCGGTACAGCTTCAGCTTGGCGACCTACGCTTCGCAAGGCCATATTATACTCATGAATCTCAGTCATTGCATCTAAGGTAGGATTATTTGCAATAAGGCCACCGTCTAAAAATCGACCGAACGATCTGCATAAAAAGATACCATTTTAATAATAAAATCAAAATTTTTTAATACCATCAAAAAAGGTACCTAAAATAAGATGGTGCAGCACCTGTAGACCGCGCAGCACGCCAAACAAGCTGATCTTTTGGTTCTGGTGGTGGAATACGACGATTGTCTATTATATCAAAAATAAAGTTTTATAAACCATTCCACATAAAATACATTCATTCGTATAGCTTTTAGCTACTCACTTATAGGTGTTACAATACCAAGAATATCACTGGCACTAGTATAATTTCGGAATAGATGTAAATCAACCGGTTTTCTGTCAGCCATAACACCAGTCACCATTACTTTCGGGTGTTTAATATCTGTCATAACCGTGAATTCTCCAAGATTTTCCTTTAATATTGATTCGAATAAGTCGCTTGCATATGGTCGAGAGCCAACGAAACACTGTTCTTTCATTCGCAAATATAAACCTAAACACTGGCGCATTGTTTTGCCACAACCTAAACCAAGTGCTAGTATGCCACCTGTGCTGGTGCCGGCCACCCAATCGAAAAGATGTATTATCGGTGTCTTTGCAAGTTGTTCTATTTCAAGTAGCATTTGGACTAGTACTAAGCCACGAATACCGCCACCATCTAGTGATAGTAAGCGTCCTCGACCATATGGTTTATCCCCCTTTTGATTTTGAGTTCTATTCGGAAGATCATATATTGGAGCCGTTACGACTTCAGCTGAAGATTGAGCTCCATTTATATTCGCATCACCGCCTGCTCCATTTTCTACGCTTCCCGTTGGAGACACTATTCAATAATCAATATCCAGGCGGAGAAAAGAGATGGTTAGGAAATATTAAATGGTGTCCTTTCATCAATATTATTATTTAACCCAAATAAAACATTTTAATTACGTTTTTTTCCGGCTTGGACTTTGGTGGTGAACATCCCCAAAAGTGCATCCATTATGCTTTGCCCTTTTTGCTCTTTCTCGGTGTCGATCACAACCACCGGCCTTTACAGAAAATAAATTTCAAATTTCGAAAATAGACAAATAATAGTAAAAATCATACTCGGTTTTGTCTTCCTTAATGATTTCGTTGACGACTGCTGTAGTCAACAGGCCAACAGCTCCTTGCCTACTGGTAGAAGCCAACATAGTTTCGATATGTTCGCGAGATTCCACTGATTCTGGCGGTTCGGGAGGTATACCGTTGTAGGATCCCTTGAAATTACAGCCTTCTGGGCATAGAGTATTTTGTTCTGGGCAACGAACAGCACCTACTGAATGCAATATATACAAGATTTCATCGTCTTTACTGCCACTGGGATCTTTTCCAACCATATGGCGTGGAGTTTCGCCCATTCTATTTTTTATATTAATATCGCAACCGAACACAACTAGACACTGCACAATGTTGACTAATTTCTTTTCAATAGCAATATGAAGTGGCGTGTTACCATCTTTGTCAATAATATCAATGTCAGCATCGTGAGCAAGAAGCGTTACAATGCATGCAAAACGATTACGAGCGACCTGCAATTATAAATTGATATCTATTAAATTGCTCTTATTTGTTTTGTATTCATAAATAATTATTGAATCTACCATTATATGAAGCGCGGTACGCTCATCAAAATTTCTAGCATTGACGTCACATCCTTGCTGTATTAACGCATTCAACGTTTCACGTGAGGAACACCAATGCAACGGTGTACCGCCGTGCTTCATGTCCTCTGTGTAGAGTTTATTTGAATTTGTTTTCTTAAAGAATTCTGCCACTGAAGTCGGTGTTGAGGTTTTGTAGACTTTGCTCATATTTTTTGCATTGATATTAACATCGGCTCCGGCCAAAAGGAGAGCATTAACGCATTCCGGTTTGTCAGAAAGGCAAGCTAAATGCAGTGGAGTATAACCGTCATCATTCATATGATTTAAATTATCAGTACTTTTCTCAACGAGTAACTAAAAAGAATAAGAAGGTAAAGTTTGTAAAGAATAATTTTACAATAATTTAAAGAGGTCAATAATCTCCTTGAGAAAAAGTGTAAGTAGTAACTCTATCGGTTCATGCATATAAAAAAACAATAAGGATGCAGAATTTTATGAATTCAAATATCTATTAGTCAATATCGGATGTAGGCAGATTTATTTTCATAATTTGAATTATAGGTTTTTTAAAACTTACATTGATTATCTCCTTGGACGTATTAGCAGCGTAATGAAATACCGAGTTACCATTGTAATCTAAGTGATCGGTTTTACATAGTGGCAACAGAGCTTTGACCATATCGATATTGCCAGATTTTATTGCAAGCTGTAATAAATAAAAATATCTCAATATTCCACTTTTTTTATAAAGTACTATTTGAATTACTTGAAAAGGCGACATGTAATTAGTGTGATCGGCATAATCGATGAGCTCCAAAACTTTTGGATGTGAAACATAATCAACAGCGTTGAAGTGCGCTATTAAATGCGCCAAAGACCAGGATGGATTCTCTGTTAAAATATCACAAACTTTTTGCAAACCGTTTACATTATAAAACTGCAAAAAAAAATTGAGAATACAATATAATTCTGTTCATTCAATTGACTATATTTATATGAATAAATACGTACCCCTTTTACGATACTAGCAAATACGGGCACTCTGTGAAGAAATGCATTAAATTTATCTTCTGCTTCTTTTTGCACCGGAGAACGGAAAAGGCTAAAAGAAGTCGTACTAGAATCTGAACATGGGCGTTGTAAAACAATTTCGTAGTAAGATCTCTTTTGCGATTGATTAAAAGGAGGAGCGAAGAGAAGCATGGAATCATCGCGATGAAGGACTTGCAATGTACCGAGTGATTCACTCTTAATTTCCAGAACTTTGCTAGGTGGTGTCTCACCACCGAGAAGACGTTGTAGAACTATTAATATACATTAAAACAAATTTCAATAAATATATAAAAAGCCGTTCGATTTAAAATTAAATTATTAATAAGAATAAAATTAATGTTATGATGAAATGCTACAACGTTAAATAGAGCGATCATTTTTTATTTAGTTATTACACAAATACAGATAAAGAAGGGAAGGAAGCTTTAGATAGTCGTTTAGAATTATTGGGATTAACTATTAGATAAATAATTTATAATGGTGAGAGCAGTACCGAAACCTGATGTTAGAGCTCCTAATCCTATCCAAGCCATGGCTTGCTTATTCTTTTAACGTCAATTATTTGTGTTAATAGAATAATTTCTAGGGTTTAAGATGAAGCTGATTCTGTCAATTAAACTGAAATAAATAAAAATTAATTTGGATTATAATCAATAATGAACGAGTCATTAAACTATAAACAAACTGTAATAATAGTGTATGCAAATGCTATTGCTTTTTGATTACATTATCATTAGTAGAGTAAGAAAAAACAATGATTTATGTATACAAATTTCTAATTCTAACATATCTTTGTATTCCCTTTTCTTAAAATACGGCGTGACATTTGTTGGCGATATATACATACACCTATGTACCATTATATATTTTACTTTCTCGCTTCTCACTTAAGGTATAAAGAAAAAAAAAATAAGCTACGACTCAGTTTCGTTGTCATAGTCATATCGATGTTCAACTATTTCCGCTGATGCTGGCAATTTCATTGCGGAGCTATGATGACTTCTATTATTGATGACTTCTATTATATTTGACGGGTAAAACCCCGAAATATTGTAATCTGTCTTTTTAATCAGTTCAATTATATTGATGAAATTCGTTATAATATATATTTGAAATGATTAATATTACTTAATCCTATTCCATTTTCCACGCAAATGAAAGTAACATGAGAATCGTTTCAATACTTGCCATTAAACATTCTAAAATCTCCGTACGACGTTTTCTTCTCTACACTTGCTGTTAACTTTCACGATACTTCTTGTTCCTCTTGATAATGTACCGAATTTAATAATTTATTTATAAACTTTTTCTAAATATGCTCTTCACATTCGCAATACTAACTTCATTTATTTGTAAAACACCGCATCAAATCCATTTCAGCTCAAGCAATCTGAAAAATTCTGACTTGATGCCAGAGATTATCTCTGCTAGATGCGATCGATTATCAAATTTCTAAAAGCAGTCAATTGAGTTCAGTTCAGTTCAGTTTATTAGAGACTTCAAGTACAAAATTTCAGTTTACATTTTTTTTTTCTTAACAGAGATAAAAGACCTTAGAACTATACAGTATTATTCTAATATGAGAACAAAGGAGATAGCGCTTCATGCTATTTTGATGTAATAGAGTAAAGGGTATGTTCCTAAAACGTTTGATGAAAAGGCACGTTTGCTCCCGGCGTGCTGTTTTAACTTTAGTGGTATTACACTTAGTTACTTAAAAACTACTTAAACTACGAAGTTAACTACTATATACAAAATTAAAGGAAAACTTAAAACTATCTATTCCAATTTAACATGTTGGAAAAACTTCACACAATAAGGCACAAAATGTTTCACATTAACCTCTATGAGTACTAGGCGACTTTTTTTGGTAAAATTGCGGAATTATTTCTAAGTTTGGGTTAAATTTGGTATTTATGTTTTCGTTTAATATACCAATTGGTGAAAGATAGTAGTTATTATTCCAATTTTGGTCCCTTTGAGAGCTCAAAACATCTGTTATGAGAGGGTTAATGTGGTTTTGTAGCCTATTAATGTACTTTTCAAGTAATGAAAGGAGGTACATACATAAGGGTGTCGTGAGAGCATGGCTGTATATAAGATTATTAGCTAACCTCCTGGAGGAACTCACATAATTCTTGTTAATGCAGTATCTTATTATGTGTCTTTCAAAAATTTCTAGCTCTTTCGCAACAGAGGGAGAGATCGAAAACCAGATAGGGAAGGCGTATGTTAGAATAGGACGGATGCTAACTTTGTATAGAAGAAGTTTCGTTCTCTGGTTTAGGTGTTTACTAGCGAGTAGGCTGGAAAACATGTGTTTAATTTTGTTAGCTTTGTTTAATGACGTGCGAGCATGTAGATTAAACTTTAATAGAGAGGTAAATGTGATCCCTAGGTATTTAATTGAGTTCCTAAAGGGAATTTCAGATCCATTCATATGTATTGTGAGGGATTTACTTTCTGGTACAATGTAACTGGCGCATTTGCCTGCAGCGTTTCTGAAGCAAATAGCAGCGGATTTAGATGAATTAATTTTAATTCCCCATTTGTTATAAAAATCACTGATCAATGATAAGTGATGTGCGGCTTTTGCTGCTGCTGTTCCGGGGGAGGCGTCATGAGCATAGATCAAGGAGTCATCTGCGTAGAGGATAATTGAGGAATCAGGAGTTGTGTACGGAATATCGTGGATGTATATATTATATAGTAGTGGGGCAAGGATAGAGCCTTGTGGGACACCGCTAGTGACAGAGCCGTGAGTTGACGGGGTGCCATTGATTTCTACGAAAAATTGTCGATCTGTGAAGAAGCTATTTAATATTTTGAGTGTAAAATGGTCGCAGCCTAAGTTTGTTAGTTTGTATAACAAACCTGAATGATTAGCACGGTCAAAAGCTTTTTCTATGTCTAGTGAGATTGCTACGGTGCAAAATCTCTTTCTTAAGTTAAGGGTGATATCGTTGTGAAATCTTAGGAGAGCATCTGTTGTGGCATGACCTTTTTGGAAGCCAAATTGGTAACAAGGAATGTAGTCAAAAGTTATGCAGGCATCTAGTTTGGAAACGATGATTCTTTCCAGTAGTTTACCTAGATTGGAAAGCATAGAAATGGGCCTGAAATTGTCAATGTCAGTAATATTGGGTTTTTTTTGAATTGGGAAAATTTTTGCTGTTTTCCAACTGAGAGGGAAGTACCCATTGTTGAGGCAGTTATTGAAAATTATGGTTAAGAAGAGTATCGCTCTATGTGGGAGTTTTTTTATAATATAGTTGGAGATTTGGTCCGTGCTTGAAGATTTTTTGGAGTTTATTTTTTTGATAATAGCGATTACATCAGTTGGGACAATAAAGTGGGTATTGTCTGGGTTGTTGAGGGAGGAGAAGTTCGAGGAAAAATTGTAGATATGGTGAGGTAGCGATTCTAAGGTGTTCATTAGAGTGTGATTGATATTTGTTTGAAGGGCTGGGGCCAAAGGTTTTGCGCTATATATTTGTGTAAGATGTTGCATAAATGCAGTTGCAATGTCGTTAGGGTTTGATAGAGTTATATCATCAACTGTGAGCTTGCTGCAACCTGTGTTGGATTTTTTTCGAACAAATTTATAAATTTCTTTGTATGCCAATGGACCTGGCACTATTGATCTAAGTTTTTGATCGATGATTGTTGACTGATGAATCTTAATTTTTTCCGCGATTATGATTTTCAGTAATTGAATTTGCTTTGATAAAAATTGATATTCAGGAGAACATCTATTAAAATTTCTATGAAACAGAGTCTTGAGACGTTTTTGCCATGTATTAAAAGCAGTCAATTGAAAAACAGATATTTGATTTTAGGGAGGTTTACAGAGAATTAATGAGTAAGATGTGCTGCTCAAATTTATGTGATTTTCCAATAGTTTTTAATGATTAAATTAGTTAGTTATAGTAGCATAAAATATGTAAGCGATATGAAATAGTTCAGAAAGTTTAAGTGTTGCAAAACTTATCTAAGATAATTTTTAATTCAAATGACATAAAGTGGTATATTCCAATTTGTTAATGACTGTGAAGGAACTGATGTTTTTATTGATTTGTTATTGTTGTTGTTGGTGATGTTTTTATATTCTCTGATTGTGAAGTTTTCACTTGATGGGAAGCACATCTGATAGTAAACACACTTGGTAGACGCCAGTTAATCAAAAATATTAAACGAAAGCAAATAATTACCTTGGCCCTGAGTCTGATTTCCTTATATTTTCTCTCCGTTTTATTAATTTTTTATATTTTCTCTCCGTTTAAATAATTTAAAAGATGTAAATGATTGTAAATTGATGTTATTAATGTTGTTCCATGGGTGGTCTTTCATGAAGTTATAATAAAATAAAATTGCCCTTCGGTTTTTATATTCCCGGATTATAACACTTCCATTCAATATGAAACACACCTGATATTTGAAGATATTAAATGAGAGTACATAATATTCTTCACCCTGGGTTTCCATTCTCTAAATTGTCTATCCATGTCTTTAGCCACAAAAACTAAAATTTAATTTCTAAAAATTGAATTTCTAAACTAAAACTAAAAATTAATAAATATTTCATAAAATATAATAGATAATTTCAGAGAATTTTGCTTAGTTACCTTCTTGAATTTTACCTCTCTCATTGTGTAATGTGAAACAATTATGTGTAATTGAACAATTAATTTATTTTATTTCAAAAAATCAATTAAATTTCAGTTAAAGCAAGTAAACTTCAAATTACGCCCGAGATAAACGATTCCTATAATATAATAATTTTTCAACGAACATTTTCATTGATCTTTATTAAATGTGGAAGTTGAGAGTATCTAATGAGATAAACACTTTGGCACTTTAGCAATTTAATAATTATTAACCTTCTTAAAGCAAAATTTCCGACTATCGAATCATCGTAGAAATTCATTTTCAGAGGACGAAAATGTTTTTGAGAATAAATATAATATCTCGATAGGAATCACGTTGTTCGGACATAAATTGAAATTTAGTTGAATTAACTGGTTATTTTGAATAATTGACACTAGATATTTGAAATGTATTTATAAAGGTTTAAAAAGTAACTGGATATTTAGAATAAAACGAATTGTTCAATATCCCTCCAACCATTTGGGCATTTATCCCGGGATATTTATTAAAGCCCAAATAAATATAATTTCGCACATATCATGAACGCCGCCTGATATTAATTTCAATATGACAGCTGAGGAGAAATTTGTCACAACAAAAATAGGATAAAAAATCTTCAATTTGTAATAGAAAAAAACGAAAAAGGGAGTTGGTCTGTGAAGTTTATTTTTGCTGAACGTAGAATAAATTCCTTAAGAATTAAACATTTTATGTAAAAGTGGGTGAAGATTTTCCATTCCTGTGAAAAGCCAATTTGAAGTTCTCTGGCAGAAGGACAAAAGGAAGGAAATTACTAAAGAGGTTAAGAATGTGGAAAAGTTAATTAATGTTTAATAATTTTTCAAAATTGTATACTTTTAAATGAAATATAAGTCAGTCCTTCATTTTATATAATCACATCCTTAAAGAATGGACGTTCTTAAGATACCAAAACATAAATCAGATTGATGCAGTCTTCAGTCGAATTTCTTAGGGAACGGTGAAGATCCCGTGAAGGCGAAGTGATTGGTGGAAATGAATTCCGATGCCACACTAAGAAAACCAATATATTGGTCATAGATGACGTTTATTTATAAGTGGATTTATAATGAATTCTTTATTAATCACACCCACAACGGGTACATATTATCGCCTCTAGCTTTTGTAGTCAGTTTTTTATTTTTTATTTTTAATTAATTAACTTACTGTTAATGATGTCATATTTTTTATAGTTTTCTTTCCTTTCTTTCGTTATTATGTTGTTTGAAAATTTTCAAAATTTTTCAAATTTTCAGGTTTTGCCTTATAATCTTTCATACTGAAAAAACGTACTGCAAACATGCAAGATTGTTCCGAAGCGAAGAAGCCCTGCAAGGGTATACTTAAAACATCGAGTAGTTTCGATAGACCAGGGGCAAGGTTTGTACACCTTATAATTTAGTTACAGGAAAATAATTTATCACAAAATTTGAATTAATATCATTTTTGTCTTCATCGATAAAGCTACCGAAAAAGTGCAAAATTCGATGAGTTAAATGTTTTGCAAACTTACCATCCACTTGATAAAGACTACGGGCATATGAAAATAGACGAACCTAAAACACCCTACAATTATAGGAATCAAGGAGAAGATCAAGGACTGGATGCCGAACTCTTAGCAGAGAAGTATGTAACGAATTATAGAAAAAACCTAAAAATTAAGAACAAATAAATTTTTTAAAATATTTACTCTTTTGGAATTTAGATTGCGTATTGCAGCAAATACACAGACTTCCTTTGGAGATGATGATGATTTCAGCGATGAAGAACTGAACGAAACACCTGACGAAAGAAGTAAATAATAGTAATTATGTTATTCAAATAATTAAAACTTGTTTAATATAGTTCGTCGTTTGGAATTTGAAAAACGCCGCAAAGCTCATTATAATGAATATGAGGCAGTGAAATTAGCACGAAAATTGATAGAAGAAGAGCTATTGGATGATGACGATGACGAAGACGATGATGATCGAAATGGTAATGACGAAGAGAATGGTAATCTTGAGTCGGGTGATGTATCTGTTGTTAGCGAAGATATTAGAACAAATTCATCAGAAGGAAATTATAAACATAATCCTATTGGTAAGGAGCAAACAGAGACTAGAGAGGCAGGCAATGCCGTAACAGCAGATGGTGTAGATTCTACATTAGCAGGTAGCAGCGCTCTTAATATTCGTCCGATGGATATAGATCACGATATTCCGTCAAATAGTGCCACGGGTGGTGGCAGAAGGCACTAGAGAGTGATAGCAAAACATAAACATCGAAGAAACATTAAACAAATCTTCATTATTTTTTAATAATTGTTTCTTAAATACTTACATAAAATAATATAATAGTCTTCATAAGGCTGTACTGGGTACAGGAAAAAACCGGTTATTTAGACAAAGCTAAAACCCGTAAATAAACCATAATATTGCCGTTATGAAGTCATGAACAATAAAAAGCTACGTAAATAATTTTTAACTATTTATTATATTACCGGTATTTTTTAAAGAATTGAATTAAATAACGAAAATTTTTTGTGAAGGTGTTTGCTGATTATTTTCTTTTTCCAATATCGTATCTTTTTTCACGAAAAAGCTCTAATTTTATTTGTTTTCTAGATAGAAAAGAGAGAAATTAATCAAAATAATATTGTTTGAAAATGATCGTTTTAATTAATTTATGCTTTAGTGATAGCAATCATAATCTAGTGATAGCAATTATTATCATGAGTGAAGCTTAATGATGATCGGTAGAAGAGATTTTTATGTTCTATTAATAGTTTATTCTATTAATATTTTGTCTGAGCAAGCTTATTACTCCCTCTCCCTTTCTTGTACCACTCACCTTTTTATCATATTCATATCATAACATTTTCATCCTTTCTTTTGTTATGCCGGTAACAGTAGTAGGAGTAGTGGAGAGAGCAGAAAAGGAAGAAAAAGTGAGTGCCACATGTGCCACATGTTCGAGCTACATAATATTTTTATAAAAAAATACTTTAATGCGTCCTATTGCTTCCCTTTTAGTATATAATATAGCATCATATATAATCATATAAATTATATAATTAATATGATTTTCAATTCTATTTAATTCTAAAGAAAATTTAGGTAGTCTGTAAATTCCCAAAAAAGGACGAAAATAATTGGAATGAAATTTAATTAATTTTAAGATATTCAAAAAATGTTTATAAATTTAAGCATTAAATATATATAAAATGCGTTTTTAAACAAATTTAATATGTTTTCTTTAATATGTGGTGGAGAAAGCGCATTGATTCCATCATTGCCCTATCTCGACAACATAATTGCTTGCATGAAAATAAATTGCTGAAGTTGAAATGAAATTATTGGAATTGTTGTTGGTGGTTGTTGCTTGCTGGTTTGGTGCTTGCCTGCAATCAACGATGTTCTAATTTTATTTAAAATTGAGCTTAAATTGATTTTAACTGAAGATGAAATAAATCAACAGGAAAGCAAAATATTGTTTGATGAAAGATAGGCAAAGAATATGGACAAACTTATGCGAGCTTGTTAATTTTACTACGTATTTGATGTTATTGTTGTTATCGGTTTTCATTTAACTCGTGGGATACAAATACTATTTATTAAGACACACACATACACACACACGCGCTCATTAATATTGAGGAAGCCAATTGCTTTATTGATTTTTTTCTTTTTAGTCAGAACATCATTTCAGAATTTTCTTTGTAAAATTCACGAAAGCTCTCGGTAAATGAAATTATTGATGTATGAGAGGCGTTCAATGTATTCTCATTCGTATTATAGTGCAAACATTTATTTTTCCCTTTACAAAAAATTGTTCCCTCCCATGTTGTGAATGGTTTTCCTGAATTGCCAACATGATTATCCTGGAATTAATAATCACATTTTTTGATCTTGCTCTCCTCGCTATTTATCGCTTTCAAAATGGCGGTTATATGGTGTTTCCTGAAAGTGGTTTACAGTTTTCAGGTAAAACAAATTTTTGCAGCCAAAATCACGGCCAAGCCCAAAAAATAACATCGGAATTGTTACTGCGAAATTAAGCCAAAACCCGAAATATTTCTGGGTTTAGCAGTTCACAACCCTGCTTCGAATTCTATACCGCATAGCTTTTTCCCCTTCTACAGTTGGTTTGAGGGAAAGTGAGAAACATTGAAGACGAAAATGCGATATATGCGTAAATATGCATTGTTTTTTGAGACTTGTGTTTTGACCTTTTCTATTTCTTACAATTATATCGATTATTGCAATATAAATTTGTACACATTTAGGTATAGTTTGAACTTTGTGAATTTTTTTGGTGAGGTTAGAAATAAATAATAATTTGCATTAAGGTTTGAACTTCGAATGCGTTATTAATTCCCTAAAACTCCTTGAAACTCGTGAAGTATGAGCGGTGGCATGTTATAAATAAGTGTTAAGAATACTTTGCAACATTTCCCACTGGGTCAATGTCTGTCTGTCTGTCCGTCTGTCTGTCTGTCTGCCTGGTTATTGAAATCACAATTACGAGAGAACGTAATTTCCTTGAGCATGAACTTTTGTTTTCTTTCAGTATTTACATTCGTACCTCACATCGATACTGAGAATACCTTGAACAGCCCTCTTAGGAAAATATTAGTGTGCATTCATTGCAATGCTGATAAGAATGATTTATGATTATTTAATGATGAACTTATGATGTTTTATAGGAAACAAGTCAATTCCAAATTGATTCGAACATCTGGGATTGATCAGATCAATTGATATTAAAGCTTTCTCAGAATCCAGTAAGAACGACGTTTATTGGAAATCTCCTAATTTTCAGATTTCTTTAGGAAATAACTTTAAAAAATTAGTGTTTATTTGATTCATTTAGACCCACATTTAGCTCAATACACTGTTGCTGCCTGGAGAGGGTTAAGGACTAAATTTGAAAGGGTTAACGAGAATTTGTTGAAGTGATCCTTGTTTACCGCACCACGTTACCAATTCCGCCCGGTAGAATCAAAAAAATAAAATACAAATTTTTTTGTGTCCCCAAACGTCGGACGTCTAGAAACATTTTTTTAATTTTCACAAAATGAAATTTTACACAATATTTAATTGAATTCGATTACATATATAATATATAATTAACAACAGATAATTAAGTTTATTTTGATAAAATATGATTTTTGTTAAACGATAATAGAGATGATCTGCGTTAAATTTTAAGTTTTTCGTTTGGCTTGATGTGAATTTGATTTTATCGTGTAGAACAAGAATATCGAGTATATAAGTTGAGTGTGTTTATGTATATATAGATATATATTTTCACATATAAATAAGAATATCGTGTAAGTAAAATCGAATAAAATTTAATCAAGCAGCGGTTAATTTTAACTATATTAAAACTCCATTATTATCAATTATTTCTTCTCTTTATGTCGGCTGTTGTTTTTGCTTATTCTCATCAAAAAGCTTTTAGTTTGAAAAAAGAAATAATTTGTTGTTGTTGTTAATGCTGTATAGAATTAATTTGGTTGGAGTAGTCATAATTTTAAAACGTAAATTAGTCGTTTTAGTTATGCTCTATTGTTGTTTTTCTACTTGGTTGTTGTTGTTGTTCTTCTTCATTTGCTTTGATGAATACTCTATTTATTTATTCTCAGAATATCTGTAAGTGTTAATTTCTCAAAATTAATTTTTCTTTTCTTAAAAATAATTTCTAAGAAATAATTTTCCTCGACTATCTTTTATAATTTTTTTCTTATAAATTAATTTATTGTTTCTTTTGTTTAACGCTTTTGATATCTAACGTAATTTTCGTTTTATATTTAAAATAAATTGCTCTAGTTTTTAAACGTTTCTTAATTTTTTTTTGGATTTTTTTTAAACTTGCATTTTTTTAGCAAAAAAGAAAGGATCGCAATTGGTCGTTTTAATTTTTTTTAGTTCATCCGTATTCGATCGATGTTCATTCAAAAACTTTTGCTAAAAATTGTTGGGATATTATTAATTCATTTATTTGTATTTGTTTGATTTTGTTTCTAGCTCGTTTATGTTCGATATTTAAGTGAATATCATATATAAATATATACGTGTATACATGTATATGTATATATATATATATTTTTTCCGATTAGACTGGCTAATAACGTTAAATTCATCGTAATTAATATTCTTCGTTTAATTCTTTACATTATTATTGTGATTCTTAAATTTTCTTTTTATTTTTTTTTTAATTTAATAAAATATTTATTTAAAAGTTTATTAGATATTATATAATTTGTTTTATAATTATAGAAGCTTCGTAGTGTGGTTCGGACTCTTCTTCTGTTTTCTTTTTCGTTTTCTTTTGGGTTTTGTCATTATCTATTACTTAATTAATAGATAATTGATTAAAATCAGAAGAAGAGATTGGAACCTGTATTGTGCTGTTTGTTAGCATGGTCGTGCCTTCGAATGCGTTATCGCAAAAAACGAAAAATTTAATAGAATCGATAATAAACGCAGAAATTAAAATTTAAATAAAAAAAATTCGTATATGGTCTTGAGAAAAATCCTTAAGAATTGCCTTGTCCATCAACATTTTGAAGATTTGAATCAATTTTTATACCTAAAACATATTTTTGGTTATTCCAAAAACCGTTTCTATTTACGATATATATATATGATATATATGCATTTTACTATATGGTATAGCATAAAAAAGCTGTACACAGCATCATTGTAGACACGTCGTATATATACACGTCGTATATTTATTATATTAAAATATCTTAACAATTATTTATTCAATAAAGAAATATTTTAGAGAATTTTGCTGAATGCATTTTACAAGAAATTTACTAAAGAATTATTTTGCCGTGTTTCTTTGGCAAATTCCTTGCAGGCATTCCTTGCATCGTATCGATAGTTAATCCTAGTTTTACTTTAAATTCTGGTTCGAGTGTTGTTATTTATGAATTGACTGATTGAAGTGATTTTTTATGAATGTAAAAAGAAAAAAATTATTTTTGATTAAAAAATGTTTCTAAAAAATGTAAATTGATTTTGAAAAATTTGCCATTTTTTTGCCGTGTAGTCGAAATTTTTCGCAAAAAAAAATATTTCATTCAATTTTGGTTTGTAAGAATCTAGATTGACGGAAAAATCAATAGAAAAACTACTGCCACTTAAAAAAAATCAAATCCAATCAAACCAAAAGCAACAACACTTCTCTAAATTAATTTCTTGTTGTAAATGTATAAAATAATGAACAATATGTATACTTAATAATTATATAGTATTTGTTTGCTGAAATATTCTTATAGATATTTAAAAATTAATAATAGTTATTTTTTCAAATTTTTTATACATTTATTTCTCAATTTTTTACAATCAATTTATTGCTTTCATACAATTTCAATTGCATGTGCGTTTTTTTTAAAAAATCAATCAAAATCTTTATAATTTTTCTTTTTCATAAAGTTCATTAGTAAGTAATTAGTGATAATTTTATTATTGTTTTGCCGTTCGTTTAAAATTTCTTTAAAATTTCTTCATACTTTTTTCTGGGTTTGCGGAAGATGGAAAAACCTAAATATCCAAATTTTTACATTTCAAGATTTTTCATGTTGTTGTTTTGTTGTTTTTCTTTTTGTTGTATTGTAATCATATCATCCTGAATGAGCTCTTTAGGCTGTCATATGCTGTGTGCCAGGCGGTACTTTGTAGCTTGGATAATAACTATTGAGCCGATGTTTAGCAAAGAAATCCGTATAATCCTAAATTAAAAATATTAAAAAAGGGTTAGATATAAATAAGTGTGCATAAACAAATGAATAAATATAAATGAAATAAAATAAATGGTTAATATATAAAGAAAGTAAGAAAGAAGGGTAAAATAAAAGTTATTAATTTCGAGTAATAAAATTTTCCTCCTTTGTTGACTTCATATGTTCGTATGGCTTCATTTGGATTTCATTGGCCCTTCATTCACCCGCTCTAGTGAAGTAAGTAAAAAGGATTCAAAGCTATTGAACGCCATTTGGTCGACAAGTGTCGCTTTATTCTATTGCTTTCGGTAAATCGTCACTTTCCTCTATATTGAGTTTTCCGACAGGCACATAACAATTTCATATTTGAATACCATCGCACCCTCGTGGTTCTAACACGATCGAGGTACATCAAAATATTAACAAAAATGAACGTTTTCGTAATGGCGCGGTTACCGAATGAGCAGCGTTTGAAAATCGATAAAGGTGATCGGTTTCTTAAAGGAAATAATCCCCTTCAGCGATTGAGCAAACTTTTAAATGAATCGCTCTATCCACAACACAATATATACGTCGCATATGGACGTCAGTAAATTGATATGTAATCAAAGAGACTACTCTCATATTAAGCGACTGTCATGTTAAGGTTTGACGGTATGGTGCAGTTGGGTGGGGGGGCGAAGCATCGAAAATACATTTTTGTAGGAAAATTTGTTAAAAATTAAAGAATCAATTGGGAATGGAACTTTGATTGTTATGAATATTGATGTTTAGGTTAAAGTAAATAAAGTGTGTGTTTATGTTAAAGTGTAAAATGTTTACACTACAGAAGTGAATTTTTAGACCAAAAGTATATTTTATTTTGTTTTTCCAATTGATGAAAAAGTGTTATGGCCTTATTGGAAAGTATTTTGTTTTTATTGAATGATTAATGAATTATTTCAAGGATTTATTCTTTAGACATCAAAAAGCAACAATTATCTATGGGTGAATAAATATTTACCCGCTTGATTTTGGTTGGTCGCACTGCCGGTCCCATCTGCAGCTGATGACGTTCTTCTTCCTCACGAGCAATTTGCTCTTTATACTCTGGCGGTGGCCACTTAAGATCTCCACGCATTTTGCTGCCTCCTAGAAGGTAATGATGAATATGGTGATGATCATTGATTATCACAATAATAACAATAGTAATTAGCGTGTCTCTCACCTCTAAAACTAACCGCAGCCGGTTGTGATGTGAAAACCGGTGCCGGTTTCTGACTGATCGGGGCTTCTTTGCGTAACGTTATAATGCCGGGACTATCGCTGCGATAATCTTGGGGATATAGTTGTTGTTGTTGTTGTTGAAGAGGCTGCGAATAAGAATTATAATGATTTTGATCAAATTGATTGGTTTGTTGGTGGTATTGATATTGGTTTGGTTGTTGAAATGGCGCTTGATATGGATATTGTTGTTGTTGTTGTTGTTGCTGCTGCTGCGGTTGCGGCTGCTGCTGTTGTTGTTGTAGTGGTGTCGGTTGCTGCTGCTGCCCTTGTTGTTGCAATACACCGGTTGGGTTTGTGGGATGAGTCCAATTCGAACGTTGCTGTTGTTGCGATGGTTGTGATTGCGATAATTGTTGTTGTTGCAGTTGTTGCTGCTGATAAGGGACACCTTGCTGATAGGATTGGGTTTGGACCCGGCTAGCTTGATAATTATATTGTGTCGATGGTGCAACCGTATATTGTTGTTGGGGTTGCTGTGGCGAAGGTGATATTGGCTTTTGCTTTGGTGGCTGCTTATGGTATAATGGTGATATAAATGTATCGTCATCGCAAAGATATTGGCCATGATCGAGACGAGGGTTTTGTTTCATGGTTTTTGTTTTTTTTTTAATTTTTTAGTTTTTGTTATTTTTGGGTTCCAAACAAATTCACAGGTTGTTTGATTGATTGTTGGTTGAATGGTTGGTTGGTTGAATGGTTGGTTGGTTGGTTGATTGGTTGGTTGGTTCATTAGTTGGTTGGTTGATGGGTTTGTTGGTTGTTTGGTCGGTTGGTAGGTAGTTTGGTTTGTTGGTTGGGTGTTTGATAGATGAGTTGGTTAAACCGTTGATGCATAACCATTCACAGAAACAACGAATGGATAGTTAAAAGAGAGATAGAGTAAAGGAAAAAATTAGTACATTCAAAAGGGAATTTTTGGTTGAAGTCAAGACTAAAGGGGTGAACAACAAAAACAACTTAGTTTGTGAAGCGTTCTGTCTTTTCTTTTATGAAATTTTTCTAATTTCTAAAATTCAGCTGAAAGAAATTAAGAAGCAAATAGAAATTATTTTACAAAAGCAGTTAAATCATTTTGATTTGAAACGACACAATGAAAAGTATGCGACGCACAAGTATTAAAAGGATATGAAAAATAATATTGGAATTCTTTGAATGGACACAAAATAATTATTTTAGGTTCACAGTATTTGTAACCATATCATTATGGTATCTTTATATACATGCAATATAAATATAAACAAATCCAAAGATCTCTGCAAAAGATTTCTGTATAATTTCCGAGAGTCTTGCGTTCGATGAAAATTTACAATTAAAAACATATCGTGCTTTCCAATAAATACATAACAATCTTGTACTCCCGCAATCGCGTAATCCAAAGAAAAACCATTGCTGTAATTTTGCAATCCAAGCTCTCGAATATTTTCCTTAATGTGGCTACTTCAAAACTTTTGTTGAGATCTAGTCACGCACGTATTAATGCTTAGATTTGGAGACATTCAAATTTGAAATGCGAAAAGAAATAATTTGTGGAGAGCTCGTGAGGGAGAATACATGATTTAGTAAGATAAAGGTGTGACGGAGAGAGAGAGAGCGTGCACGCTAGTGATGGAAGTGATTTTGAGTGGAAATATTTATATATAATTAAATAAATTCTTATAAACATATAAATACATACATTGCATTGGTAAGCTAATATTACAGAACAACAGCAACAACAACAGTGATAGCGGCACATGTACACATACTACGATTATTTAGAACTCTTTATTTTATAAATAACATTTAAATGACGCGTAAGTAATATTTTTTACATTTTTGAAAAATTCCTAATTATCATTAGGATTAAATTCATGTTGATAATGATGACAAAGTGGATGTTTTCTCCATTATTGTTTCTACAGACGGTGTTCTGCTTTAAGATGGAGTAGAAACAAGTAAGAACCCTAACTAACGCACTACACGTTTATTTTAATATTACATTCTCTTCCTTCTTGAATAATTTCAATATACTAACACAATTCTTCCGCAATGATACAATTTTTTAACAATAGTAGGGGACATGCCACGCCCATTTTCCATAATAATATAGTATTCGTGGGTGGATACCGTTGCTTTTAAATGCGTTACAAGTAAAAGAAATAAGTGAATGTATCCTATTCCTTCGGGTGAAGATTACAAAAAGGCAATGACTTCAGAAAAGAAAAAATCACGAAGTTGTTTAGATTTAAAGCAAAGCAAAGAACCAAAAAAATGTTCAAAAATAAAAATTTCACCAAATATGATTTTATATAATTCAATCAATATTTCTAAGTGAAGAATCGTCTCGAATTTTTCTGTGATATCTTGAGTAGAATGTAAATTAGAAATAATATATTTTAGCAATGTACAGTCAGTGTCCTTCCGATATGATCTATAGTGATAGTTTGGGTGAAATGAACTTCAAAACAAATTCAAAAGAAAATCATCATCATTAGAGTAATTAGGAGTTAGAAATTAATAAAAAACAAACTGTTGGCTTTTTTGAAAGAAAAAGAAATGCTTAATTAGGAAGATTCATTTAGCGTATTGTCGGTGCAGACGCCATACTGAATAATATTTAATTGTATTCTTTTCAGCTACCTGGAATTGTATTGATGATGATGATGAGGATGAGGATGAGGATGGTGTTGGTGGTGATGATGATGAGATTGATAATGATGACATAAGTGCTGATTCCGATATGGAGGCCGCAAAGCTTTGTTTTCCATCCGCAGCAGCCAAGCTTCGATATGAGCGTTCGTTCATGATTGTCACCCCCGCCCCCACCCCTCACCGGGTTGTGGCATTGATGATTTTGGGCATAAATAGGCTTTTTGTTAACTGGTGGCAAATCTGGCTTCCAGCCAGTCGCAGGATAAACTGTTTCATGTATACACGACAACAATTGTTGCGCCTGATCGTCATTATGCTCGGAATAATTCATATGATGATGATGAGCGGGAGAAGGAAAGAATAAGAGGAGTCGAGGGATTGTAGTTTTTGTTGGTCATTGGCATATTCATGAGAATAATGACCGTACTGTTGATTTTGTTCCTGTCGTTCGTTGTTGTTCGTTCGTGGCAGATTTTATTGATGATGATCATTTACGCGGGAAAGGGGGAGGAAGCGGAAGGGAACTTATGGCAGCGCGGGTCTCTAATAAACTGAGCTTGTACGTATTGAACTGGTAGTTGTTGTGGTTGCTGTTGTTGCGGTTGGACTGGCAAATATTGTTGCTGGCACTGCTAGTGTTGCTGTAAATAATGAGATGCCAACAATGGCGGTTATTGATATTGCTGCAGCTGTTGTTGTCGTTTATGGTAGTTGTTCTTGTTCTTGTTCTTTTGTTTGTATTTGTTTTTGGTAATGTTGTTGGTTCGTTTTGATTTTGTGCTGTTGTTGATAATGTTGTAGTGGTTGGTGATGCCCTGATTGTGTTGTTGGTGTTGTTGTTGTAGCTGCAGCTATTGGAGCCATTTAGAATTACAAGGGAACGGAAGAAGAAGAGGAACGGGATTTCAACAGGTTCAAACAGGCTGAATGTCATTATTGGTAGATTGCCTTAAATTGACAAAACTTTTTAATTATATTTTTTCCAAAATTAACTAATTGATTATTGCCCATTTTGCAATACTTTTAAAAAGATTTTTTTTTGTAAATATTCGAGAATATTCGTATTAAAAAAATTCGAAACTTTTTGATTGATTGCAAGGGATTATAATGCAATAATTATTCTGCAATATAATAAAATTAAATAAGTTTTCTATTGTCTTCCACCTGATTATTTATTCATTCCTTAATTACTGATTTGAATCATATCGTTAATTCAGTCAATGAGGTGTTACCAAATAATGAAAGTTAACACATCTATTAATTAACCCTATTCATCATTATGCGCTGTAACAATAAAATCATTATGTCGTGTATTTGCGTAATTTGTTTTTTTTAAAAAAAAGTTGCAAAATCATAAAATTTTAAACCCTATTGCAAATTTAAGCGGGTGGCCGATAGAGAGAGATGGATGGTTTTGGCTGGATTGATTTAGACCATGAAGAATACTCTTTGTTATCTACTTACAGTGCAATTGTAATATGTAAGTGAACGAGTTCACTGTGTGTGTAAGTGTGTGTGTGTTTACGCTTGTTTGTCTTTATATTTGTTTGTTTGTCAATCCTCGTGGAAAAGGCTAAAATGCAAAACAGTGTGTTTTTTGCATTTTTACACACGAAAATAATTAAATTACCAACAATACCAACAATAACACATCCACCTACACAAACTCTAACTCTTTTTCTCACTATACTAATCTACTCTTCACCTCCTTCTTCTTCACCAAACAACGAATCGCCGACATAGCACTAAGCAAAAAGTCGTGAGAGTAAAAACGTTAGCATTACGTGTTTGCGGCTGCATTTGTATGAAATCATGTGTGTATGCGTGTGGTTGTGTTGAGTATGGGTGTGCATCTGTATGTGTCTCAATGCGCATAACTGTGTGTTTGTCATTACAAAATCGTATACATCTGTATGAGTATAAGATTGTATATGAATGGGTGTGACTGTATCTGTTCAGTAAATTGAAATAATTAAAGTTAACCGCGCTTTTAATTGCCAACCATAATAATTAAATTGTATTGTAGGACTTAAACATTTTTTTGTTCGTTTTACGATTTTCATCCTTTTTTCCCTTCCTCGTTTCTTCCTGTGGCTGCATTATTCTCATTTTTTTATGTGTCGTGACTGGTTATTGTTTGTATTATCGTTCATTCGACTAACTAACCAACGAATAAGCCAATGGACAAACCAACGAACAAACCCCACGAACTAACCAAACAACTAACCATAAATACATGTTCGCGCTTTTTGTCCTACACACATATAAACGCATAGCCACACAAATGCCCATACGCATCAAACACACACACACATGCACACACACAAATTAGTTATCAGGTTGATGCACTAATCACGATTACGTCGGCAGCATCTTCATCATCACAAACATTGACGAGGGATAAAAAAAGTTTTTGCAAAGAGAAAAAAAGTTTTTCTGGAAATTGAAAGGATATGTTTAATTCTCAATTTGTTCAGCAGCCAGATAATATTTTTATGGTTTTTCCTTTGTTATAAATATTAAATAATATCGTTTGTCAAATTGGCATTTAATGCTTTTTGACAAGGTCTGTATTTTTTAAGAGGAAAACGAAAAAGGAAAAGGAAGGAATATCTTTTTTTAGAAGATTGTATTTGCTTCTTAGCCAAGCGGTAATGTCTTTTTTATTAAAAAAAAGAATAAATTTGATTTTATGTCGTAAGTTGGAACAGTTTCTTGTGAGCTCCATCAATATACTACCTCTCAATATCTAGGGTGCGCCCCCTAAAATATAAAGTATAAAAATATAAAAGAATTAGGAAGAAATCTCAAGGGATTATTCGGTGATTTTGATTACTCTTTTCAGGATGAATGTCTTTTTCGTGTTTAAAGTATATGTACGTAAGTACATTTATATATGCTTGAAACAGTTATGCATGAGGTCTCGTCTGTTTAGTCATTTAAGAGAAATTATTAACCCTATAGTAAAAGTTTTGTTTTGGGGGTTTCAAATTTCAGACCAATTTTCTTTAAAATCTGCTTAATCCGCGGGAGGGTATAACCCAAATATCTTTTATATAAAAAGGAGAATATTTGTCTTTTAAAACTATCCTCAAAATGGATTTCTATTGGTACAAAAACAATTAATTGTGCTTGAGATGTTTGGGATGAATTTCCGCCGCCCTTTGTCGAGTTTAGTTTGTAGACGAACCAGTTTCGATGATGTATCATACTCGCGGATATAACTCTATTTGTCAGAACGAAGAAACACACTGAAGGTTTCGGCAACGCGCCGAAACCAAAACAATATAAAAGTTTTAATTTTTGCATTTCGTTTTGAATTCTTCTTATATATTTTTCCATACTAAATACGCTTGGGCATTATTGCCAGGCAGTATCATAGTTTTCATATTAGTTTGACGATATTTACAATAATTTATACACCCTGTATTTGCATCGCTAATAATCACATTTATATCTTTTCACTTCAGAACTAGACTGACCACATTTGTATGAAAAAATAACAGTTTCTAATGAAGTGTATTTCGTGAAAAATTAGTTCTAAATATTTCTATGAATTTTAATTGCAATTGCAATAATATTTTAGAATATAATAAATATTCAATGATGATCAATCAATTACAAATGAATGAGAATAATAACAAATTATTTTAGAATTTCATCTTGTGTGTTATTGAAAATGTAGAAAAAAGTAGAAAATGTAGAAAAAAGTAGTAGAAAAAATTTGGATTTTTATTTCATTTTAAATAATTCAAATATATTTTTGATACGATAATGGAAAATATTTTTGTTTGAATGCAGCAAATTATACAAACTCACAAACAGGGCTATCGAAAATAACAACGTGTTGTTTGATTATAATTGTTTTTCTATTAAAGATAAGATTCTTATAAGGATAAAGGTATAAAGATAACGATTATAAAGATTATAAAGATTATAGATTATAACAATAAAGTTAAGATTCTGATAAAGATTTTTATTATTTTCAAAAAAATCTTTCAATCAAAAATTTCCTGCCTTTTTTGCCGAATGTCAAATATAGATTGATAAATAATCGTGGTCTGAAAAAATGAATTCGAATTACACCGAATAACTTTTAAACATTGCAATTTCTTAAGATATCAATAGATAAGTTTAATTAAACCAAACTCGCATTAATGAAAACTAATAAAACCCTACGACTATTTTTAAAAACCTTAACAAAATTACTAAATATTGTTGTCTTAATAAAATTCTACCGGAGAGTAACCAACTGATGGTCATGCACTTACATGCCCACTCTCTCTGTCTTCTTGCCATCCTTTCTCATTTCTTCCTTTAACTCAATAAATTAGCAAATTAATAAAGAAAATAAAAAAGAATAAGACTAAAAACATTCGTTTTATGGAATTTGTTTTGGTGGCGTTTGCGGTCTTGTTTTTTTATTCCTGGGCGAGAGGAGGCCGGTGGTTGGGTTTGGTGAAAGGTACAAAAAAAAAACAATTTAACCTAAGCCTTTTGTGTATAATCGAGAAAAATTGTAAAAATTTAACTTAATTTGCGATAGCGTGCGGCATGCACAAATAATCTGTACATATGTACGCATATATATGTATGTGTGTGTGTTTGTTTGCATAGTAAATAAATGTTTATTGGTGTATGCTATCTACATGCACGTCTGTGTGTACGTGCCTATGTCTGTATTTGTTTGTTGAATTAGGCGCAAACAACGATCTAAACGAAAATATAACGATTTAAATAATGCGGCACCATCGGTTTGTTTGTTAGCTTCGTAGATTTCGCGGTGGGTTTCGCATGACTGGAGGAATGAAAAGGAGGCAGTCGCGGAAAGGTTGTCGAAGACCAAGGCCAAGGGGCTGTGTTGATGCTCATGTAATAACATTTACCAACATTGCTCTCGCATATTAAATTACGAGAATTTTAAAGGTCGCCACCTACTTTTCGTGGAATAATAAAACCAACAACAATAACAACAATAAAATTGTCTGAAGAAACTCATTATTTTTATTTACCGCCGCGGCGGTTGCAGTTTTTATTAGATACCGCCATCACCACCGATGCCTCCCCTCACCATGCAAGTACCATCTAATGATGGTAACGTTTTTTTTATTGTTGACTGACTTTGGTTGATGATAATTTCTCTTTTTCTTATTCTAATAAATATAAATGAGCTTAGAGGTGGATGTACATGTCTGGTAAAAGGAAGTGGAAGGAGGGGTCGGCGGGGGGGGGGCGGCGTCGGAGAAGTAGTATCAGAAGATTGTTGTTAATGATTTTATAAGGTCATAGTTTAGCATGTGATTTTTGCGGTGTTTTTTAAAAACACTAAAATTGCGATAGGGCTCGGTTTAAAATATTTGTTTTTTACGCGATTCTTCTTCTGCATAGATTTTTTATTTATTAGAAAAATCTTTTATTTGATCAACTAAAGTTTAAAAAATCACTGCTTGAGAAGCTTACGATCGGGCCTAGCTTTGAATTGTGGTCGGGGAATAACGAAGAGGGGGTAATTCGGAGTAGGTTCCAGGGGCCCGCTTAAGAGAAAGTTTTAAAATAAATATAAATTAAATTCGCGTTTAATATAATCGTAAATATATTTGATTTTATTTTAAATTTTGTTAGATTTTATGGTTTCCTTTTGAAATTCTTTGGAAGCATAAGAAACCAAAGGAGATAAAAAGAATCCCTTCTATTCGAAATAACTAAAAGGTTTTCATGGCTAAATGAAAAATCAAGTACAAAAGGAAATTATTAACTTAAATTACATTTTATCGATATTAATAAAAGCAATAACAATAAAAATAATGTAATCACCGAAGAAATAATTCCTTATTCTTTTTATTGTTATAATCTCTTATACATGCAATGCTAACATTAAGAGAGAATAAAAAGAATAATAAAATAATAAAAAAGCAAGCAAAAAAAAAAAAAAAGAAAAATAGAAAAGTTGAAAGACCTAAACGAAAAAAGTAATTGTCAATAAGAAAGGATGGCTAATAATTTACCAGTGAACCATATATTTCTCCTCCCCTGTCTCCTGCTTCCGCCCTTTACCCGAATACTTTGTCGGGGTAGCAAAGAAAAAAAAAAGGACAAACACGATTCATCACTTAAAAAATACATTTACGTGCAATAATTTCCTTCGTCCTTGTGCAATGACAGCTCATCGCTCCCATACCCTAACCCTCCAAGAGTCATAAAATCAAATTCTTAACATCTTGACGGGAGCAATAACAGCAACAACAATGAGAGCAACAATAACAAAAACAACAACAACAATAGCAACACTGTTAAGTTCCAGACTGAATGAAAAGAAAAAGAGGTTACAAGCTTTAGCAGGAGAAAGATTTTTATTTGAAATAAAAGTGTTGGTGATGACTCGTAAGGACTTAAAGAAACGTCAGAAATCGGAGCGGGGAGGTGAGGGGGGAGTCTGAGGACAATTCGACCCGTTTTGTAGGTTTTATAGGTTTTCTTAAAGAAAATAAAAAAGAAAAGGTGTTTGCGATTGTGATTGCTTTGTTTTCTTTTCGACTTAACATTAACTTCGAACAATGATAAGTTCCAACAACAACAACAACAACAATAATAATAATAAACGAAACCGATGATAATAATAATGAATAATAATGAAGAATCAGAGAGTTTGACAATCGTGGACATTTATAATAAAGAACATTCTTGCCAAAGTTCTTTTGACAGTTTTTTATTTGCCTTTTGATTTTGCTTTTACGATATTATTCCTTTTTCGTTTCACTTAATGCCGATTCTTTCTTTAATAACTTCTTTTTTATTAGATTTTTCCTTTTTGTGTGGTAAGAAGTTATTGTCATTTGTGTGAGTAGTGTTGTTGTAGTGGTGTTAATTCATGAGGGTGTTAGTAATATGTTTGTGATAAGTGATAAGTGCTGTCAATACTAGATTTTTTTTGTTTCCATGCAAAAGAGCTATTGGAAACATCGAAAATATCGATAAATTTAGAAAAGTCAAAGAACAGAATTGAAGCAGTTGAAACAGGGGAGGGCGGGCTGCGCAAGAGCTTCGCGTCTTTTGTGTTACGCTTATTGGTGGTTCTGATAATTTTAATCTCCGTTAAAATTTGAAAAAGGTTTTCATGGAAAACGATTTACCATTGAGGAAGAGCTCAAGAACGGAATTCTTGCTGGTTTGGCAGGGAAGGGACGCTACCAAATTTTTGAGGGTATTAAAAATGTTTAGGTGTGGAAAATATATTGAAATTTTATAGATTACATTGAAAAGTAAAAATAATATTAATTACATAAACTTATTTTTTATATTGATGCTGAGAATACATTAAACCGACTCGATGCTGAAAAATTTGTTTGTCGGAGTCAGAAATTTTGGTTTAAAAGAACAAACATTTTTTAATACAAAAATCGAAGTATATACGACAAAACAAACAATACGTATGCGCGTATACAAAAAAATTAATATCATATTTAAGTTTATGGTAAAAAAATTTAATAATATAGTTATTGATTTTTTCAAAATAATAAGGAGTTAGGAAATGCAATATTTTGAAATTTAATATTTACAATTTTTCGCGAAAGTTTGAATAGAAAGAAATTCAATTAAATTATTTATTTATCAATGAAACAATAAGGATTAATTTAAGATTGCACTTCTATCAATATTACGTTGGTGCATTTCTGCAACTTCGCATCTTTGCAAAATTAAACTAATCATTGTTTATACTTTAGAAGAGGTCATGAAGAGGAATAGTCTAAAGCGCTGACATCAATTTTATTCTGAAGTATTTTTGTTCGGCGCAATGCGTTCCATTTTCCTTGTTATGCCTTTGCTTTTGTCGTGTGCGGTTTTATGGGACGAGTGATATTACTTTCTCCCTTTTCGGGATGAATGCGTTTTAATGCTGTTTTTTTTAATAATTTAATTTTCAATTTTTTTGTTTTCCTTGTTTTGAATAATGATACCTTTGTTGTTTGTTTTAAATAATTTGTTTTAATAGCTTTTTTGTTGTTTTATTGTGTGGTGTTTTTAAAACTTAATCATAATGTTGCACAAGCGTTATCTTCATTATTTTTGTTATTATATTCATTATTATTATTATTATTATTATTATTATTATTATTATTATTATTATTATTATTATTATTATTATTATTATTATTATTATTATTATTATTATTATTATTAATATTGTCATTATTATGTGCCACTTTTTGTTGTGGTGGTTGAATAACAATGAAACAACAAAAAGAAATTATGCCCAAAATTACGTTCATTTTACGAATTTAATATTTATTTGTTTTATTATTTAATCGTTTTTCTTGCAGAGGACAAAAATTTAATTTCGTTGGGAAATAAATTTCAAATAAATGAAAATGTGCTTCTCGTTTGCGTAGTGAATTTTTTATGCATTATTTTCCGTTTAGAATATTATAAAAAATCAGAATTTAGAAATGAATTTCAAATTTGTTTGAACAATTTGGTTTTTGTGACCTCGTTTTCTATAAATCTTACATATAATAAAACATTTTAATCATTGACTAAATCAATTTTGTGTTTAATTTCAGGCAAGTTTTTCAGGCATATTTTCATGACTTTATTGTTAACGTTTACTAATTTAATTTACTAAGAAGATCTAAAATAAATGCTCGGACGCGTTAAGGAATTAATTACGAAATAAAACATTTTTAGAATTTTCCGAATCGTAAATTCAAATCTGAATAAAGGAAAAAAGATTTTGTTTTCTGAATTTATTTAATTATTGAAGTTTATACAATTTTTTATGAAGAAGAGCTTACTTTTCTTAAACGTTTTTCAAAAGTTTCACTTTTACGATTTAATGGAAAAGTTTTAAGCTTAAATTTTGCTCTAATATAATTCCTTTTCCGCCCGTATGTTGCTTTTTTGTTGCTTAATTTTATTTATTGCTTTGTTTTGATTTTCGTATTCATTTATTTTTATAGACTTTTTTCAATAGACGCCACGGCGATTCTTATAACGCGCCCCAAGAGATCCATTTATATAAACAAACGTTAAGAATCGTATGCTGAAGAGGAGAAAAATGGGAAGAAGGGGGACCGAACGAAACAAAAAAACCCGAAAACCCGAACAAAGAGGGAAAAACTTTTATGTGGCTTTTTCAGAAGTCAAAACCTGTCACAATTCATTCTGAAAATGCTTTCAAATAAACATTATTATTATTGTTATTATTATTATTTTTATTATTATTATTATTCAATGAAAGTAAGTGATTAAGTGTATGAACGCATGTGTCTGCGTGGGTTTATGTGAGAATCTATATTTCGTTTCTTGGGTTCGTTTCTTCTTCAATTCTTTTAAGGTTGAAAATGTGATTTCACTTTTTCACCTTATAAATCTCATTCATTGGTCGTCGTTGTTGCCGTCATTGTCATTATCATCGCGGTCGTCGCCAATATTGCCATTGTCATAGGCCTCGATTTTATTTTAGGGTTGATTATCCGAATGGAATCACAATCTGCCACGACGACACGCTTAATTATGTTTTGTTAAATAAAATTGGATTTATTGAGTTACCTTCACGCAAACAGATTCTTTTAAGAATTAATGAACTCAAATTTTGTGCACACACACACCGTATTAAAATCCCATTTGCTTGGTCGTTTTTACAACGTTTCATATCGTATCGATCCTGTTTTTTTTATTAACCAAAAATAACCTCCTACGTTCCTGGGGTTCATGCAAGACCGGTAGGCGTCGCAGATTGAATGAATGGGAGCTTGAGGTAAAAAAGATTTTTATTACCGTCTTTCGAACTTCTCCTTTTAATAAATATAAAAGTGAAAGAGAGTAATGGGAGGGGAGAAGGAAGAAAGAAATTAAAGGTTGAACTTCAGAAAATTGGAAAGGAAACACGAGGTGGTAAGGACATCACTATGTGAAGGGTATTCTTGTGTTGACTCTTTGTTGTGACCACCCCAAAATTGGCCACCTCATCTATTTTGTCAGACTTAATTATAATTAAGTAGTTGTCACTATTACGTTAAGCTAATTTACGATAGATCGCAAGTTTTCAAAGAATACTCTTCGGATAGAAGAAGCTTCTTCGTATTCAAAAGGTTGAAGAAAATATTTTAAAGGAATTTTCAAAATATTTCCTTGTGGTTTTTGAAAAATAAATGAGATCTTAATTTAGGGATTTACTTAATTAGCAAAAATAGTTTATTTAACAGATATCCGTTAGTTAGCGCGTCATCTCGCGCTAAAGGTCAAGTTCGATTTTATTCTAAGAACCGTATGATCTTTCTACAGAACCCAATGAAGATACTGCTATACAGACATATTTTAAGAGTATTATAATTTGTGATATTAGGAAATTTTTTAGAAAGACTTTAATTCTGCGAAAGTCTCTAATTTCTAAAAAAAAATTTAATGAATTCTTTGCTCGGTGAATTCCTAAAATATACCCCAAAAGCCAACCAGTTTATTTTTATTTGAATAATTCACAACACCCTGCATCATTTAAGCCATTCACCCTTAACAAAAAACCAGTTAGCTTAACAAAAAATAATTGATGAAGTGATGAAATGTTAAATGAATCAATTTTTTGAGAGATTTTCGGGGATTAGGTGTTTTGTTCTTGGCGTTGTCGTTTTCTATTTCCTCCGGTTTTTTGTAACGTCAGGACGTTACAGTCCTTTGATGTTTTCATTGAGCTGACGCTTGTGAGGTTCATTGTTTATTGCACATTTTTTCTGACAATATTTTTCCTGAAAGAACTGACTGTAAATGACAACAACAACAACAACATACAAAACAATAGCAATAACACCAATACTGATGGTAAATAATTTCACGTTCGGAAATTAACTTTGTGGTATTTTTACTAACGACAAATAAGAAAAAAGGAAAAGAAACAATCAGAAAGTGTCGTGGCTTCGAGTTGTCGAGGAGCAGCAAAAAGAAATAAGCGAGCAGAAAAGGTATTGCATTAAAATGTTACAAAGTTCGTTTTTGCTTTTGTTTGCATATACTTTCTGTAATCCATCGTCATGTTACGCTTGCGTCGGCGTTGACGGTGGCGTTGACGTTAACAACGGCGTTAACGCTTACATCGGTAATGCCTTTCATAAACCCAATGCCATTTGACACAATCGACCTCTGCTGCCACTACTACTGGCATTAACAGAACTACTGCTTCCATCACTGACACGATCGCTGGCGCTACGACTACAACTGTTACGACTACTGTCACCGTCACATAATCATGCAAAGCGCTAATGAAAAATTCTGTCCTACGGGGATAAATGCAATTCAATACAATACAAATACATTTTGGGATATAAAAACTGTTTTGACAGCACTGACGATGCCGAATCAAACGCGCGGTTAAGAAAGGCGTGGTAAATGCATGAATTGATGGAAGTGTGTGAAGATTAAAAGCGACAAAATTACGGATGTTGACAGAATTTAATAAAAACGAGTCCCATTTTTTAGCGAAAATGCGTGTGTTTGTTTGAGCGTATCGTTTATTTTTTCCTTTTTATTTCATTCATTTCACTGAAAATATTTGCATGTTTCGCAGAGACCTAATAGAGAACAGGTAGAGAGCGAGTCAATAAATGTTAACGTAGAAACAGTCAAAAAGTACGAGCGAAAAATTCAAAAAAGAATATATATTTCTAAAAAAATAGTTTCATTAAAATCTACTCCTTCCGGTACGAGAATTACAAAAATCGAATATTTTACAAACTATGACAACACCAACGTTAGTTGTTGTTGTCAACAACGATCAACAACAACAGCAAACGAGAAGAATGAATTAATATCATCGAAAATATCATGAATTCATATCTTAAATTATATACATATTTACAATATATACAAAAATTATTTCATTATGGATTTTTTTTATTAAAAATTATTTAAAAGTTACGAAAAAAAGTAGTAAAAGTAGTAAAAAGTTAGAGTAAAAGGTACGTTTGAAAAGACCTTACTACACAAACAATTTTTATTTTTATTACCTGTTGTGGTGTATTTGGTGAGGTCACACCTGCGGCTCTCGTTGTCATCTGTGGAGATGGTGATTGTTGTTGTGACGGAGGAAATTGACCCTGTGGTTGGGGTGTAAATTCACGCGCTATACGTTCCTCCGACATGGGGGGCCAAGCTACACGCTTGTAACCTACAGGGAAAAATTACGAAATGTGAGGGAGAGATAGAATGAAGTAGAATGATTAATATAATTATCTGCATTACGGCGGAGTAGATTTCAGTGAATCGACATAAAAAATTAACTCGATTTAGTTAATTTAATAACTCAATAAAAGTTGCAAAAACTGTGACAGATGCTATAAAAACGCATATAAAAGTTAAAAATAATAATTTTTATTCGTCTGTTTTAATTAGATAAAATATTTCTTCCTATTTTTCGTATTTTTTGAGGAATGTATTTGGAAACCTTTTGGAAGGTGAGAAATAATAACTGTTTTAATTAAAAAGAGAATAGTAAATATTATCATGAATCTTGTTATTATACGGTAAATTACAATTACACTATAAATTACACTGTATATTACAATAATAATTCCTGGAATATAACGTTTTATTCATTACGATACTTCTATAAGGTGTGGCTTGGGTTCTATAGTGGTTTTGAAACTTTTAACTGTTTGGTTTTAAATTCTGAAATTGTTCAAATTATATTCATGTTGATCGATTAACAGTCTGCTGATTAACAGTCTGCTGATTGCTGACTAACAGTCTTGGTTTTTAATGACGTGACTGTTTTTAGTTGATTATTTCTGTTTAAACAATAAGTTGCCAAACATTATTATGATATGTAGTAGTAAAGACAAATTAATAGCCTTTAAAATTGCAATGTGTTGATTTTATTACGATCTTTAACGGCATCAGCATTATTCACTCACTTCAACTTTGCCATAAAAAAGGTATCATCTCTTTGATCAACATCCACACCAACCTACATGAGCATAAATTATGATAAATTTCAAGCACGTACACCAATATGAAAACAAATACGGATATCCGCAAATTAGTCCAGCCGACTTCCGTTTTGAAAGATCGACAGAAAACAGAAGACAGAAGGCAAAAGAAGAAGAACCCAGCGAGGATTGAAACGTGCTGACGTTTTACATTTTGACTCGAAGGTATTCGTTAGCGGTGTTCGACAATGACAGACGAAGAATATGCTCAAGGGAAACGCGAGTAAGCAGGGGATGAGAAAGAAGAAATAAGAAGACAGAAAAGAAGTACTAAATGGAATGTGAGACAGTTATACAACGGATGCATGTAACAGTCAACGAATGATTGAATGGAAGGAATGAAGAAAGTATCATTTTATTTTTCAAAGCACGTTTTTCTTATATTCATTTCCATCATCATAATTTGATAGGTTCTAAAAAATTATATAAATTTTACGACGATCGTAAAAAATCTCACCTAATTCACCCCCTCCCCATCTACAACCACACTCCTCCCTCAACATTCAATCTGAAAAGTCGTAGACTTTGAATCGAAGGGACTTTATATGCCTTTTCATAGAAGAGAACGTGAGAAATGTTTGCTTTAGAAACCTCTGTTAAAATATATATAGCTAAATATATCAATTGTATTGTTTGTATGCTTTATATTGTTTGAAGATTATCTAAAGAAAAATTTATGATATCCTGTCGTAAATCTGGATGTGATACGGATACGATAAGTTTAACGGCTACGCAGCAATGTTATTTTATGGGTTTTGCGATTAGAGACCTAATTAAATATTAATATTAGTTTTAAGGTATAAAAATATATTTAGAGCTTCTGAGGTGTAGAATGTCAAGTAACCAGAAGAAACAGATAGATCGTATATTTCATTTATGTAATAGCTCTTGGAAAATATTAATAGTCTTCGAAAAATCAAACTAATAAAGAATAATTAATATATTTTCGTAAGATATAGCTTCCTCCCTTTGGTAAGAAATTGACTACTAGTTAGATTTATTTTGAGGGCAGACTTTTGGGTGATACGATTTCGCACTGTTAGAACCTTTAGTGGGCTCGAGTTATGACTTTTTTTTATTGTCAATAAAGAAACTGAGGCATCAAACGACAGAATGGTACTTACGATACTTCTGTGATAGTGTCTGAATATATCGAAAATATGTTATAAAATTAGTCCGACATGAATTGATTTTTTACAATTAATTTATAGCTTCATATTCTAGGATTAGTTCTAATAAAAATTAGAAAGTTCTAATAAAAATTATAATTTTAATAAAAATTTAAAGTAAAATTAAGGAATCCATTATTATATCTGTTCACGCTGTTGCCAAAACGAAGGTTGCGAATACCAGAAATTTGTTATGAAATTAATTTGACAGGATGGACTAATGTTAAGCTGGACGCATCAATGTTGTTTGCTAATGAAGATTCATATATTACATAATTACTGAAGTCCATAATTAGGAAAGAAATAGTAAAAGGAATTGAAAAATATTGAAGGATTTTTGTTTGTGGTACTTTTTGTAAAGGGTCGTCTATACTCTTCTGGAAATTACTGTTTTGTCACTTGCAATTGAGTAAAAAAATAGTCGTTCAATATTTAATATTTATTATTTAATAAATCAAAAGGAAAAAAAATTGACGAAGCCGTTTTCTCGTGAAAAGGAAAAGAAAAAGGCAGTGAGGGAATGAAGGCGAAGATATAATTTCGAATTGCATTAAATCTTTTTTCGAGTTGAACTAAAATGTATTTGCAAAGTGCAAAGAAATTTTTAATGAAAGACTTGATCGCTAAAGTTTTGTTTTATTTTGTAGAAAATTAAGATTTTGTTGAAGTTATTTTTTATTGTTTTAATTTTTTCAATTCGGCGCTAGACATTTTACTATTGTTTTTTTTTACTATCGTTATGGACCTTACCCCCACCCACGATATCTCAATTGTCCTCTTATGTGTGTGTGTTGCTGTAAATCCTTTAAATAAAGAACGAATCAGTATCTTTCCTTTTCTTTCTCATACTGAATATTTATTTCCACTGTTAATCAGCGAGGTAGTCAATGTGTCTGTTAATCAGTTTGTTAGTGTGCGAAATTGTTGCAACTGGTGGATATTGTCTTCACTAAAATAGAACGTAGTGCATTAAACCATCACAACGAAACAAGAGAAAGAGAGTGAAGGAGAGTAATAAAAAGGAGAAATGGGGGAGAAAAATGGAAAAACAATCTAACGAAAGGAAGAGAAATAATAGAAAAATGTAAAACACTTCATCATTAAAAAGCGTAGAAAAAATTTAAGCTTTCACGTCTAAACTTCGTATCCCCATCTCTTTTTTTCACTACCCACTCTCTTTTTGGTTTTTTTGACCCACGCAACCGCCTACTCATTTTATTTGTCATCTTTGTTTATTTTTATTTGTGTTTTTTTGCTCAGTTTCATCTTCATCTTGCATTATCAAAGATAAAACGTACTGATAAAAGATAAATATTTTTTTGTTTGTATTGTTTTTTTGTGCTTTTGCTTTTTTGTTCTTGGTATTTTTGTTGTTTTTGCACACTTTCTTTTTTTACACGATTTGTAAATTATGCCACTGCTATCGTTGCTGCGTTGGCGAGTGTAAACGAATCTGTTAAAAAATTTATACAAATTTTAATGAAAGAGCAGGAAGAGTTTCTGCGCGCGAAAAAGGCGAAAAAACCCAGAGAGTATGAGAAGAAAATGAAAAAATATATATTTAAGAAGAAGAGTGCAAAATGTAAATAAAGTTTAAATGCAAAAGTGCAGTACGGTAATTTTTAAAGCTATTATTCTTTGATATAAAGGAAAGTAGATGGAAAAATGCAAAAATAAATAAATAAATGAATAAAAAAACACTGAAAAAAGGAAAGATGATGGAAAAAAGTATAGAGTGTTAAAAGGCAAAATAGAATATTTCACAGAAATGAAAGACCAAAACAGGAAAAAGGGCGAAAGGTAAACCCAAAGCTCATTACAATGAAAATAAAACATTGCACAATTAAAGTGTTAATGTTTTGCTTTTTTTTGGCAAAAATAAATTAATAAAATTTATAAATACAATAAAAACCACTTAAGTGCAACTTCATGACTTCTTAACGTTCTTCTTATCATTTTTCTTCTTTTATTCTTCTTGTTTTTCTTCTTAAAGCAAGCCCTACAATGAATATATTTGAACTATGGGAATTTTTATAAATAAATATTAATCATACGCCGTGATGTATCATTAGGTTTAACGCTTACGAATAAGAGCGACAGAAAGAGAAAAAGGGGTAGCAGGAGAGTGAGAAAGAGAGTAGGATAGGAGAGGAATAGGGGCAGTTTGGTTACACGGTCCATTTATGGTATTCTCAACTCTTGAAATGTGGGCTTGATTGTAGTTATTCATTAATTCCTTACAAGGTTTTCATCGGTGGCTGAAAATATAGGTGGCTCATTAGATAATTTCTTCAATACTACAATATTGCTATAGTCGATTTAATAAGAATTTAGTGCTTTTAAATATTTGCATTAAAATATTTAATGCAGAATATAAATATTTTTACATTTCCTGAAGGGTAAAAACTATTCGTAATCATCAGAAGAAATATTTATAAAATAATTATTTTAACACAATTAACATTATCGTATTTTGTAATAATGTTTAGAAATAAAACTGAATTATTATTCGGTCTGAGGGTAAAACAATTTTATCTAATGAACGAGAAAAGAGAAAGAAAATAACACCAAAAAATAGCCATGGTATAAAATAAACGGCATGAATCGTGGGCTGAAATAATTTCTAAAAGAATATTTCTCAATTGCTAGGTTATGCGTCGATGTAGGCCACATGACATAGCAGACCAAGGATATTTCATTATTAATTATTTTTATTATTATTAATTGAAATTATTTTCGATGGAAGTGTGGGCAAATTTGAATATTTGAAATTGTTTATCTCTTAAAAAGAAAAACCAAAAATGACAAATTTAATTTTATCAGACCTTCAACTAATCAAAACCTTCAAGAATCGTGCCTAATTGCGTCCATGAAAATCTTTTGAGTTTTAAGGTTTCCGAATGGAAACTTAGAAAAATTCGATCGATTAAAAAAAAAGAAAGAAATTGTTGTCCACTAAAAAAACTAGAGCAAAATTTCCTTTTTTCGAAAATTAAATGATTTCAATTAAGTATAATTTAAGTACTTTTGCGTCTTTCTTTTGATTTTCAATTCACTCATGAATTTGTAACTCTAAAGTTAATAAAAATCTATTAAAATTTTTAATTTTTTTATCTCAATCTTGTGTATTTTTTCATTCGATAAATCTCTTTTTCTTTGACTGTAAATTCTAATAAAATTTGTTATTATAAATTTTAAAAATTTCAAATTTTTTTTGAATTTAATTTTTCTAGTTTATGTAATTTCTGTATTTTCAATATGCCGTCGATTCTAATGAGAATTTTTATAAATAATTTCGAATTCGTTAAAAATTAATTTTTACTTTTACATTTTTCATATTCATTTCAAATTTTATTTGAGCCCATAAAAAACGTTAAAGCCTATAAACTTTTAGTTTTCTTCAATTTTAATAATTTGCAAATTTTAAAATTAGTAGGTTTTTAGAGTTTGTAAAGAGAGGTATTTAAAGAGACTTTTTTCAACTTATTTCAATTTATTTTTACACACACACTACAAGCTTTTCCATTATAATTGAATATGTCAGTGTGTGTTAAATGTTCACTATAGAAATAACTACAACAACAACAATAATAATAGTAATAAAAGTAATAATAACAATAACACCATTCAAAAACAACGAGCAACAACAAAATTAGTAAGAGTAATGATAGCAGTAGTAGTGACAGAAGCACCGACAAAAGCTTTTGATTAATAGCTGTACACGTCACACACCCGCACATATACGTGCATAAGCGAAATTTATTTACAGTTTTTTTTTAAACTACAAAAAAAATTACCATCCAAATTTTTATAACGTTCATTAATATTTTTCCACTCTGCACCCATTATTTTGTCTGGTGATGGTTTTTCGCTCTTTCGTTATCTTTTCGAGTAGTTTTGAGTATTTTTTAATAACTTTTTAGGCTTTACAAGGCTAAAACTTAACGCACCTAAGAATTTTTAAAGAAAAACGATATCAACGTACAGAGAAAAAAAACGAAAAATTAAGGAAAATTTGTTTCTTCTTTTCTTGAAAAAAGTTTTATTGACACTGAGTGAAGTAAAACCAGTGCAATATTATTTTATAAATATACAAAAAAAAAAGAAAAAAAATAAAGAATAAAATTCTAATTTATTCCGCTTAACTGTTATACTTCTTCAAATTTCTTTTTTATCGATTTGTACTTTACGGTTTTTAAATTTTTAGTCGTTTTTCACTGAAATTAACCTCGGGCTTTTGGTTATCTCGAAATACGTTTGAAGTTTAAGAAAACTTTTTAGAAAGTATTGCACGTAGCGCGGACGCGTTGGTCGTTGGTCGAATGGTCGAATGATCAATTTAATTTGAAACAAAAATTTTCAAATGAAATTTTGATTTTCAAACGAACAGATTTTTGAAGAATTGAGTCAACAAATAATTTGAGCGCAATGGCGATGATGTACTCTTGGGAAGAAAATATTTATTGCTTGTACCGTGACAAGCGTGCATACACATAAAACATACGCATACACTTACAAATTACAAACTCGCTATAAAACAAAGAATAAAACAAAAAAAAAAAAGTCATGCACAATAATGATTAATAATTGAGAATGAAATCAAACTAAATAGAAATGCAAGAGGATATGCAATAGGATAAGAGAGGAGGGAGAGGGGAAGAAGTGAGGATGTTATAAATTTATTTAATGACTGATTGAATGACTGGCAGATGGACGACTGCATTGGATCGACCAAATTAATAACATGCTGCCTATTTCTCATTTCATCTCATGATTGTTGTTGTCGCTGAGTTTGTTGTTGTTGTTATTATTATTATTGTTGTTGTAATTTACAAAAATTTTCTTGTCTGTTTTGAATACACCTTGAGTGTAATTTTTTTAAAAAGATTTTGCTTTGATTAATTTGTGGGTTGATCGGTCGTTTGTTCGATGATAGTGGTGGGTGGTAGTGGGGGTGTTGGCAGTGACGTTGGAGGTTGTGGCAGTGGTGATTAGTACGAATTGACGTAAATACGCCTACGCCCGCATCTAAAACAACTTACCTGTCCGCCTAAGAACCGTTCGTTGATTTTTATCGGTCTGCTGGTTGCATTTGTTCGTTTTGAATTAAAAAAAACTAAGCCTTGAGCAAATTTTGATTGTATGGATTGATTGGAACTAATTGATAACGTAAAAAGGCTTCACACTTGGTATTCAATAGGGTACGATTTATGCGGGGAGAAAGTGAAGAGAAAAAGATGAATAACAGTAAACAAAAAAGATTGTAAAGATTTCTTTGGTGTTTTAATTCATTTGTGTATATTTTAATCTAAAGTGATTTTCTGCGATACCGGCATATATTGTCGTTTTACATGGAATTTAGAAAGGATTCAAAGGAAATGAAACCAGCACACTTCTATAACCCACACCTTATAATCCTGAATGTCATGATAAATAATGATAACTGAATGATAAAATCTGTTTGGACTGCCCAAATGTGCTTAATTATCGTAATCACACGGAAATGATAGGAGTAATAATGACGATAGTGATGATGTCAATTATGATGATGATGGTAATGATGGTGATTATAATTTGAAATACTAGAATAGAAAAGTTTTTATACAAATATAATTATCTTATTGAGAATTTTCTTCGGAATGACAATTTTTACTAACAGAAAATAATGATATTTTATTAGTCATGAATACAAAAATATATTTCCTTTTTCACCTGGAGGTTTTTATTTCACCTATTTCCATTTTTCGTTTGCTTATTGTCTGTTAATTTTGTGATTTTTTATTTGGTTTTTATTATTTATTGTCACTAAACCAAAAGTTTTTGATATATTTAAATTATTAATATTATTGCCGATGATATTCCTTAAAATTGACAAAACAAATAAACTTTGAAGAAAAACAACTAAATAATACACAATTTTAATCAATAATATATAATACTAAAAATAAACAAACATTTCTCAAATACGTCGCAGAAAATTATTGTGTGAATATTTATATTTTTATGTCACAACTGTTATTATTTTTAATATAATCTGAGAGAAAGTAAAATTTCGAAAATGGAGAAAGAGTAGAAAGAGCAAAGGAAAGCAAAGAAAATGCGTAGAATTCTGCAGAGAAAAGTTTATATAAATATTTTGAAAAAGTCTCAAGAGACAAATTAATAACAATCAGTGTGTCTGTGTCATGATATATTGTTTGCTTTCGTAGTGTGTGTCTCGTTGTAATATGTGTGTCTTATCGTATCGTATCATAACGTATCATACTTTAATATTCTCACAATCTTGAAAATAAATGAGGAAAAAAGAATGTAAATAGTTTCAATCAATTTTGCTTATGCAGAAAACACAACGATAGTTTTTAGAAAAAATTGGAGTATATTTTTTAAAATTTATTTATTTATAATTTTATTAAAATTAATCACTTTGAAAAAATAGAAAGTATCAATAAGATGTTAGTGTTTTATTTTTACAAATAAAAATGTTGACACTAAATTCTACTGAATGCAATTCAAAAGAAAGGAGAAAACTAGAAGAGCAGATGGCAAGGAAGTAGAGAAGACTTAAATAATGACATAAATAAGTCTTCGTTTATTGAATAATTTTATTATTGTTTCCTATCAATTTTTATTATCTTCGCTTTGATAATTTTTCCTAGACTTCTTTAACGATTTTATATTATTTATCCTTTAAAAGAATTTTGTCTCTTTCTCTCTTCTAAATATTTTCTGTTATTATTTTTAAACATTTTATTTATTTTATGATTTTAAAAATTATAAAATTTATTTTATTATTTTTATTTTATTATTTTTAAATTTTTATTCAAATTTTATTAAATCGTTATTTAAATTTTATCGATAATTGGAAAATATTTAGGATTCCTCGGTTAGTTTCTGAATTACTTGGCACACATTCAGAGGCAAGCAGGCATACATTCAGAGATATTACTGTATATTTTTTAATTTTGAATATCGATAACTCCTAAATTATGAGAGATCTCACTTTTTCTTGTCTTAATATTTCATTCAATTACTCTCGTTATTGTTTTTATGTTTCCTTTTTATAACAATTTTTCTTTTTATTTATTCTATTAACTTTTATACCTTTAATGCTTCTAATTTTAATTTTTAATTTTATAGCTTAATTTTCATTTAATATATTTAATTTAATGATAATATTATAATAAAAATATTGCGTGCATAACTTTCTGAATGGTAGAAAATTAGTAATAAAAATTACTTGTGTCAATTCGAGCAAAATGATTAGAGTTTGAGGGGAAACAGGGTTTGAGGGGAGATTAAGTTAAAAAGAAAATAAATTTTGGTTTACTCTGTTTTAAAACTTTTTCATTTTAAATAAATTTATATACAAAAAAATATAAAAAAAGAAAATTTGTTATTAGAAAAGTTCTTCGGAAAATCATTAAATATCATAAATAAAATGTCAAAGACCTTAAAGATCAAAGCCCCTAAAAATGACATCGTGATAGAAAAACAACAAAAATTAAGTTTAAGATCAGCATCGTTTGCGTCATTTGTATTATTTTTAGCTCGTCGAGAGTGGTTTTGAGCTCGCTTCTATTTTGTATCTACCTTCTTTACCGCTATCCTCTACCTTGCCTATTCTATCGTCACCGTGAGTCAAACAAACATTATTTCAAAAATTAACTTCTAGCCAAAATTGAACCTATTAAGGTTTCACAGAGTTCGCTTTCCCTCAAATTTTTTCCAACGCACAATTTTTTATTAGTCTTAACGTTTAAAAGTGGAAAGGAAACCGAAAGGGTGGGCATGAAGGGGTGGATTGAAAGGATCTCTATCTCCCCCCCTCTCTCTCTCTCATTCACTTTGTAAATGTGTCACCAGGGATTCGCGTGGTAATGTCAAGCTTTTTGCGGTATTGTCCTTCCCTTTATAGACTTGCCATAAAATTTTGCAATGTGTACAGTTTATGAGGGTAATAAATTTGGCTTCGGATTAATGGAGTAGGTGATGAATGGCGGAAGTAGTAGTAGTAGTAACATCATCAGTAGTTCGTTCGTAAACGTAGCAATAGCTGTAACATCAGCGGCAGCAACAACAACACCAGGGAGAACCAAGGAGAAGGGTATCAGCGATAACGTGATTACAATGAAGATGATACTTCGTTCTGATGAATTTGTAAAAGAGAGATGTTTGTTAGAAACCTTTTTTCGTTATTAGTCAAGAGTATTAATAGAAGATTCATAAAAATAAAAAATCGAGAAATAAAAAAGAAAGCAAAATTTCAACCGCGCGGGCAAATCAATTTAATAACTTCAAGGGTTTTCGAGATTTAGATAAAGGTTTAAAAAAATTGTGAACTTTACGAGTACCTTTTTGGTAAATTTTCTTAATTAAAAAGTTAAGGTAACTAAATTTGTATTTGATTATCAAAAGGATTAAGGACCCTCCCCTTTATTCCTTGATCTTTTTTCCATTAGACCTCTTTCGGCGAATGTTTACAAGACTATAATTGAATGATTTAGAAGATAATTTATCTTCAACCGTTTTGTAAAACAAACCGATATAAATATAAAACTAGAGAGAAAAAAAGGGGTCTCGTGGAAAGGTTGCTTTTCATACCTTCATCCACAAACAGCCGTGGCCATTTTAATTTATTAAACGGTTTCGCAACAATGCCCTAAATGTATTCGGATGTAAAGCTTTGGTAATGGGAAGAAATTAAAAATTAATTTGCCGTTATATTTTTTAAAAAAGAATTTAATTTTATATTGATGATGAATGATTAAATAAGTTAGTCTTTAATTTTCTCGAAAATACCGTTGGAACTTTTATTTTATTTATATTTTGTTTGCTCTTTCTGTTAAGCTTTTTCATAAATGGCTTACATATTCTCAGAATTTTTACTTCCTTTCCTTGTATTGTTGGAATCATCATCACTGTAATCATGTCTCCTCTTGACCTTAAGGTGAAATGATTCTAGCCTTTGGTCACGGATCTACGCATATTTTTCACGTAATGTAAATCAATAAATGCATCATTGTTTTTGTGTTTGACGTCAATGATAAATTCTGGATTATCGTTAAGATTTTCTCTTAAATCTACTTTAGTTTTTTCGTCTCCTGAACATTTTAATCTTGACCTTCTTCATTCTTCCCTACAGTTGTGGCCAATGAACTCATTGGTTTGTTTCTTAGGGCACGAGAAAATTTACGCAGATAGAGAGAGAGAGAGAGCAACAAACTTTTCAGAATTATTGAATAAAAAGAAGAACGTAATAAAGAACAAAACAAAAAATATACTTAGGAAATAGGAAAATATCCAAAAAAATTTAAACAACTAAGAAAGAAAAGAAAAAAATTTAAGAAAAATCTGGGGAAATCGTTTTAAATATCGTTAAGAGAAAAAGAATGAATGAGAATGTATGAGAATGAAAAAAAATAAATCCTGTATGATATGAAGATAAAGGATGACCTTTGGGTTATTTGCCGTAACAAATTAATTTCAGAGGAATTAAGAAAAGTCATTGCCAATCGTCAATTTTCCCAACATTAAATTTATTGAACATGCTTACTGTTGAATCTGCTAATAATGTTCTTGTTGTAATTAAATTGAGAGCAGATTGCATGTAAGGGCTCCCCCTGGAGGGCTGATGTTGGCGGATTGGGCAGAATTGTTTGGCCTTGAAGTACTTGTTGTTTAGTATGCTGTTCGTTGTTTCGTGTTTTGGGGTTTTAGTGGGTAATATTTTATTGAGAAACATTTTAAATATTAAATATTTACCAAAGATTTCATTTTTGTAGTTATCTATATGTGTTGTTGTTGTTGTAAGTGTTACTTAAATTGTGTGAGTAATTATGATGACGATGATGATGAAAAATTGTTTATTAGTTCGTAACTATTAACGATTTTAATAAAAAAAATAGTTTCAAAAGGAATTGTCAACGAAGATTTATTTAGGTATATTTATTAATAAATTAAGAATTGTTGCTACATTTTACAAAACAATTCGCATCATCATTTATTCTCATAAAATCTCAGACTGTACACAAAGGATGAGATTTGAAATTTCGTTTATTATTCCTGAGAAAGGAATACATTTCACTTTTTGGGATTTTGTCATCTCGAGACTTTCAGTGTTTTAGGATTTAGGCGCTCAAACTTTGTATTCCGCGATTCTGTTGCCAATACATTTGGAGCTCGATTTAAGACCGTATTTTACTATGATTGAGTTTACAGTATTTAGTTCATTTCGGAGGAACAATGAAAAAGCGTTTGTCACAATTTAGTTCAACATCTATTCAATTATATTCATCGAAATTAAATTCCATTTATTTCGGTTGCTTAACGTTTCAGTTTAAAATTGTTGGAAACAAACAAATGAATTTGTCAAATTAGTTTCGCGTTTACTAATTGGAATTTTATTTTTACATTTTGTATTTTTTCTAATATTTATTTAGAAGCATTTTTGAGCAGATAATGATTCATACACGTTTTTATCCATACCACTGTGATAATCGTGAAAATTGAGGTCGACATCATTCACAAAACATTTGTCATTGAACCCAAAAATTTAGAGGATAAATTGCTCGACTATTGTTGAATCATTTACAAATACAATATGTATGGATGTGATATAAATATAATGTGGGAAAAGTAAATGATGTATATATATATATATATATATATATATATATATATATATATATATATATATATATATATATATATATATATATATATATATATATATATATATATATATATATATATATATATATATATATATATATATATATATATATATATATATATATATATATATATATATATATATATATATATATATATATATATATATATATATAAGGTGGGAAACACTAAAAATAATTATAGAATGAAATTAAATTTTCGATAGCAATCAATTCTGTGGATTGTTTCTGTCGAATGAATATTTTTGCCTGTTGATTTCTCGTATCGATCATTTTTGAAATTAAGAGAATTTCAAAAATATATTGTATAAAATTGTTAACGGAAACACATGTAAAACAACAACACTAAAACCAACAACACAAAAAGCAGCAACGGTAACATCAATATTGTGAACTATCACAAATAAATTATCGAGAAAGTGATGATTATCGACGCGAAAATCATCGCAATTATATTGAAACAATACGAAGCTTTTGACGATTTCTGATTTTGGTGCAATTTTTATGTATTTACGATTTAAATACAATATTTATGACCTCTTAATACTAAAAAAGTTTTAAAATTATTTTCTCAATTATTTCCACTTTTTTTTTAAATTAAAAATTGATAAATTAATTGGCCGGTATTGAATCATAAATTTTAAACTAATTAGCAAATTTTAAATATATTTAGACGCATTTAGACAAAAAAAAAAAAGAAATGAAAAAAAAATAAAATAAATAAAACTATTAAAGCGTTACATTTTCTGTGCCAAACCAAAAAAAATTATAAATTTTCTGAACAGTCAATATTTTTGCTGTGCGAAACCGAAAATAATTGTTCGAGATATATCTAGTTCGACAATTTATCACCTTGAATTTATTAGAAAAGGCACATAAATATATTTATGAATCCTTAAATAATAATTCAGGTGAAATTTATTTTAAAAATAACAGAAAATCAAGGTTCATGCCATACAAAAACGAAAAAAAGGAAGAACATGAAAAATGAAAATTTATATATAAATGTAACGCACACATTATTATTTACCTCAATTCAAGAGCAAACTATTTTATGGCTAATCAAATCGTTAAATTACTCGACTGACAGTCTGTGAATTATTAGAGAAATTCAAGTAGAAGAAATTTATGAGATTATGGAAAAAGTTGTTCGGTTTTGGCGTCTGCTCAACTGATTTTGAACTGATTGAGTTGTCAGTTGTCTGAAGTTGGCTGCAACACAATTTAATTTCGATAAAAAATTTTAAGATTTAGAAAAAACTGCGAAATAAAGTTATAAAGTGAATTAATTCTCTTGCCATTTTCGCGAACAACGACTAAACAGGTTAGATAATGGCTAAAGAATGAAACGTCAAACTTAATTTTTTTCTTCTATGATTTCGTGGTTAAAGGAGAAAACCAATCACCGCATAGTTTAGTCATAAATAAAATCCAAAAAAGTGTATCAAATAAAAATATGGGAATAATGGAAGATTAAAAGAGAGAAAGAAAGACAAGAAGGAAGAGAGAGAGAGAGAAAAAAGATCATGAAAAAATAATAAAAGGGCAAAAAACAGATAAAGCACAATAAAAGAGAAAATACTTTGCGCAAACTTTTCGCTTGCTCAAAACGTTCTCTTTGGACGAAACATTGATTTTTATTTCTGCGGAGTTCGTTTTTTCAAAGGGTCAAAGGGAAAAACTTTGACCACACGGAAAAAAATTTTTAATGGAGACTTTTTGGAATTCTGTTCATCAATCATCTCAACGGTTAAACTTATGACAAGCGGACAAACTGGTAGATAAAGTTAAAGTAAAGCAGTAGAGGCATAACCTCCTTCGAAGGAGTACTAGGAATAGGGGAAGGGGATGAGGGAAAGGAGGAGGAGGAAAAGGGGATCATAAACGAATGAAATAACAAATAGTTTCGGCTTGACCGGCCGTAATTTAAAGATAAGGAATGTTGAATCATTCAGCCCACGAGCCCACGTTTTGTCAACGGGGATAACTGATGCACAGAGTTCCGAGGGGTGTTTGTCAAATTTTTTAAAAATACAAAATGTCAAAACGACAAAATCAAAAATAAAAAAAAATAAGAAAACAAAAATAAAAGAAATAAAAAAAATTAAACAAAAATTATAATTTTCCGATGAGTCGAATTCATGAGAAACTAACAATTTTTAACCTAGAAAATTAAAAAATAAAGCCTCGTAATATTAAGAACGGAAATGAAAAAATTAAATATTTTGTAAAAGAATTGAAAGTAAGAATTTCTTCTTGGCGGCTCTCGCTACTTCTTCCTACCTTTCAAAAGAGACTTCAGTTTACCGAGATGGCTTCATTGACTGAAAGTACTAATTTCTCCAGCGGCCGAAAGCCGCCGAACTCAATGTCTAGATTACAAGAAGGTTTCATATAAATCTAAAGCTTTAAAATGCGAGGAAACTAGAATATTTCAGTAAATTTTTGGTTTTGACATTGTAGGATTTTATTCATTCGGGATTTTATTATGCGGAATTTTTTCGCCCGACATTTTGTCGTTTTTTGAGCGATTGTGAAAGGTTTCACATTCATTCGCAGATCACTAAAAACTGAATCTGACACAGTCCTAAAATCCTAGTTCTCAAAAAAAAAAAAAAAATTAAGAGAATCTTCATTCTAAATGATTTCAACGAGATTTTCACGTTTCTTTTGTTAGTTTTTCATTCGTCATCTCGTACGCATTTCATTCGTTCATTCGTGTCTATCATTCATGATTTTGTATAAAAGAGAAGCTGACAATATCAAGATGATGATGAGAATGGTAGTTATTGTATCCTTATAATCGAATATTTGGTACTTAAGTTAAATAAATATAAAATGTTAGACAATGCCAGTAATTTGTTGAATATTTTCAACGAGTTGGCAACACGAATACGAAACTCACTGTCCGTATCATTTCCACTTCAATACCGAATCTTTGTTGTATCCATTAGTTCGTGCTTGAAACTATTTGCAGTTACATCGATGTACAATAATTTTTGTGAAAATAAATTTTGACAGAACAACGAATGGGTGGGGCTTGCTCTATCGAATAACCGCGTTGAGTGGCAGGAGAGATTGTCATAGTCGTAGCATTAGTGACAACTTACGTAGCGGCAGTAGTTAGCTATCAGTTAGTGAGTTCGATTTACGCTGTTGCTGCTGCCAATGGTGCTACAATGTTGCCGGCAGGGATGAGTTGTGACACTTATTCGATTTGAATTGCAATCGATAATCAAATTGTTGGCATAACATGACTAACTCGTAACGCAGGAAACATGTTTTGTGGAATCTGATACGATACGATATGATACCGTTGCGACACGATGTGAACAATGAGCAATGGCATTAGAACAACAACAAAAATACAGTAACTACAAACGATAGACCAATGGTAGTTATAGCAATAATCGTAGCAACCAAAATAACACCAACAACAACAACAGAATGGAACACATCACTGGAGTTTTATTCATCGAGGATAATATAAAAATGATTGCCAGCGATCGATTGCTTGGAGTGAACATCAAATTCATTCAGTCTGAACACAATTTTATATCGTTAACAGCGATAGACGAGGGTGTATCCAGTCTAGTAGCAATAGAAAGACTGGCAATAACTACTACTTCTGCTGCTGCTGCAGACAATGATGCCTTGGACAATAAGAGCAAAAAGCTGTAGGAACTGCCACAGCATCAACTACGGGAACAGGTACATAAACTGGTGCAACAATAATCGTAACAATAACTCTAGGAATTACAACAACAACAACAGCAACACTGACAAAAATGGCTGCAAAAACATCACCGACATGACTGTCAACAACAACATGAGCTTCAACGTCAACAATGACAACAATGACAACAACACTGACATCGACACGTTTTTGTATTTACTAGAAATAATACCTTCTAGTGCTCCGCCGTACGGACGAGGTGATACGTTGCCGAATGTGCGGATTATGGCATCACATGCATCCAATTTTGGACAACTGTTGCCATTTTTCCTCTGCTGCCCTTCATCTTGCTGCTCTTTCTCACGTTGTTGTTGTTCCCTTTGTTGTTGTTGTTGTTGTTGTTGTTGTATTTGCCGTTGGTTGCGGTGTTGGTAGTATTCGTGGTTGAATCCATTGTTGGCACTTTTGATATTTGTTGTTGCCTTCGTAGGATAATAATCCATTAGTCCTTCATTCTGCCAGCGGTCATGTTTTCCATACTCAACACTCTTGTCGCCATGATCATCATAATAATCATCGTCATTACGGCGGTCACGCATGTCTTTGTTATTGCGAGCACGTTTCGTGACGGCTGCATCCAACTTCGATGCATTTGATATGCAAGCAATAAGCTGCTCATCATCAGCATCATCGGACTTAGTTGTGGCCATTGTCCTATTGCCATCACCATCACGAAAAACATCGCCACCATCACCATCATGGCCGTCGACTATAAGCGTTTTATATCTGATTCGTTTCTTTTGTCCTGCTGACTCTCGCTTGGTCTCGGCGCGTTTTGAAAGACCAACGTTATGACCTTCCAGCTGTTGTGACAAGCAATGATTGTAGTGACCGTCAGGTAGAGGAGGAGGCGGAGACGGTGGTGGTGGTGGTGGTGGTGGTGACGGCGATAGAGTCGTTTGAAAAGAATGCATGCGTGAGTCAATTAGACTTTTTAATTGCGCTGTTATTGTTGTCGTTGCTGTTGTTGTTGACGTTGTTGTTGATGATGCTGTAGCTGTTAGAATTGCTTGACATGGTGAAGAAGCGCGTGATGTTATCGGCTTGGGCTCTATTAACGGTCTCGGATAGCGGTTGATGTAGGTTGACTGGTCAGTTGCTAGTTGAGGTTGTGATGTGGTTGATGATGATGGTGGTGGTGGGGGTGGAGGTGGAGGTGGGGGTGGAGGTGGTGGTGGTGTTGGTGGTGGTGGTGGAGGTGGCGATGGTGTAACTTGGTGTGGGTGGGGCAATGATGGTTGCTCCGGTGTATAGTGGGTACAAGTCAGTACTGACGAGGTTATGTCATTGTCTATTATTTCTTTATTAATATACTTGTCTCGCTCTGATGTGAAGCAAGCAGCGGGTTTGTCCTTTGTTCTTCGTTCTGATTGCATCGTATTGTTTTCCCGATCGAACACTTCCTCCTGTCTTTTTCCCCCTGCATAAATAGCAGCGTCGCCGGTCGAGACTATCATGCAGGTTGTTCCGTAAGTGCCCGGCTTATGGTTAGTATAATTTTGTTGTTGTTGCCTCCGGGAGCTGCCATTGACGTCTGCTAAATTATGTTGAGGGTCGTTGTTATTGCTGTTGATAATTTTAGTGTTATTTATGCTGTTGTTATTGTTGCTGCTGCTGTTGTTGCTTTCGATATTGTTGCTGTTGTTGCTGTTTTTTGTTATAATTCGATCGCCGGCAGAAGCATTTGATGCGAAGCTTTTAGCCATTCCAATTAATAAAGTGTCACCAACAAGCAACTGTTGCTGTTGCTGCTGCTGCCAAGTTCCGGTAATATTTCGATTAGAAGCGGAAATTGTATTAGTCTGCGGTTGTTGCTGAAGCCGGATAGGATACTCTTTAATGTTGTTGTTATTGGAGCTGCCGTCGTTGCCATCTAGCTCTGCATGGGATCGTTGCTGATTGCCTGCCTCTTGGGGGGAGCCTTTGGTTGGTAACGTTTCAATTACCTGACCAGATGGATTCGGTTGCTGGTTTTGATTGGCCTCAATAAAGCTCGGTGAATGATTGAATGTTGTCGATGTTGTTGGTTTTGCTGTTTGGTTTATTATTGTTGGTGCTTGTTTTGTTGGTGCTTTGCCAGTGTTAAAGAGCGGTGATGATTGGTTGTAATTTGTTATAAAATCATCTTCGATTTTTCTCACATTTTCTCTTTTTTCAGGATGATAATAACTTCCTGGACTGTCGGAACCATGGGAAGCAGTGATCGTTGGAGCATCCTTGATTTTTACGTTATGTTCTTTTTTATTTTCATCGACTCCCGACAACACTTCTTGTTCCACAATATCTGTGTTCGGAAATTGCACCTTAGTGTTACGTGTCGTTGTTGGTGTACGTTTGTTTGTGCAACAACCTTGGCGTGAGGCCGCATCGATAGTTGTATTAGCTAAATCCAATAAAGCTCGCTCTACTACCGGTACATTTTCAATAATATTATTCCCTACGGTTGTTGTTGTTGTTGTCTCTTCCCTTGTGGATTCCTGCTGTTTTTGCTGGGGCAGTTCACACACAATTTCTCGAACGATGATTTGAAGTGGCGTCTCAACAGCTACGGTGGGCGTTGGGCTCGGTGATGAAAGCAGACGCAACAGGTCCAGTTCGGTTTGCGGTAGCAATGCATCGGTTGTTGGTTGTTGCTGATGTTCGATTTGCCGCATATTGCGATTCAATGCTAACTTTGCTGTAGCCATATAAGCATCAATTTGCTGCAAATGTGCCGTAATGGATTTTTGTAGTTCGTCGTATTTACGGTGCTGCGTTTGCGGTAAACGATGGTACGGGGTCGGTAGTGTTGAAACACCAAATTGATTGCCACGATTGGTTAATGAAGGTGCTGTTGGTTTAGGTAAATGTGTTTGATTTTGATTGGGAGCAGAGTCTTGTTTTATTCCAATAGTGGTTTGGTTAGTCGCGCCATTGAGTGTGCGCGCCTTCTCGCCCGTTTCCAAAATCTCAACGTCACTATCCGTGTAGTAGACACCCCGACGTCGGTCCTTTCCGAGCATTTGAGTACGTGTGGCACATGTTTCGTTCGGCGTCCTCGTTGTTGTTGTTGTTGTTGTGGGTTTCCGTCTTGTCACTGTTGATTGGGAAGCAAATTGCATGCCATCGTGCGGTGTTGCCGATAAGTGCGTTATATGCGTGTGATCATGGCCGATATCTAATAAATACGGAGTTTTCTCAAAACCTTTGGTTACCCTTCGAGATGTAGTATCTGAATCATTTCCAGGCGACTGCTTTGACTGATCGGTCATTGCTGTTTTTGCTTCTTCCGGGATATTTACTATATTGCCTCGTAATTTCTGACGACGGTTCCATTCCAACACTACGTCTTCTGTGGGCGATGGTACAATCGTGATTGCTGCCGGTACGTAAGCCAGCGTTTTATCCATCGGATCTACAGAGCGTAAATAGATGCAAGCCTCATCGAAGATTTGTTGTGCCTCGAGATCCAATTTGTTTTCATGGGTTCCTTTTTCGTTATTTTTGTAGCATTTTTGTGCTTGTTGGTTAGTGTTCGACGGTATTGGTCTTGGAGGCAACGGTATGTGCTCGACATCATGATGATCATTCGTTGACCCCTCGCTGAAACTAGAATTTCCAGCCGTTGTGCCGTCTCTAACATGAGATCGATGGATCATTTCTTTCTCTATAACTGATAGTACTCCTTCATCGATTGCCGTCTCGATTTTTGTTCCCGCATTTATCTCAGTTCCGTTAGTGAGATCTGTTGAGTTTGTTGTTGGTTTTATGTTATAAGTAATCGACATGTCTGTGGACAATTTAATGGAACACTCATTTGGTGATGAGCATAAGGATGGAGATCCCGTGGGAGTTGTTTTCAAAGTAGTTTTCATTACGATTGGATTGAAATAGACTGGACTCCCGCGTGGTTTTAAAGGGGGCAGCTGTTGCAGGTTCCGCCAATCGGACGAATGAACTCGATCTAGCGAATGTGCCTTAACGTGAGACCATTTGGTGGGTATCGTTTTGTTGGAAATTTTATCTGCGGCTTCACAAGCGTCAATATTTTCCGTGCTGTGGCAACGTTTGAGGTAGCCTCTTTCTTCATTGCCATCGTTGCCGCAGATATTTTCTTCCGCTTCTTTGGTTTCCGGTACTGAAGACCAACTGGTATGGTTTTTTCTTGTTGGAACTTCGTCTGGCGACACAAAAACCTCTCCGTCATTTTTAACCACATATTCATTCGTCACTAGGGAGACATTACTTCTATGGTTTGCGGTGGAGGCTATCGACGTTGCGATATCGATGTTGGTGCACGATTTATATCCATGCTCTTCCGGAAGGACATTAGTCCCTTTCTTGTTGACATAGCAGCTGTTGTTGTTTTTGTTGTTATTGATATTCTTGTCCTGACCAACTGTCCCTTTCTGCCGACTGTGTCGACTCAAATTTTCTACAGCTGCAGCGGTAGCGTTAGCAACATTTCGCTGTTGTCGCTTTGGTTGTTGTTGTTGCTCGCGTTTAATGCGTTTGATTTGCTCTCGCAATTCCGCTGGTGTTGGTTCCGGTACAAAAGTCGGACTGTTAAAGCGTTGACGAAGTGGTTCGATCATATGACGCCGACAGATGTTGTTATCGAAATGTACCGTATTGTCGTTTGAGGAACTGTGCGACCGTGCATTGCCCGCTTTGCTACAGTCTCGCACGTTTTGTGGCGGCCAGCTGCGGTCACGTTTGTGGCGTGTCGTCAAACGATTAATTTTTAAAACAGTATCGCGGTCTATTGTCCGTTCGTGGTGTTGGTGCGTACGATATTGAGTTTTCAGTAGGTCAAGTTGTTGTTGATGGAGAGGTGTATGGGGGTATTTAGCGGGATGCTGCTGCTGAATAACTGTTGTTCGTTGCCGTGACCGGCTGGGTCGTGCAGTAGTTGAAACTGGTTTTTTTATTGGTTGTGTGAAAGGCAGACGCACACATACACGTATATTTGTAAAGAAAGAGAGTGAGAAAGGTGTTTATGGAGTCAGAGAAAGAGGGAGAGAGAAGAATAAGCAAAAGATAGAGTTAAAAAAATATTGAAAGATTATCAAATAATGAAAATTGCCGAAATTGTTTTGAAATAATTTTACAAAACTTTTCGTTAAGGACGAAACGACATCAATTTTGGGAGATTGATAGGAAATTGCTGATTTTATTGTTGGAATGGTGTTGGTCAAACTGCTTCTGGGTAGTCGACATAAAGAGACAAAATGACAAGGTTTTAGAAAACTGACTAAATCTGTTTGGAATGGTATTCAATGAAGTCAGATGGAAGCCTTCGAATTGTAACAAAAAATAGTTGGCGAGTATTCTCCATAAAATCATTCGGAAATCATCTTGCCCCAATAATTACTTCGTGATGAAGATAAATTAATTTTTTTATAACCGCACAAAAATAATACTCTGGCTAAGAAAAAAAATCATAACTTTTGAATAAACCGAATCAACCTTCAATCGATTTCAATGCGGTTAACTTAATTTCCAATCAATTCTCCATTCAGTAAAGATTCCGTCGACTGACTAACGATTCGACGAACCAGCCAACGAACTAACCCGCAATTGCTTGACTGTGTCTTTTAAAAACATATGCCACGAATGGTCTCCCATGTGTCCTTTTCTAGTTCAGGGTTTCAGCTAAGCTTCACGCCACTCCCGACCGGTCCATTATTCACGGTTCTTAAATGCTACGCCATAACGCCATGTTTCCGTCTGATTTACGAGCTTTTACTAAAAAACGGGGTTTGGTAAATAGTGGCTGTCCGTCCGTACGTCTTTAACAATTTTAACACGTCCCATGGCTAGAGAAATTTTACTAAATTGTTGATTTTTTTGTTGGTTTTGGGTATTTTTTTTATTATCATGGCTTTCGGTTGTTTTGCCTCTTACGGAGACTCTAGTGGGCTTTTTAGCAGATTGTGTGTTTGTGTGGTTGTGTCGCTCGCAGCATGATGCGTGCCATGACAACCAAAAAACGGCATCTGTGGAAATTTAAGCAACTGCTCCATTAAATTCTGAATATGATCAATGACTTTCTGGGATTTCTTTTACCCCACCCCTGCACATACTTGGCAATCGATAACTAACAACACACACATACACACATACGCACACATGCCTCCTTCCTCAAATATACTCTGTGTTGGGTTGTACCGAATTTATTTGTTTGTATAGTTGGCTGCTGCTGGCGTTGGTTACAGGCTGTGAAAGCTGATTTTGTTGACCGTCTTGATCGTATTTATTTGTCTGATGGAGACTGTAATTTTCATTACAAACTCATACAAACTTAACAAAAAATATAAATATTACACTACTCGATGCCATCGATAGGGGTTGTGTCATCGGTTAAATTGGTTGGGTTGTTTGCTTACGATTTAACCGGAAGCTACAAACGCATGTGAATTTATAACTTTAAAACATATTTATTTATTTGGAAACTGAAACATTTATAAATGTAGGTATGATCCTGTACGTTTTGGTTTTTGTTTGATATGAATCTCCAACAGTTTTCAGAAAAATTGTTTATTTGATTATTCGTTGTGTGTCATGAAGTCTCCAACGCACAGCGAAATTGTGTTTGACATATTATTTGGGTCTTTGTTTGACTGTCTGTTTATCAGACTGTTGGTTCATTCATACGAACTTTTCCTTCAGCAAACAATTTTGTTTCTCTTTCGACCAATCTTTGCCAACCAAATTGACTTGTGCAGTTTCGTGTTGGTTAAAATTGTTCTCAATAAGTTTTCAATTAAAATTGATTTTGCTTAATTAAAGGATGTCATAGCCGTTAATAAAAAATAAATTGGCTTCATTAAAAAATCGAAAAGGGACGGGATTTATTTGTGTTTAATGAAATGACATTCAATAGTAAAGAAACCGAAATACAATAAAATGTGGGATGGATTTTAATCACAAACATTTTGAAGCAATTTTACAGTAAAATTTTACGTAATAAAAAAATGCAAAAGGGTAGAAATATTTTTGAAAAATGTTCAAATATCGTTTTCCTAATAAAAGTGTCATTTTCTTTTAAATCTTTGTTTTAACTGAAAGCTCGTTATCTCTTGGGGTGACATCGACTATTATAATAATTTTTCTTCTTTTCCAACACTTCAACTCACACAAAGTGCTAAAGTTTTATAATGAACGCTTGACACCAATCAACAATTTTATTGGTTCAATTTTGATGCTTGAACTTTTGCTCGAGCATGCTTGTATGCATATGCTCTCAGTTGGAAGACAATGCAGGAGAAGATGGAAGAAGAAGACGAGAAGAAGGAATAGAGGCAAAGGATAGGAAGAATTAAAAATGTTTATAAAGCATGATGATGAAGAAGGTTAAGTAATCAGTTGGTCATCATTTACATTGCGAAAAATAATTGCAACTAATAAAAGCAGTCAGAACTTTTAAACTTCTAATCATTTTGGCTTTTACGTTTAAAATTATGCTCTAATATTTCCTCTCAATCTTCTAAAGTTTTCCTTATTTTCGTTGTAGAAATATAGGAATTTAATATATACTTCTATGCAATTTGTTACAAGCGTTTCAAATGGAAGCACATGGTTTTAGTCATATCGATTGCAGGGTTCAATACGTAATTATGGTAGAATATTTCTCCTTCCCTTCAGAAGGGTTTAAAATTATTTCTTACAGAGAAAAGCAAGCTATAATCAAATTTTCTAGAGGGTCCTGAAATTTCGATTCACATTTTTACCTGTGGGAAGCTGTTCGAACCTGTTCGAAGCTCTTTGAATACTCCGTGATGTTTTGAAAGCCTTTGCTTAATTAAAAAACCTTAACTTAATAATTTTTACAAGGAAGAAGGAAAGACGACAATTATATGTTATTTATTCTTCTTTTTGTTGAAGATCAAGCCCAAATTCAACTGAATTAGTCAATGAGTAGACAATGATTAGTCGATGTAGAAATATTTAGTCCAGCAAACAGTCTCTAAATTCGATTCGAAGTGTAAAATGTTCGGGTTCGATTCGACCAAGGAATAATAACAAACTTAGGCTTGAAAACTCACTTTTACAGAACTGAAACTGAAACCGGGATATACATCTGTTATGAAGATTTGTGAAATCAATGCGAGGAGATAGAATTTAAAAGTGAAAAAATGTTAAGTGATTACTTTGGTCTAAAATAAATATATTGGTAGAGTAAACACACACATAGTAAAAGTTGTTCAGTAGATTACGCGATGCAATATCAGAAGACAAAAATTCGAAATCGATGTATGCGTGTGTGTATGTTTCTGTCAGCGAAGCAAAGCTTATTTATGATGATTTTCACTTCGGAAAATTTTGCATGATCTTAAAATCAAATTTTTGCGAACTATTCAAGCACTTCCGAAATAAGACTTCCGCAGGAAATTTCCGGAAACGGGACTTCTCGTGGGAGAAACCATTGTTCAAAATGAATGCTTGTATAGTTTATGGTTGCATGTACGTAGTCGGGCTTTTGATATAAAAAATGTTTAGAAATTTATAATCCCTTAAAATTAAAGTCTTTCAAAATTGAAAGGTAACTAAGTAATTAAACGGCCTTGTCATGGATTAAGGATAATAAACGCATGTATATGAATCGAAAGGTTCAAAATGTTTATGTAAAATTGGTTAATATTTCCTTTGGCATTGAGGTTTATCATCCGAGATGCATTCAATATTTTCTTGGTATGATTTACTTATTCGATCACTCACCAGTTAATTGGCAGCACTATATTGGTCGGTTAGCAACAATTTCATGCAATTGTGATAATTAGTTCGCGGGTTATATTTCCTTAACGTTGGTTAGAATGGCTGATGAAGAAACAGGTGCTCAAAGCTAACGCTCATGCAGTTGTGATAAGAATGCAATGATATAAGAAAGGGGGCGGGTGGTGATGATTTTCCGATGTTGGCCATCTCAACAAGGAATTTACCCTACCCTGCCATTTTTTAAACGGAGGTTTTAATATCGATGTATAATCGATATATTGTTTTCATAGAGAAATATGTGGAAAAATAAAATTATTTGAATTAATGTAACGGTTTTCATACAAATAGCGAGAATGTACTGAATGCTGCTTGGAGTATTTGCACTGAGACAGCTATTTTTATAATGATGATAATTGCATAACATTTAAGTAGGTGATGATAATGATGATGTTGTTTTTAATGATAGTGATAATGGTGATGATGTTGAAGGTGTAGAAAATTAGGTCACTATAATGACTCTTTAAAAAAGATGACAAAATATTAACATATATTGATAATGGCAATAATGATAAGCTATCAAGGATATTTTCAAAAAATTGATGACATTCAATTCAATTGAGGAAAATGATGCAAACTTTTCGGTTTTCTAATTATACTAAATTTATAAATGAAGAAGAAGAAGATGGGATTTACTGCAGAGTGTGATATATTGCTCGTTTTACAAAACTTTTACTAAACGAGAACTTATCTTCATTTGACAATTTGATACCTTGAAAGGCGAGATGACCGAAGAAAACTGTTACTTTACGGCTTGCTCTCCAAAAGTTATCTAATAATAAATAACTTCGTTCTAGGATCATCGATGATAATCAAAACGAATGTGAAGTGAACGAACCGGATGTGGTTAATTACAGGGATACTTGCATGATGCAACCAATCAACATCATCACAAGAAGGAACGGAGATAGTATGAAAAGAAAGGAGAGAGAGAGAGAAAAGGAAGGAAAAGTGAAGATAACTAATAAGGAAGGAAATACTTTGATGATTTTGTGATAGTTATAAATTATTGTATTTAAGAGCTAGTAGGTTCGGGTATTAAAGGATTACGTAATATCGATAAAATTGGCACGAACATCAATAGTTGCCACACAAAATTAATGCCGCAAACATATTTTGGTGCTTATAGTGATAAAGATGTTGCAGTATGTCTTATGCGTACAGGGATGCCAATATTAGAATCTTTGGTATTAGAGAATATCGATTTTCGAATATTTTGGCATGATGCTGAAAAGTTAATTCTGGCAATTTGTTCATACAGGACAACTTTTTTTCTATGTATTATAAAGCATTTTGAAGAGTTGGAAGAGAATTTCGATCGATATCGGGCGACATCATTATTACGATTTTATTAATTATTGTCATCTATGACGAGATTCTTGTAATCGAATCGAATTCTTGGATCGAATCTTGTAAACTATGACGAATTCGAATAATCTTATGAAAAGTTTTTATAATGTTGTTAAAATTCTAAAACACAAATTTTGTAAATTATTGCAAGAATATAAAGTTCTTAATATTTTTATGATCTCGTTAAATTATTCTATATTTATTACTATTGAGAAGGGATAGATATATTGGTCACGTGATATCATCACAATGACATCATTAGTTAAATGATTTTTGAAAATCATTCTTTATCAAACGAAGAGCAATAACAATAATTAAATAACGCACAAGACAATAGCTTAGCGTTTTGCTCTCTTACGACTCCTCAAATTTTCGTCAATGCTTTTTATCTCTAGAAATAAAATTATCACCACCAGTATAATGTCCGCTTTAGCTATGAAAGGCTTAAATATTTCTAACTTACCACACTTCATCTCCTCTTCTTCCTCTTCAACAGCTCGCAATACAGCGGAATTGGCCAAATTTAGAGGCTTCATTGATACCTTTTCATCGTTATCAATCCTAAAATATAGAAATTTATTGATTTATTGAAAACAATTCGACTTCTTATTAATAAATATAATTTACATAACTTCGTTCTCAAGAGGATGAAGTAGCAAAAAATATTTTTATAACGTGCCCGAAATAAAATTTAATTGGAAAAACTGTATAAAGTTGTATTTGCGGTTTTAGAAATTATTCGATGGTTACAATTTTTTGCCATAGTTTGTGAATATAAACATTAATTTCTTTTATTATTAATTCCACCTCAATATTTATGAATATAGACCGTTATTTAATTTTGGAATAATTTCTTTTATAAATATGAATTGTTTTTTCTTTAATACATGGACATAATTTATTTTTTATTAAAGCAACTCATTCTTTATTTTCAATAATAACGAACGATTGTTGCGAATGGGATTCCTTATTTAATTTTATGAGTTTAAATGACTTCAAGAAGTCATAGTCATATTAGTGTTATCAATTTTCGCTTCGAGACTTTTGATTTCGAAAAGAGAAACAATAGCATATATTTATAAAAATCGATTAAATAACCCTGCGTTTTTATAATTGACTTTAATAGACGTGAATATTTTTGAAGATTTTCTGTGAATGAATTTGCGTGAATGGAAATTTTATAATTGTGAATCGTGAATTGTGAATGATAATTCTTTAATTTCGTGAGTATCGCATGATTTTCATGAATACAAATCTGCTTTCAGTATTATAAAATAAAATAAATTCAATATTATAATATCGTACATACAAAACTGCCTCTAATTATAGTATTAATTTATTTATTGATTTAATCATTCATTAACCTAAAATTGCATTGTATTTATGAATACGAATCTGTCTTGATTTGTCTAAATTTTTATATTTTTATTAATATGCATTATTAATATTGTTTATGATTTTTATGAGTATAAAATTTTATGATTAAGACATAATTTTTTAAAGTATGAATATTAACTGATTCATATTCATGAAAACTATGAATGCTCCTTTAATGAATATTATTTTTAGTTTAATTTTTTAATTTATGAGAATTAGATGGCAATACATAATGTTTATAATATTCAAGTCATTGTTTCGAGTAAATTTATTTCAAAGAAGTTGATGTATATTATTAATCATTAGACTGATGTCAAAATATTATTCCCCACAGTAATATAAGCCACTTGCCACGGTTGATTCATGAAAATGCATAAACTTAAAGACTTGATTAAATTTTGGCATTAAATTAGTGACGTTTAATACTTTAATTATTTCTAATTTGAAAAAGGAAGTGTTTGTCAATTTCCTCCCCCCTTTTTTCCCCTCCTTCTCATTCTCCGTACCTTTTTCTCTCCAAGCTACCAAACCCCTTTCACACAATCTCTCTAATATTAAAAACCTTCTAAAGTTCGTTGCTTGACGATTTGGCACATTGAATGAACCTTTATCACATCCAGAGTTCATTAATTTGAAGGGATGGAAGGGAAAGAAGGGACAACCGCTCCAATCCAGATGGGGTAGAGGTGGTATCGTTATCCTTTCCTCTAGATGCTTTTATGTACTTTCAAGTAATTATTTTTTATTATTTGGCTTCTGTTTCTGCGCTAGCAGTAACATTTTCTTCTACCAATCGGCTGGCACGGCTAGAGGAAGTTCTGAAGCTTTAAACTGACTAGCCGTTCAGATATTTCGCCACTCAGCCTTTTCACTATGCAGCTATTCTTTTGGTCATCAATTTCGGCATCATGAATGTGTTGCTGATGCTGCGTCTGACAGTAAGCAGCGAGAGAGAGAGAACGCAGATATTGACTTTATTCTCGTTACGGGTGCGGTTGGTCGGCGGCCGACTGACTGGCGATAGGCCAAACCAAACTGGACCGGAATGGTGTAACGAAATGTCGATTTGCATTTAAATGAATATTCATTCATTCCATTAATAATAATAATAATAAAAAAAAATGAATGGATGCTTGCGGAAGAAAAGGGCTTCCTTTTAGGGTTCTTTTTTTCTGGTTACCGTCACAATTCTGGTCTGTTTTGTGGTTACCGGGTGAGATTTTTGCTCGGTAAAAGCGGGAAAAAGGAAAACCGAGTGGTGTGTTGTGGGTGTTCCGAACAGCAGAAGAGTGGTCATACTGTGTTCAGGGTGGGTGTAGGATGAAGCGTTTGTGCGTTCCGTTGTGCCAGTGGGAATTGCAGTCACAATGTGTCTTTAAGCTGTTAAAAGGGCGCCAGAGCCATTCAGCCGCAAAGAGCTCGTATCTGTTTTTATTATCACTTTTTTCGAGTAACGTAACATTAATTTACTTTCCTTTGAAATTTGGTCCATTACATTTTTTTCCATTTAATTTCTTTTGGGTTTCCTTTTGGCGAGTTCGATAATTTTCTTTACCGTGCCGATAGTATTCTTTTTCGGCTTCAAGTATTTAAAAATAAAAACATTGATTTGTCTGCCTCGGTTCGGTTGGCTTGGTTTCGACTTTTTGTGGTTTCATGAAAAAATAAATGATAGCATTCGATGGTTGTAGAGGATCAACCAAATCAATCGATACTTCGTCATACTAAGGTTTAATGAAAAGCCTTTGAAAGGGAGTAAAATGAATGGGAGTATAAGAAGCATTTCTGTAATCATGTAGTATTGTTTCTGATTTTTTCCTCTGTTTAGGATTTTCCTTTATTCAGGAATTATTTCTGAATTATTTGGAAAAGACGCAATATTTGCCCATGCTCCATTGTCGCCATCGTCGCAACCACACTTTTGAAAATCAATTTAAAAACTCAAAATTTTTAATTTCGATTAGCAATTTTTCTATATATATAGTCAGATACATTCAGTCGAACGGACGAACTACTTTTGGGTTTGGCAGACTTTGTTTTATACATAAACGGATTTAGTAAATATTTAAAATAAATAAAATTTCTAAAATTCCAATTAAGGATTCAATCCGAATTTTCTGTTCCCGTAAACACAAATCATTTAAATGACAATTGATATTTTTCTAAAAACTATATTCAGTATATATACGGATAATTTATGGCGGGCAATTTATCACAAACAATTCATCCGTTGGTAGTAGAGCGTTAACCCAAATAATAAACCAAGAATAAAGTTATAAAATAATACAATAAAAAGTTATTTTTCTAAAAATTTTTCATTCATTAGCATAACAATCAGTCGTTAGAGTAACATCATATACTTTATATTTACATATTCATGGAAAACTTTAATGTATAAAACTTTACAGTTTCCAATGTTTTATTAATTATTGTTAGTTTAGTTATTGTTAGTTTTTTGATAATATTGATTATTTAAATATTGATAGAATTGAATTTTTTTGTTTGGAAAATATGAAGTTGAAGTTGAATTTTATTGAGCCTTTTTTTATAAAATTTGGTATTTTTTAATTCAGCTAAATAAATAAGTACAAAATTAAATTAAGACTGTAATGTAATATTTTAATATCATAACAATAAAACGGTGTCTAACCTAAGGGTAAAAACCGAAGGAATTTGAAGCAACAAATAAATTAAAAGGCAAAGACGCTCTTGCCCCCGGAGCTAACATATCATGAGAGCACTATAATTTAGATCTCTTAAGCCTGATATATATATATTTATAACTAATGCTTAAAAATAACACTGAACTAATACTAAACTTAAATTATAACTTAACTTAAATTATATATATATATATATATATATATATATATATATATATATATATATATATATATATATATATATATATATATATATATATATATATATATATATATATATATATATATATATATATATATATATATATATATATATATATATATATATATATATATATATATATATATATATATATATATATATATATATATATATATATATATATATATATATATATATATATATATATATATATATATATATATATATATATATATATATATATATATATATATATATATATATATATATATATATATATATATATATATATATATATATATATATATATATATATATATATATATATATATATATATATATATATATATATATATATATATATATATATATATATATATATATATATATATATATATATATATATATATATATATATATATATATATATATATATATATATATATATATATATATATATATATATATATATATATACATATATACCAAAAACAAGATCAGTGTGAGATTCTTATATTAACCCCTGTGGGAACCAGGAATAGCTTTTTTATAAAAACTATAGCACGAAAAAAAACTGAGATCAAAATTTGCAGGTTCCTCATTTTGGAAACAAAAAGGCGACAAATAAGTTGTATTTGACCAATTAAATTGTTTTTGCTGATTGAAGATATCATGAATATGAGAGTTACAATGGTGAGCGGATCTAATAATGAATCTTTTCAAGATATCACAAATTTAAGACCAATGGGAATTATCTTGGCCTCTGAGTACAAAAAACGATTGGAATATCGTTTTGATGGAGATTCGAAATATTTTCCTAAACAATGTCTCAACACTTTACGTTCCAAAATCTCAAATTCTTTAATGATTGTAGGAAAGACACTAAACCAAATTGGAAAGCCATAAAAGAAAACCAGTCTTATGCATGTTTTGAAAAGTAAGAGTTTAGTTTTCTGAAGCAAATTTTGGTTGCTAAAGATTTTTGAAAGGGATCCTAAGATTCTATAAGACTTTTTAAGTGCCAATCTTGCATGTTTGTTAAATTTGGAGATTCGAAAATATGTTTATCACGAAATATCTCCAAATATTCGAAATTAATAATTCAACCGAAGTGGATGATTTTGTCATTGCTGAACTCATTTTGACTGATTCTGTCAAAGTATCCCGCATTCATAAAAACGGCTAGGGGTAGAAAACTGAAAATTGTTATTGTTCTGAGAATTGTTTCGATTATTTCGTCGTGTCTCGCTTTGTGTCGAACGGAAATTCTGTTGAAGGATTCCTTAGAACTTTTTTGAAGTAATGTTTTTAGATTTCAAATTTATCTTTGTTTCGATCTGAATCTTTTTCGCATTTCATGCCAACACTCTGAAACCCTCACAAATAATCCTGTTCAATATTCGTAGCGCACTCCAGGATGATCCAATATAGAAATATTTGAAAATTTTGAACACAACTGATATTGAATTCCTTTTTTCTTAATTCATTAGAAATATTAAAATCCATTCTGCCGGTATTAAAATCTTAAGTGCAATTAATTTCTAGTATAATTAGAAAATTTCAAATAAACTAAAAATGAATTTACATAATGAAACATTTCGAGAATTATTGAATTCGTAATAATTGAAAAGCCAAAACGAAAATGAAAGGCGGTCTGTGTGAATTAATGAATGGATGAATGAAAGGACGAATGAATGAATGCGTAAATAAATTAGAGAAGGGACAAATGAAAGCATGAGTATATTGATAACCGATGGGGATTGATGAGTTGGAAGTATAAAAGAAATAAAAGTAAATGGCGGTATTTTGTGAGACAGATAGCCAGATTGGCGAAAGGATCAACGAATATAAATTGTTCCCTCATTAATGAATTTCCCTCATTTCCCTCAAAAATGAATTTTACTGATGGAATTCAGAAAAAAAATACTAAAAGGAAAGTTACGAAAGGTATTAAAAACGTTCCTTTTTCAGAGTATTGAAGAGCTAGCATCCCGATGTAATAAATGGTGTTTAGGTTTTGGAAGATTTTATTGAAAAAGAGAAATAGCATTAATTACATAAGCTCCTTTTCCTAAGGATAACGAGAATATATTGAACGCATTTCGTATTTAGTTTGTATAATCAAAATAATATTAATGAATTGGATTTTATGCTAATTCCGAATAGTTGTTGTTCGTGTATCGAACAATTTACGTAAGGGCATTGAGATTGATGGATGATGTGTTTAGGGTGTGTGTGTATGTGTGTTTGATGGATTGCTTACTCCTTTTATATTTATATAATTATCGTTATAAAAGCCTGATATTATTTCAAATATTTAATTAAATTTAGTAACAATATTTGAAAATGCTTGTCTGAGAACAAAGACAAATTAAATATACACTAAACAGCTTATCTATTTTCGAGTAAGAACAATCAGCAAGGCAAATATTCACAAACAGATGAATATAAACTCATATATTTATGCATTTTATATTTATAATATCTACACAATTTTATATCTCTGTATTCGAAAAATGGCATAGTAAAATAATTTGCTGATTTTGCAAAATTGTTTTCAACTTCGAAAACTAATCAAAGCTAGGCTTAATAACAACGTGTTTATACAATTTAAAACTGATTGAAATTTTCTGATATTAAAGTATTATTTTAAATTATTCACCATATGTAATTGTAATAAAAAGAAGAATCGTATGAATTGATAATGAATCTGTAACAAAAATACTAACATATACACACACAATTGAATAGGAATGATCGTATGAAGAAGAGAATTTTATTTACAAGGACTAAGCAGGAGTAGAAATTGCTGTCATGACCTAATGCAATGCCAAAATTAAAACTGTATTTACTTTAATGAAATTAAATGTTAGTGTGAAGATATAAAATTTATATTAATTTATGCATAATTTATGATAACTTGCACATACCGTTTATAATTTCCTGACATTATTCGATTCTTTTCTAAAAGATCTCTTTTAAGATTTTGTTGACATTCGTTTAGAAGGATAGAATAGGAAGACCGACTTAAGTTCTTGCTTCTAACTCCTAAATTAAATTTAGGATAAAATTAAACTTTTACTTAATTAAAGAGGCTTTCATCGAAATACGCTGTGCAATATTAGAACACGGTTTAATTACAGTCTAATAATACTATAATATGAAGTCTCCGTCAAGGATTGGCAATGTAATTTCAGAATTAGCGAGTTATTACGGTTTGACTAAGAATAGACAAAAATTTGATTAAGGCTTGACAAGATTTCTATTTGAATTCATTAGATGTTAATTAACATATTAGAATAATTACCAAATTTAAAGGTAAATTCAAAATTCATTAAAAAACAATTTGATAAGAAATCTATCACATTTTAATAAAGAATCTTTCCGATATGGGATTGACTACGTTTGAATTAAGAAATTGAACAAAAAAATTACTACAAATAAATTAATAATTTACTATAAAAATGACGATTGGATAAAAAGGGTTAGATATATATACATAAAATAAGTTTTAACATGCACTAATGTGCTAAACAAATTCTATTAAGAATATATTACGATTTGCCCAATAATCGAAGAAGATTTTATAAAAGTTTGAATTTGAACTTGATTTTATATAGAATCAATTATACATTTATGCAAAATTATTTAAATACAAATATAAATTGACTGTTTTTCTTAAGTATTGAAAAATTGTTACTTAAAAATTTGATAGAGTCTGATTAAGAACAGACCAAATTTTGATAATGACATTACCGTGATTTTGTGAGAAATTTAATGTGTTTTTTATATTTTGTCTTAAACAAAATGATAACATTTTCATAAAAAACATTATAAAAATAGTTACCTTCTAATTATGAGTTATTTTAATGACACTAATTACCTTCTCTTCAAACTAGCTTTTAAGGATAATAATTTCTTATGGAGAATTTCAATAAAAGGTTTCACCTCAATTTAATTTGATGGACACTGGTTAAAGTCGTTGGTGTGTTTGACTTCTTTTTGTGATGGTTTCCTGCTGGTTTATGGGAAGGGTTGAATGTAATTAGTTGAAAACTTTCAGACAAAAATCATATCAAAAGTTTCGGCGGGAATGTGGAAACCACAACGCACTAATAAAAGGAAATTGTGGGTGGAGTAATTTTATGAGTTGAAATTCATCATAAATTGTAAACACTTGGATACTTGTCCCATAAAAGAGATAGGGAGATGATGAGAGAGGGATAGAGAGATAGATAGATAAAGACAGAGAGAGATAGAGTGATAAAAAAGAGAGCGGATCGGAAAAAAGGATTTTACCTGTAAGTGGCACGTGTCGTGTGTCACGTTTTCGGTATGGAATATCTTTATTTCACAACTGATTCCACATTTTGACATTAAATTCCTTTTGAAAACTTTTCATTGTATTTGTTGTTCTGTTGTTGAAAATTCTGTTTGCAGTGAACTATAAATTTTAACCAGACACAATGTTGTTTCAATAAACTTCAAATATTTACCTCTGCGCAATAAACTGACTCACCCGCCACAACAAACATTAAGAAAATTATAGGCAATTAAATGAAATATTAAATTACATACGTTAATTAAATTGATAAATACTAAGATAAGTAAATTAATCCAATAAAAAACATTCGGTTAAATAACAAATAAAAAAGTTTATGGTTAAATAAAACTGATATTAAGGTAAATAATGTAAGTATTAAATTAAATAGTTAGGTTTAATAATATATTTTTTAAATAAATAAACACATATGAAATTGAAGTAATTACATAGCTAAGTACTAAATAAATTATTTAAATATAAATTCAAATACATTAATTAAATAAGAGGCAACAAATTAATGATACACCAAGGTTGTTAGTTAAGATAAATTAATCAAATGAATCAATATTAAGATAGGCAAATAAATTAGGGGTTTAATATTAAATAAATATATAAATACTATTTTTGTCCCGTTACAAAAATTAGTAATTATTCAATTCTTTTAATGGATCAATTAATTAAATTAAATGAAATTAAATTTTATATTATCAGATTACCGGAATTATCGAAATAAAATAAATAGAAAAATTCGAATTTGAATATATTTAATAAAATATTTTAAAATCAAATAATTAATTTTAATTTAATATTTTTATTTATCAAGATAATAATAAATTAAATATAATCTATATAAATTTCATGGAAACTATGTATTATGTTTGGCAATTTCCTAATCCGAATGGGAATTTATATATTTACATCTTACATACCTTACATATTAAGGAGGGCGTGTCAAATATAAATAGTATGTATATGCTAGCTCAGAATCACCTCTTAAGAACATTTATCTCTATCAGCCTGAAATGAAATGTGGCACGAATATTGACTGTTGTTTTAAATTGTTGGTATTGAAAAGGGCGAATCCGGTCTAGTGTCATGGCCATTTTTATGTGACATAAAAATGAAAATCCATCTTTTTCAGACCCTCGAAAATTTGAAGCTGCAGTTTCGAGGTTGAGAGTGTTGGGCATTATATATGTGAGCCACCAAAATGTGAGCGTGGCACACACAATACTATAATGTATATTACACCGTGTGTGGACTTTCTTGAGAAGAATTGTGTTGAAAATGAGCTAGTAGAACTAAATTAATTAAGAAAAGGGCATTGCAATATTGAAATGGCTGTAAACCGCCTACTGGTTACTAGAATCAAAAACATGATACAAACTTATATTTCGGGTTTTGGGTGTATATGCTTCGTGCACACCCACAATGTCCAAAGAGAAGCCATTAATTATCGTTTGTCCTCACGGTGACCCATGACCCCATATTCCATTTTGAAATTTGGTGTAATGTATTTTATTTGTGTGTTGGAGTATTCGATTTATTTAACAACATTTCTAATTTGAATTATACGTTTAGTACGTGCGTGTGCTGGATGGGCTGGCATGCGTATGTGTGCGTATATTTTATACAACCAAAGGGAAACCTGATGACGTAATGTATAATGGTGAAAGGTGTGCTGACATGGTCGTGTGCTTCTCTCACAATGCGGGATTGTGTGTACTTGTATGTGTGTGTTTTCGTGTTTGTATTTGTTTTGATTTTGTCATTATTTGTTAATAGTGTAAAAGTTAATGAAAGATTGACAGAACCGCTATTGCTTTTCCAAAATCCTATTACGTTTGCAAACCATTTGTGCGAATCCTTATTCTTCTTATCATCGCAACAACCTACACAGGTACACACACATCGATACGTCGACACTCCTCGTAAACACAGATAAACACACACACACAATTACTGACTTGTATGATTACGTAAATATAGGAATTACAGGATCATATACTCATTCGTATCCATGAATCTATTCACTGCTTGACAGCTTTGAATATACTCGTGTTCGTTTATTCAAAATGTGGTCAACTAGCATATGACTAACGTATTGTTTTGTTGCTGGCTGTTTGGTTGATTTGGTAGTTGACTGATTGTTGTTGTAAATTATTTCTGTTGTTATTATTGTAAATTATTGTTGTTTTGTGGTTTTGCAGCCATTAAGTATGTTACCATAGAGCGAAATGACAAATAAATATGTACGTTACAAATAGAAATGACAGTGCCACAAACCGCCACAATAACAACATCAGCAACAGAAGCAGCAATAACAACTAAGCAAAACAAATGTGATGAACATAAAACGTGCAGAGGACATTCAAAGAAAATCTTGTACCGAAAGAGATTTAATGAGTTGTCATTGGAAATCTGTTGACAACGCCATCGCCGTCGAAATCCGGTAAAACGTTATATCAATTAAACGCGATATTTCGATGAGTTTGTTTTTTCGGTTGATTGGAAATGATTGAATAATAAATTAAAAATATATTTGGCATAAAATGCAAATTAATAAATACATTTATTTGTTTTTCTTCCACATTTGATATAATTCTTAATAATTTTTTCCAACGAACAATTTTGATAGAATTTGAATACGATTGTGACTTCGTGTGTAAATAAATTGCTTTATTTATTTGTAAAAAATAAAATGAGCTAAACTTCAATAAAATAATATCTCTCTAATCAAACCGCATTAAAAAATCGTGCAAAAAATTTATAAAGAAATTATTGAATCAACAAACAATGCGTAAAGTATGGAAGAATATTAATCGACCCCTAATCGTTTACGATGATACTCAACTATTTGAGCTATTTAAATTGGTTTGTGGTGAATGAAATAAAGCGAATACGACGGTTTCGATAACTTCCATTTTTATAATGACTAAATGAGGATAATTAATGAATTAATTGATCAATTAAAAAGATAATATTCGTGTACGTCTATTATTTGTGTGAGCTGTTCTCTCTCTCTCTCTTATTCCATTTCAGACGAACAAACAACAACAATAACAACGCCGATGACAATGCCGATGACAACAGCAACAACAACAACAACAAACAATTGCCACCACAACAATATTAACAACGACAATACAAGCATTAAAAGAGGCAATATTAAAAACCGCAATGAATTTAAAGTATTGATGAACTTCATTTATTGATGATTGTTCGCAGGAGTAGCTTAGTAACGGGATAACTACACAATTGAATAAATTTGTGGTTGTGTGAGTATGTCATCAAAAGTTGCGCCACCGTCAATGAAATCGTTCGCCCGGTCGATGAAATATTGATGGAAATGTTCAAAATTCTGTTGAAAAATGGTGAAAGGTTTTTCAAGATGGAATTAATTTTGTAGAACCAACGTGCATGAATTTTAATTGCAATATCAGAAAGGGGGAAGGAAAGCGGGTGTTGAAACGGGCCATAATCGAAATAACAAAGCAGTCAAAAGCGGTCAGTAATAATGAGTTTAGAATTATATTTATATATCAATCGCTTTTTATGTTAGAGATTATAAAATGCCGGGGAGGAGATGACGCGAGTAAAATCGAACGTTAGAATAGATTGGAATAATGTGGAATGAAATGAAATGAAATGATAATTAGTTTTTCATGATTAAATACGATCATCAAAACCCAACTGGGAGCAATTGTACTAATAGTAGCCGACCTCAATTATCAATCAATTCAAAATATTTGCAATAGGAATTTATTTTTCATCTAAAAATAAAAATTGTGGTCTTTTATTATTTTGCAAAAGAATCAAATTATATTTCTTACTAAGGTCGAAACAGTCAGACTAACTCCAAAAGATATATAAAAATAATTACCAAATACCGCAAATACAAAGACAAAAATACAAATTATATACATATGAATCAGTGGCGTCTGAGCCTTAACAAAAGGAAGTGAGTAGGCGACGGCTCCAGGTGTCTTAAAGAGAATATTTTCAAAAACTGTTTTACTTTTATTTATATTAATTTTTCTTTCTGAATTACCTTTAATGAATATCATTTATTATACTTAGTAAAATGACTACTTGAAGCCCCTACTTATAGGGGGTACATAGTGCCCCCTATATTTATATAATTTCTTCATAGCGTACGCCACTGAAACCATGGATCATTTTGTCAATAAGACAGAAATATTTATTCCTTTCTTCATTCTATCGATTTTAAGGAATAAAAATGAAGGAAATGAATGAAATACTTTAGAATGAATTAGAAGAAAGGAATGCTTTGTTTTGCATTGACAATTTTACGATTTTATAATGTAATTATTTCTTTGATATTATTTGCATTCTTGTTAACGTTGTTGTTGTAGTTATGTGATTTTCCTCATTTGTATTGATGTCATTATTGCTACCTTTGCTGTTTTGCTTTTGTTGAAGAAATCCGAATGCTATTTGAAATCTTCGCAAGGGGTGGTTTAAAATAGGATGAGGTGTGATGGAAGAGGAAGAAGGATTGAGGGTAGTGGAAGGAATGAGGGTTCGAAATTTTTTCAAAAAATTCGAAAACAACTATATTCGAAATTTTACCGAAAATTTAGTAGGTTTTCAGGATTAGGGTTTCATTTAAAAAATTTTATTTGAGATGAATGCTGCAATTTTTTAAAAATTATTTTAATCTAATGGAATTATTTGGTGTGTCCTAAGAAATTAAGAAATTTATTGTACCGTAATTTGAAGTTCCTTCTAATTTTAAGATAAACAAGAATGTTCGAAAGGACACAGAGGAAAATTGCGAATATATAAATTGTATTTATTTGTGCTTTTTACAATTTTTATGCCTTTTATGAGAATTTCTAACTATGAGTCTAAAAGTAAAACAAAATTCGAAAATTCAAAAGCGTCGGATTTTGATATTTATCGTTCATAATTCATCATGTTTATGGATGTTTTATTCTTTCCTTTTCCATGGTTTTATTTATTACAAAGGAATTTAATATCACATCGTTAGAATTTACAGCGTTTGCGTAAATCTCTAACCACAAGCAAGAAAATAGACAAGATAGGAACTGGAGTAATGCAAAAACGCAAACACTCACTCACACATTTACACAAACACAAAATCCACAAAAATCTCAATTTAATTGGACAAATCTGAAACAATCTTTAATATCAAAGTATTTATGTTTGAGGTTTTTATTGTTTTTTTCGAATTTGGTTTATGAGGTTTGGGATATTATTAGAAAAGACAAAAGAAAAAGGAAAATAGCAATAAATGATAAAATGCCAAAGCAGAAAGATTCCGTAAAGAAACCACAAAAAAAAAACGAAATGAATGAATATGTGGAAAAATTACTTAAAATAACTAACGATAAGCAAGAAACTGAAGTCACAGAATGGAACGTAATGTATTTTTAAATAGTTCGAGCCTTTCGTTATTGGTTTACTATTATTCTTTTTATAACTAAGTTCTATTTTCATGCCCAAATAACGCATTTTTGTATTTTATTTAACTTCCTTTTCAAATTGTAAATATTTCATTTTTTAAATATTTTAATATTAGTTATTATTTTACTTTTCACAATATGGTCCCAACAAACATGATGATACATTTTAGGTTCAAAGCGGATTCATATTTTTGATCAAATACGCTCTTTCGAACACACTAAAAATTCTGAAATTAATATTTTTTCCTAGGCGGTTTGTTGAAAATAGTCCTAAATTAGACTAAAAAGACATCTAACTTTGTGCGTTTTGGGAGTTAAAATTTTCGAATTATACATATTCTCTTCCCTTTTGAATTCGTATTTATGAACGTAATTATAAACGTATTTAACGTATTTAACGTATTCGTAATTACGAATGTAGTTATAATTGTTTACTGGGTTATTACAAAGACATTTTTAATATTAGTTATTGAGTTTTTAATTTTTTTGTATATTTTCAAATAAAGAATAATTTTAATTATTTTAGTCGCTTTTAATTTTTTCGTTATTTACATGTTTCAAAGTAATAATTTATAATCAAAATGGGCTCAAAAAAAGCCTTTGATTTATTACACAGATTTCGTATATTTTTTTTATACCCTACACTCGCAGGGAGAGGGTTTATTTACTATGTGCTTTCGTTTGTAACACATAAAAGAAGTCGTGTTAGTTATTGAAAAGTATATATATTCTTTTTCAGTACGCCAGTCTATTTGTCTGTTTGTCTGCGTTGTTGTGTGTCCTTCTGTCTATCTCTCTGTGAAGATCACGAAGTGAAATTCACCACGAATGCTCTTTGTCATAAAGGTTCGCTTGGGATTGAAAATGGTTCTGACATCGGATTAAACCATAGAGTAAGAAATAACTTACTTACTCTTATTTAGTAAGTTATTTTTTACTCTATGATTAAACGCATGCCCTCTTTTTATAGTAGATATAAATTAATTCGTATTTTTTAATCAAATTTTTCCGTTTTCCGTTTCAGTTTTCGGGTTTATTCAATTTAATTTTTTATGCTATTTAGTTTTTTCTTAATTCCATCGAATATTTTGTTTATTTTATTAAATTAGAAATAATATATTTTGATTAAATATTAATTAAATATTAATTGTTAATATTAATTATTTTTAATATATTTTATTAAATTAGAAAAAATCACAGATTTTATAACATGTATTATATGATCGTTAATGTATTTTCTAATTATTTGAATTGATAAAGTAAATTCAATTTTTTCGTTCGTGAAAAGATTGAAAACTTGTATTAAATTTTTTTTGTATTAAATTACTTTCTCTATTTTATTATTTCTTTAATGTCTATTAATTTCTCATTAGTCTTTATATTAATAATTACTTAATATTTTAGTACTTCATATTGTTCATGATATTATTTGCATACTTCTATATTTTTATTTGTTGAAAACAAAATTAAAAGTTTCCTAAGCAGGATTATCGTTTCTAATTTATTTTCGGTTTAACTTTGTAAAATAATTATTTGTGATTTTTTTCGATTCTAATGATATCAAAAAACTTGAATGAATGAACGTGGAAAAAGAGCGGAAGAACGTGTACCACAATTAAAGTCATGTAGATTTCCTTAAGGCTATTACTAAACTTGGTCAAAACATGTAGAACAAACTTAGTAAAAAATAAATAATTCATTACAGGCAAGCAAAACATACACAATTATACGAATAGGTACGTCTCCCATTAGAATATACTCGTATACAAATGTATAAATAAACATACACACACTCTAACACTTCTTGCTTTCCATTTATTTTCATTCCATCTCTTCCTTTTACTCTTTCCAATCCTTTCTCGCTCTTTCTCTTTGATGCTCGCCCTCTGGCTTATTCCGGTTAGTCGTGTGTGTTTCGCCCGTAGCCAAAATTGTTTGTACCGAACACATGTGCTCACTCACAAAAGTAGTTTGTTAACCAGAGGAACTGACATCATCTCGGTACACCGACCTACCTGGACCATCTTAGCATAATTTCCACTAGATTAAACCCGGCACCATTTCAATGTTTTTCCGTTTTCCGTTTCAGTTTTCGGGTTTATTCAATTTAATTTTCTAAAAAGCTTAAAAAGGTTTTTGGTCGGTTTGTTCGTTTTAAGAATGATAAGAGTTTTGGGTTTGGGGGATATATGTTATTTATTATAGTAGTCGCTGCTGCTGCTGTTGTTGTTGTTGTTGTTGTTGCTGCAATTGTAGTTTTAGCTGCATTACATATTTCCGAAGGGATTATATTTCTGCAGGTGTGGAAAAGTCAGTCGCAGTTAGTTAGTTTTTATTTAAAATTTTTTTGCATTTATTCCTTATTTTTTTCTTTTTTTCTTATTACAATCTTATAAAGTCATTTGGAATTGTTGGAAATTGTTTGCTGTGTAGAATTCCGAGCTAATCTGCCCGATGTGACGCATCATTGCAAATATCATTCTAATGACCCAGTAGGAATACTTTTAGATCTTCTTCTTGTGGATTTTAGCCTTAAGAGTATGAATGGTTTAAATGAAATTCTAGCTGTTTTTTCATGTTTTTAATAATATTTTAAAAATAGTTCTTATTAAGTAAACATTAGTTTAAGTGGAGCACGTTTGACACTGATCCATTGACATTTCTAGAACTAACCGAAACCACAAAGAGCAGTGAAAAGTGAAGTTTATTTATAAATGTACTTTATAATTTTCTCAATTGGGTCGATAAATCGACACAACTCTTTCGTGATATTAAGCGATGCGATGCAAGAAATACAGGGTAACACGTATTCTCGGTATGACTGGCCTCAATGTCGTGGTAGCAGCTGTACAAGTGACCATTATAAATGTTTGCTCTTTGCGTACTTTCTATTTGCTTTTCTGTTGCTTATTCTGCATTTACTTTCTCCGACTTTACCTAACGATTATCATTTGTTGGTCCTGCGGTTCGAGTTCGTGTTCGAGTTGAAGAAAGTTCGGTTTTTATTTTCGTTTTAGGTTTTTCGGTGCGTTTTGTTATTATTTTTGGTTTTCCCATTATTTTGACCCCGCTTCAAGGAAGCTGAAACTCTGGATATAAGTAAATGTTCTTTGTATTATATGCACATGTGTGGATTTGTGTGATATTGCGACATACAAACGGCCCCCCCCCCTCGGATAGCAAAGTTAGGGAATCATAGGTCGTTAGCCTGTGTGTATATCTGGATATATTATTCAATTTCGTACGAGGTCTGTCTTAGACTGTCTTAAATTGATGATGTGGCCTAATTCAATTCAAAAACTTTTAGTTAAATTGAATTCTTTTATTCGAATTGAATTTTAAATTTTTGCCTTGATTTGGTCGATTTATTAGATTATTTAATTTATTACTGAATAATATATTTAGTTTGTTATTCAATAATAAATTATCCCTTTTTCATCCTTGATTAATTTTTATCCACTTTTAAAATTAGTTTTTTTAATTTAATTTAAAAAATGCGGATTTTTCGCAGCTAAAAAAAAGACAATTAAATAAACAGTTATATAATAAAATGTTAAATAAGTAAATTCTACAAAAGTTAAAAAATTTATTAATAGTTCATTAAAATAAAAATAATAAAGTATAAGAGTAAAATTTTAAGTTTTCTTGATTAAATGCAAAGTAAAAAAATTTGAAATGAATAATTTTAACAAAGAAAAAAATTATAAATTATAATCCTTGCTATGAAATATTTGGTTTGTTTTAATGTATAAAATATACCAAAAAATAAATAAAAATTAAGTTGAAAAGAATTAAATAATCATTTATTATAGAAATTCATTTAAATTTCTCACATTTGAATAAAAACAAATTTTCTTCCCGAATGAACTCTACCGCCTAAAACAAATTAAATACTAAATAAAATCAATAATAATAATAATAATAATAGAATATCTCAATTATTAAAATTGTATTATAAGTAGAAAATTATGTCATGGAAAATAATGCAGTAAAAATTAAATGTAAAGCTTTTTAAAATTTGAAAAACTAAAAGATATATATATTTAAACAATTTATATATTTAAACAATTTTCGTCTCTTTTGAATGTGTTTTTTTGTTTATGTTAAATCATTCTATGATTTCTTAAATTTAATTAAGCAAAAAAATATTATTAAAATATTATTATAAATATTGGTATTTAAAAAATTTTCTGACCACGAGAGAATTCAAAAATTTCAAAAACGAACTTCTCTCTATCAGAAATTACGCTTGAGTTTCAACTAATTAATTTTAGTTTATGCAAATTTTTCATTTTCATTAGTATGTTTGCACAAATTTAATAAAATTCAAAACCAAATTTTATAATCAATCATTAAATGATTAAGCAACATTATATTTTATTAAGCAACAAATTTATTTAAAGGGAAAAATTTCATTTCAAATTTAATTATATAATTACAAACTGGATCGACCGGAACTCAATTTTTAATCTCAACTCATGCAATCAATATTTACACCATTTTTAAATGTTTCTTTTTCTAATTAAACAATTATTTTTAGATAGTTTATTTCCATTTAAAGAATAAAATAAACGAGCATGAACTAATTTAATTATTAAATGAAACAAATACAAATTTATTATGTAGAACAATCCCAAAAAAATCTTCACAAAATACAAATGCATGGATTGTTTTTTGTGTTTGCATAATGACCATTTGGTGTTGCTACGAAATCTTTACCAAAAGGTACACCCAGTGATGACAAATCTAAATTCGGTCTGCTAGCCTTCGTTAATTCGGTTTAAACAAAAAATAACACAAATTTACTTAAACAAATAAGCTGAAATTATAATGAACGTGTACATATTTATTACCGAAATTATCGTGGCAGACTATCTAAAACCACTATAGAGCACGTTGGGGATTAAAGCAATACGAATCTGTTACGAATTTAGTGATGAGTATATATTTGTATATGTGTATTATACAAATATATAGAGAAGTTGGTCACTGAGGGTTGAATAATAAATTATCTATTGTCAAAAAATGCAATTATTTTTGTAGTAAGATTTAAAATAAATTGCCCAAAGGTTATGAATTTTTTTAGGTAGTCTTTTAGATCTAGTCGAAGTAGATAAAAAAATTACAAATTCAACGCTTTAAATATTCAAATTATCTATATGGGATATTTTAATTTTGTATTTGAAAATGTGAATATTATTGGCAACGGTATTTTCCTTCTTGCTAGTATTCTTTCTAGTAATTTCTTTGGAATTGAATTGAATTAAGATTCAATTAAGTTTTGCTACAAAAGCTTTTGTAATATAAAATGATCACTCAAGCAAAAACGTCATAAAATTTTTATTAGATTTCTCAAAAGCTTTTTTGGATGTCTTCAAGAGTATACAGAAGAATAAAGTATATAGAAAAAAGGACCAGCAATGTTATAACTCCCGATTTAAAATCATAGTCGAATTAAAACAAACTCGACTTAGAATTTCAAACATTCATTAAAAATGTCGCTTAGATAATGATTTGAATTATGAGTAAACATTAAGAATGTGTACCCTTAAATTCAATGTAAATCCTTAGGACTCCTTTTCCTTATTGCCAAAAGTGAGATACAGGATAAGTTAACAATTTAATGATGTTTTAATTCGTTCAAATGCTATTTATATCGACGTGATAGTAAATAGATCTCTTTCAAATTTTTCCCAATTTTGTTTTTTCCCAATTTTTTGTTTTTCTTTCGCATTTCTCTAGAATTTGAAGGGGTTTTATTTTTTGTAACCTAACCTAAAATTGTATTGTTCTTTCCTTCCTTGGCCTTTCATGCCTTAAAACGCGTTTCATCACATTCTATTGTCACAAACTGGGAATTATACATTGCTTGTTTAAGAGCTCAGAAGATAATCCATAAAATTGTTCTATAAAAATATTCTTTTAATAAAAATATTTCCCTTAAATAGTTTCTTCTTTATAAAAATATTTCATAGTATCAATAATATTTCTTGTTTGATTTTATGCTTAATAATCTTGTCTTAGCCTTAACATGCTTTCCTGGCCTTTTAGTAGTTATTAAATTTCATGACGCTAATCAGGATTACTTGAAGGATCAAGATATAAATCAAGCAACGTTATACTTTGTAATTGAATCGATCATGGATGTCTGGAAGGGGGTCGGTGATTGCGTTTGATATGGTTGATAACAAAGGATCGAGAAATCAAGATGGGAGTGATGTCGTTAAGCTCGAATAATTTTCAATATTCTTGCCAGCGTAAAAGATTATTAAAACACAAAAGAAAAGTGAAGAAAAAAAGAGCAAAACGAAAAAAATAAGGAAAAGGAACAGAAGCCTGTAACGAATACTTTCGAATTATTAAGAAACAAAATATTCTGCGAAAGATTGCCAACGTTAATAAAATAGTTTCTTATGTTCTCTTCGGTTTCATGATTTTCGCAGAGGCAGGGTGAGACGATTTTGGGGGATAATTAAAATCACCGTCTTTTGTCTTTCTCAAATTCTACGATTTGACAAACTTGTTGACAAAGTATTTGAATATTGTTATCATTGTTGTTGTTGTTGCTGTTGGTGTTAGGGTTGTTGGTGTTGGTGGTGTTGTGGTTGTTGCTTTGTTGATGTTGTTTTGTTATTGTTGTTGTCCTTGTCGGTCTTTGTTATCTACATCGTTTGATCTCATCCCAATTTCGACAAACATTCGAAGGATATGCCTCTATAAATCTGAATTCTTTATCTTCTGCTTCCTCTTCCTGTGCTTGTTTTTCCTTTATTCATTATAATTATCTTTTTGTGCAACGAAATATTTATTCTATCCAGAATCAAAAGCAAACCGTTAGGAACAAGGACAACAACACGGACAATAACGGCAATATGATTATAATGATAATAGTAATAATAATAATAATAATAATAATAATAATAATAATAATAATAATAATAATAATAATAATAGAAGCAATAATAAGAAAAGAATCCTAGAGGAACGAACTGGGCATTCATTCATTCATTCATTCTTTCATTATTTCCTTCATTCATTCATTCATTCATTCTTTCATTATTTCCTTCATTCATTCATTCATTCGTTCTTTAAGTAGCCGGTCGTTGGTGTCTCTTGTCATTATCTCTTTGTGGCATCTCTATCTTGGCTCCCTCTTCCCAATTGAGCAATCTATATTTTGTTCCTAGGGGAAAGGATGGTGAGAGAGAGAGAGAGAAAGAAGAAGGGTACAGAAGTTATGACAACGTTTAGTAAATCTCGCAATGGCAACATTCTCAAGTAGCTCTTAACGATTTTGAGCATCATTCTCGCTTGTTTATTAGCAAAATTTTGAATAATGGATCGTTTAAAGTATTCTTGTCTAATGCAATTCTTCCCCGCTCTTTTCCTCTTCTCCTCTTCGTGATGCCCTTAAGCTTTCAACTAATTTCATTTCGTTGCAGCCTCTGTCATTTTATTTGCTCGGTACGGTCTCTTTTAACTTTCCTGACGCCAAATGGTCTTCATTTATTTGTTGCAGACAAAATGAAAAGAATGAATAGAATTGACTTAATATTACTTTTGTTTCTGTGCATCTATTTCGGTCAGTCGATGCTTCTTTTATGCAATTTTAACGATGTTGCGACAATTAATATTTTGCGTTTGAAATAACTGAAAATTAACTCGGTTTCTTTAATGAATATCTTAGGGATAATATTTTTGTGTTTCGTATAAATTTTAAATGTTCGTATAAATGTTAAATGTTGAATAAGATTATCTGTTGATCAGATTTCGTACATTTTCAATCCCAAGCAGCGTAGAAAGACAAAGAGCTTGCATGCAAAGGTGAAATATGCTTCAACCTTCGCTTGCAGGATATAAAAAGGCACTTGCATCTACGTTAATTGACATTTAATATTAATAATAAAATTGATTTCGGGTGGCTGGTCTGTTGAAAAATTATTATTCATTATCGACTGTAAAGTTCTTGAAAACGATTTTAATTCCTCAAAAGAATCTTCAAAAAATCATTAAAATTATTGTCATCCTTAAGATACGCCTTCGATTTTTATATAATGACTACAGTAAGACATGAGGATTAAATTTCATCTTTCTCGTTTCTTCTCTATCTCTCTCACACTTTCTAACCTATTTGTCTCTATCTCTCAGAAGTGTGTAGTTTGTAGATAAAACTTGTTGAATAGATTCAAAAGCATCGCTGATTTGAAGGACATTTGCGATTGATGGGATGGTGGTAGGATTGAATGATAGTTGGAAGGAATGTGGGACGGATAAGTTGATGGTTGGATGGCTTCTTTTAGAAATCATTCAATGCAATGCAATTAAAATTGGAATATATACGAGAATGTCAAAGAGTTTGAAAGAAAACTATGAAGTGCAAATGATTTTCTTTTGAGAATCATCATAATCGTCGTGACATAATGGATAATGAAGTATTAATGAAGAAAAGAAAGAGTAAGAGAAGAAAGAGGTGAAGAAAGGAGAGAGGAAAGCAAGAAGAAACGCGACAGTAAAACAGAACGGAAAGGAGAAAGTTTTTGCTTTGCATTACTTTTTTCTTGTTTTGCTTCGTATAAATTATGTCGCTCTGTAGCTTCCGGTGTTTCGTTTTCTTCGTTCCCTTTCTTTCCTTTCTCTCATCATCTATCTTGTTAATGAAAACGTTTGATATAAAGTGCTTTTTGATGAAATTAATTCAGCAAATTATTAATTTGCAAGCATTCGCGCAGATAAAATTGTAAACGTATAAACAGTATCATTCGTTGCTTTGAAATTATTTAATAAAATGGAAAAATAAATATTGAGTTTATTAATGTTAAAAACAAAAGAGTAATTATACGTTTTAATTAATTAAAGAAAACTATTTTTGAAATCATATGCATGAAATATTTTTCTCTTTAAACAAATCCAATTATTATTTCCGTTAAATTGATTTTTAATTGACGCGTGATAACGCAATATTATCATTAAAATATTATTAAAATCTGCATGAATTTGCGCCACTGTAATTTCGGAATGTTTAGTAAATTTAAGATTATAATAAGAAATTAAATGATGAAGGACACCCCTCCTTTCGCTTCCTTTTAAACTCCTAAAGAGTTATTTGGTGGTTGGTAAAGCCGGATGAAAATGTTGATGATTGTTCGAGTCGTGGAAGGAAGGAGGAAGGAGCAAGAGGAAGGAGGAATTAAGGAGGAAAGGAGATAATTTACCTCTTCGAGTTGTTTGTGGAACATCAAGCATCGACAACTTGATGCGACGGAACTCGCGACGCGACAGCTAATTACTTTATGTTGAAATTAATGAAGCCAGCAGTGAGTAAATCGGTGGAATTTCATCAGCATATTTTCAGACTATTTCACCGAATAATATTCAAAAGGCATTCTAGAGAAGAATTTTCAATTACGAGCCAAGAAATGAAAGGCTTCAATTACTGGAATCAATTTGTTGCGCTTTAAGCAACAAATTATTATTATAATTTATTAATAAGCATTTTATGATGTCTGTGATGAAATCGTAGTCCTCATAAGGACGCTTCGAAATTTTGCCGAAAATCTGTTTAAGGCGATTTTACTTCACCCAGATTTGAGTTTTAAAGTAATGATTAAATAATTTCTTTTATAAAAAATTTTAAAGAACTATACCCTTTTTATTGTTTTAACTGGATTTTATCAAGAACATTTTTGTTATAGAGTGAAATAAACTCTGGAAATCACTTTTACGAAATTCAGTCGAAACTAATAGAGCAAAAAATTTTAAATAATTTTTGCTTTTTTTAAAAAATTTCTACTTTTCACCAAAATGAAATGTTTAATACGATCCACGCTTCATTTTTGTGTTGACACACAATGTGGGTAACGAGCTCGAAAAAAAGTGCAACAGTGGTAAGCATGATGAGACGATTGTGCGCTTATTTATAAACATTCATGGTATTGATTTTGAGTTGACCAAGTTTATAACTTCTGGTGAAGTTTATTATTTTTTTCGTACTATATGTTCAACATCCTTTACAGGCGAAATAACAGACAGAGATTCGTGGGAATGGCAGTAACACTAGTAGTAGTTGCTGAAAAAATAGCATCAACAGCTGTATTTTTGTTTCGCATTTGACATGAAATCACGATGAGAAATTTTGTCACTGAATAGTCAAAACATAGTCCAAAAAAAAAACATCTTCGTTAAAAAGTTTTAGAATTTTCGTGGGTTGAAAAAATATTTTAGTAACTAACCGAGAACCACGAAAAAAACATGGAATAATAGAAATATGGAAACGTGCGAGAACTAGCAGCTAAAAATATTTGGACCTAACCTCGTATGAAAATCGACCAAATGAAAAAAATATAGAATATTGAGGGAATTTTGCAGTAGTTGGTTAGTTTTCGCTGTTGTTGCTTTGTTACGTTGTTGTTGTTGTTGTTGTTGTCTGGACCGTTTGATGATAGGCTTATAAGATCGAACTATCGAAAAAATCGTAGTTGCAAAAAAATCGTATACGGCTGGTATACACTTAAATTTTATTTTATAATTAAAAATAAATAAATTAAAAAACTTATTGTAAAATGATAAGGAATAGTTGATATTAAAGCCAACGAGATATTTTCCAATTATTTTGTGAAGCCATATCAATATTTTCAATACGACTTCGATTTTGGTATTCGCAATTGAATTAAATTCGAATTCTTCAGCCTTTTTATTTTTCGTGATAGAAAATATTAATTTAGGAAAATTATTGTGATTCCAAGAACTCAAACCTCATTCTTATTCCAGCCGTTTTTCGATACTGTTTTGGAAACTAGCTTGAAAACCTTTTTTAAGTAGAAAGGAAAGGTTTTTGGGAAGGAACTGGTTTTTTGATTATTATATGAATCGTTAAAGAATACGTACTCATTCTTCCACTTAAATGTTATTTGAGATTCTATCGAATGCATTTGGCAAAATTAGTTTTAAGTGATATCTTATATTCCCTTATTGTATATTATATATATACTTCATATATAATTCTATTCATAGATGTTTCACTTTCATTTATAAATATATATATATATATATATATATATATATATATATATATATATATATATATATATATATATATATATATATATATATATATATATATATATATATATATATATATATATATATATATATATATATATATATATATATATATATATATATATATATATATATATATATATATATATATATATATATATATATATATATATATATATATATATATATATATATATATATATATATATATATATATATATATATATATATATATATATATATATATATATATATATATATATATATATATATATATATATATATATATATATATATATATATATATATATATATATATATATATATATATATATATATATATATATATATATATATATATATATATATATATATATATATATATATTATCATAAATTTCACTACATAATGAACTACATATTAAGTGTATAGCGTTCTTTTATAATTAAACCATATATATTTATCCTTATTTATTGTAACATTTTGTACGATATTTTTCTTTGTGTTTCTTTTTCTTTCAGTGTAATAATTAAATAGAAAAGTGGACAAAATAACAAATATTCACTTTTCGGCTCAGCGAATGTCATTTGTTTTACAATTTTTTTTTTGTTCATTGAACCGAGAGTTGTCAAAACATATCGTTAGCATAACACTTCGTTAGATTTCTGCCGAAAGGCATCTCGTAATTGAATGAAATAAAAACGAAGTGCTAAATTTTTAAAATTTCTGAAAATTTTTTCATGATACCATTACCCAAACGATATTGGTATTAGTTTGAAAAATTCGTATAATTGTAGAAGTTACGTAAAGAATTAATTCGTTTCAATACATCGAAAAATTTTGTACTTTTAGGAATATTGATGAAAAAATAGTTTCTTATGTTAAAATATGAAAGTTACTTTAATTAAAATTGAAAAAGGAAAATTAAAAAATCTCTTAAATCAAATTTATTTATCTTAAGTCAAGTTAAAAATTGCCATTCGGTCTAAGAAGAATCTCATGGCGATAATTAGTTGAAAACGTCTTTATTACTAGTTCCTTTTATTGACAATGTAAACGTCATACGCCTCCTTGATTTTCTATGATACAAGAATGAACAACTCCTTATTCATTTCATGATAATTCATTTCAATTTTTCTCATTAAGTTTTGAGATCATATAACTTTTTCTCCGATTACTATAATAATATGAAAAAATATCGGATATTTTTCTTATGTTTTGTAAAAGAAATGTCAAATCTTTGACAGTTGGTAGTGTCATAAATGTGTGTAGAACATGTCACAGTCTGGTGAAACGTCAATAATGCAGCTAATACCAAAAGAAATTCTTGTCACGAATTTATTGTAAGTACTCGTTCCAGACTAATCCAAATAGAGATATAAAGGCACTGAAACAATTTTAAAATAAGAGAGAAAGAGAGAGAAATGACAGGATTGACCAACTTTTTTTAGAATATATTTTCATATTCTTATCACGTTTCTCATTCTTTCGTATTTGAAAGATTTTCACTTCTGCACTCATTCGTTTGTTTCGTTCTTAGCACACTTACTCGCTCGTTCGTTCGTTCGTTCGCTTGTTTGTTTGTACCATTGCTATTTTATTTCTTGAACGACTTGTTAGAGTTTCTTTTTTTTACTAATTCGTTTGTTTGTTTATGCCTTTATTATTTGTCACAAACTCTCGACTCGCGTTACTTTCAAAATTCAAAGACCTGTCAGTTACGTAATCTCGTTATCGTTATCGTTGCTTGGATTTATTTATTTTTTGTTTTATTGACTGTTGTTGTTTTGTGTGATTGTAGTAAGTCACACGTAAGGTGACACGTTGCTAAATGTGGAATGCTATATCCGTTGGTTATCGATAATTTTCTTTGAGACGATTTTTTTCCTTTCTTCGAATATTATTTTCAGAATGATATTTAATAATATCACAGATTCATCCTAATATGTTTATCCATTTATTCATCCTGATAATTTTTGTGAATGATTTATTAACAGTTTTACCAATTTTTATTGTGGCATCATTATTTTTGTTGGGTAATATTTGTCGAAATGATCACATTTTGAAGTTACAAGCATTATTTTCTATTTACGTTCAGTGCATCGTTACGAGCGCGACGGTTTTCCGTACGTGCTCGATATGTATGAGAAAAAAAGGCACGTACGTGAAAATCGTTATGAGTATGTTCGTAACGTGTATGAGAGCGTAAGTATTTCATTTTGTGGTGGTTTTGCATCGAAAAAGGGATTTAGGAAAATGATGATGAAGAAATGAAGAGACGAAAAATCACAATCGAAATATCAAGAAGTTATTTCAGCGCGTACATTTGATATTAATGCAAATCACGCTCATCATTTTTGGCATATTGTTTGCAGTGAGAGTATTTACTCGCATTTAAATAATCGTGAATTTAAAACAATAGTTCTAGTAACGTGTTTTTAAGGTAATAATTTAGGAAATTCCTTTAGAGTATTCAATGAATATAAATTGAACCATTTTTATTCCACATTTTTCTTAAATGTTTTCGAAATTTTGAGTCTACAAAATTGGCAATTTTCCTCAATTTTATAATCGGAATTTTTTCAGTTAGATAAAATTCATGATTTGATAATTGAGAAAGGTCATTGTGTGCGCGTGTGTTTTCGCGAGAAGATGGCGATATTGTTAATAAATTTTTTGTTAATTTGGTTTGCTATGAGTCATGTCTTCAATGTTATTCGATTTATTTGCAGATTGTTTCTACTTTTAAATTAAAATGACTCAGATATTCGGTATTTTTTCGCAATGAACAAATTTATTTTTAGATTTTTTTTTCTTATATATTTAGATAAATGCAGGTAGGAAAAATGATTGAGGAGATCGTATGAATCGATTAATCGAATGATAGACTGGTTTGAAATGATGATTCACGAGATGTATTCGATATAGCGCATATTTGGGAGAATAATATAAGATTAAAAATTACTATGAATTATTGTCTATATATAATATATACTATAGAGTATATATCGAGTATACGTACGTACATTTCTTTAGAGTTTTTGATAGAGGTCGTTCAAATCACGACCAGGTATAGGAAGAATATGAAACCCCTTCAAGAAGTCCGTTTCTCGTTAATTTCGTAACACAAGAACAAGTTGTAATGCACTTTTCTTCTTTATGCCTTCTTGAATTTTTCCAAAATTTATCTTACAAATTTTTTTATTGCTGTTTTCTACGAAACGTGTGTTCTCAGTTTACACTCAGATCTCGTCGCCGTCGTCGTCGAAGTGATGACTTTTTTGCTTTTGGTCAGCGGGCAACGTATGCGTAACGCGTCCGTTGTTCACTTCGTTCGGTTGCGTTACGGTTCGGTTCGTTGCATTTACTGTTTCTGTTCGCTTAACACTCGCGAATTTTTCGTATTTAACACGTTTTCGTTTAAAAAACAATAAAAGACTAACTAATAGAAACGTATTTTTTCATGCTTGTGCCGTATCTTCTAGACTTGACAATAGAAAAATTTTGATCGTCATGCGGCGCCTTTGCTGAACGGCTCTCTGCCTCGTCTACGCGTTAAAAAGAATTTCGAAAAGTTCTCAAAAATAAAACTAAAATACGTTGCATTTGCACGGCAAGCCAATGTGTGTCGCGTTCTAAATCGCGGAGGTTGGGGATAGTCAGGCGAACGATTCTTGGCAATGATGTGGCGGCATTATTTTCATCAACGAGGTTGTCTTTTGGAAGCTTCTCCGATTAATTCTGTAATTTGTTAGCTTTTATCTCATGCCCTCTCTCTCTGTTATAGCCAGTAAAGATATCATAATAAGTAGGATACAGAATGAGAAGAAGAAGAAGACGAAATAGATAAAATATTCGATGAGAATTTAGGGGATTGATAAGATAGAGACGAACAACAAAATTGGTGCTTTATTTGACAAACTAGAACGATTTAGAACAAAGCCTGAGAGTTTTGCGAAGAAAACCAAAAACAAATCCATCTGTCGACGATGTTGTTGTTGGTGTGGTCTTTATTTCGCTTTTCCACAAGGTACAGTGGGACGAGTTTGCCTAACAATATTAGTATATAGATTTTTTAGTCATTGGGTTATTTAGATGTTTTATTTAAAATTTAATAATGTCAATAATTAAAAACTAAGAAAATTAAAAAAAACAATATTTGAGGTTTCCAACCTCAAAAGTAAAAGATACTAAAAACTAAAATAAATAATTAAGAGCATTGTAGATCCTATAAAAGAAAAAATAAATATGAAAGCCTCTTTAAGAAATGATTTCGCATAGTATTTTTTTTAATTTCTGTGAAAAAAATTCCAAATGTTTTCACGACTATTTCAAAAGCAACTGAAAAAGCATTGAACCCATTTTTAGTAAATGCCACAGAGTCAGAGATCTTTGCATTTTTTGCACGCGCGGAGAATATGCAGATATTGACTTTGCTAATTGGTGTGATTGTTATTTGTTTGCATTTTGTAATATGTTTTTCTATCGAAATAACCTTTTTTTTAAATATGGTTTCTCAATATATTGGAATTATATTTATTGCGAAATTTTATTTTGAAAAAGTCAAGAGAGTTTAATTTTGAATTATTTTAGTTAAGAAAATCTAAAAGTTTTGATAAGAATAAACAAATGCAAAAGGAATGGATTAAAATTCAATAATTTGAAGATAATTTAATTAAATACGTAAATTAATAAAAATTCAAATTCATAAAATTCTAATTTTTGAAAACCATTTCAACACTTTCGTCCATAAATTCCTTATAATTCTTAATTCTTTATAACATAAATTATATTATATATTAAACCTTTACACAGAATCGTCGTAAAATAATATAAGAACAGACAGATAATGATGTGTTTTAAAAAATTAATCGTCCGCAAATTCAGAAACTTCTTCCTTTCTAAAATAAAGGCGTCTCATTTTTAAGCTGAAAACTTCGAGTTTATTCCATCGTGTGTTGTTGACAAAATTCTACTCTTGTTGATTTGACCGGCATGTTTGTTTTTGTAATTGCCTTTTATTGCAATATCATTTTGGAAGAGTCTAGTTTTGTATGTGTTGGTGTTGTTGTTCTTGGTGTTGCCTTTGTTGCTCTCTTTAGAGCGAGAATGTGCGTGGACATCAGTGTGTGTATGCGTGTGAGTCTGTGATTTTATCTGTTAAATAAATTTGAGATGGCCGAGGCGACGATTATCGTCATGGTTTTAGATGCCTTTTCTGCTAAATATACTTCAAGATTATTAGAGTTAGCCTTGTTCCGACGTTGCTGTCGTTGGTATTGTTCGTATTATTGCCAATGTTATTCTAGCTGCATTTATTGCTGTTGCTGCTGTTCTTAAGTTTTTGTTGTTTCTATTAGAGACGTTGTTTTAGATAGTAGTGGCAGTAGTTCTAGTTGTTTTTGTGACTGTTCTTGTTGTCGCTATTAATTTTGTTACTGTTGTTGTTGCTTTCTATTTCATTACACAAACAAAATGATGGTCATTGTGGTGTAGCATTTATTTACAACAACAACATCAACAGCAACAAACAATCATCAACATCACCAAAAAAAAAACTAACGACAAGATAATAAACCAACAACAACATCTACTACTAAAACAGAAAGCAACCGCAACAGCTGCAGCGTTAGTGACAGAAGCAAGTGCAAATATGCAATAGGAAAAAATAGAATAAATAAAAACAAAAGGAATGCAGAATACATCCAAAAACTAAAAATATGCTGTAGATGAGGAAAGATTGGGGTTTGCTGGAAGGGTTGAAGCTTGAGGGGGAATCTTGGGGAAGGACTTGGGGTGATCAAACCAACCACATCTAATCTGAGTTGGTTCAAAGTATTTACGTTTATGATTGTGAGTTTTTCATTATGATTATTATTATCAAGAATTTTTCTAAAGAGTAATAAAATAAAAATTTTCTTGGTTTTAGAAGAATAATTTAATTAACTTTGGTTAACCGGGTTGCTGCATCCAATTTAGTGGATCCTGGTTTAAGCCGGTGAAAAATTGTATTCGATCCTTACATTATCTTCCCCTATATATTTTCAGGTAAGTCTTCTAAATAGCTTCTAAATAGATTTTAATGGAAAGAAATATAGATAGACACGAGAGTACATAAACGTATCCTTTAAAATTCTGCCCTGTAAAATACTTCAATACAGGAAACAAAATACCGTTGAATTATTTTCTGTAATTTAGATAAATTAGATTTCTGTAATTTAGTAATTTAGAGAAGATAGATAGATAGGTAGATAGATAAATGAAAAATGATTAATATGTACATAGATATATAGATAGTTATATACATAGATAGATGGATAGATAGATAGATAGACAGATACCTAACTCATAGACTGATAGAAAAGGAGGTAGAGTAAGGGAAACAGTAAGAATGCGAGAAGGAGATGAATAGAGAAATAAACCCATCAACACACTTCTGCTTTTTGGTTTGGTAGTTTTAAAGTGGGTTGGGGCGGTTGATGCTAATGTCGGTTTGTTGCTTTTGGTTGCAGGTTTCTTTTAAAAATTGCAACCTCGTTTGCAACGAAAAGTAAATTTTTCTTGTAGATGTGAGTGCGCGTATATATGTGTCTAAGACTTACGTTAATATTACGTGACACTTAACACTTTGCTTAGTGACTTACATATCAATCTCTTTACCACCCATTTCCCTCCCACACAAACCTTACTTTTGAAATGATTACATCCGTATTTTCTTTTTCTTACTTTCCATTTGTTTCATTTCGAGGAAGTCACTGCTAGACAGACAGTCAGTCAACAAGTCACTTTACGCTAAGAGAAATGAGTTTAATTATGCTTAACAAACAAGATATGGGTAACATCATGATGCCACAATGTCGTTGGTATATCTCATCTTCCTTTCCCTTGAGAAATTTCCTTAAGGAATTCGCTGTTAAGAAATGACAGAATATATTTCGAAGTATAAATCGGTTGTAAGATTCTTTTGCAGAAATGAACTCGGTTCGTTAAAAACTTAAAGATAATTTTTTAAGAATAAATTGTTCTAATTAATAATACAAATATAATAAGTAGGGGTATAATGGAAAAAATGATTGATAATTCAAATATATGTGAATAAATGACTATTACTGAAAAACAAACTAGATTAAAATATTATGTTGCGGTTCGGTTTTAGAGTTATAAAGAAGTTATAGAGTGATAAACTTTAAAATTGTAAGCATTTGATTTTTTAATGAAACAATATATTATTATAAATCATAATTAGACGATGTAAGATAAAAAAAATTATCGTCATAATTATTATTCGTTATAAATTGAATATCTCTCTAGAGAAGTCATAAATGAATACATTATTATTAGGTTACTGCAATACCGAGAATACATTGAACGTCCGGGGTTCAGGGAAGGATTTTAATAAAGAGAGGTATTTTGGGTTCAGCATATCATTAGATTAAAACACAGATCTCACCCAGCTGTTCCCCTATGCCGTAAACGAAGATGAAGATTACACCTGGCGCAAACGGAATCAAGGAATGAAACGATATTGATTTACAATGAAATTATGAGATCATCACAAAATTTCTCATTCCCGAGAGAGTTCCCTAACACTATTTTATGAAACTATCAAACTGCTTTATGGTTCAAAGAATCAGAATCAAAATCATGTAAAAACTTTGCGTTAAATTGAAAAGAAGTGAAGCAGCAGAGTAATGAAGTTTGAGCTGAAGTTGGTTACTTAAAATTTGCAGGCAGCATCACTAAAATCAAACTTCGTTCTTCTATTCATTCAGTTCATTCTATACATTTCTTTACTTTTTATTTACTTTCACACTTCGCTCTGACGCCAGCCTCAGAGTTTTCATTTGATGCTTGTTTTCGTTTTTGTTTTTAAATAATTTTTTGAGGCCCGAAAGCGTCAATGAGGAAGAAACGATAAATGAATGGGGTCTACTATATGCATAAACTGTTGCAACAGATACGGGACAGACACACATATACAAAAGTATATACGATAGATGTATGTGTAAGTGTGCAAAGGTGTAGACTCAGAGCTTTTATGAAAACGTATTTCAATTTGAATTCTTGCCTGCAGGATGGAAGAATTGGTGGGTGGGCTGCAACTGCTTCTTCTTTTTCTTCTTAGTATTAAATGGAAAGAAAAGAAAAACGGCAAAGAAAATAAATGTAAAATAACAAGAAATACACAATAAAGGGAACAACTTTTATTAAAAGTAAAGGAAGGAAAAGCTCTGCCTCTCAAAAAAAAAACTTGCAAAAAAAAACAACAACAACAAAAAGACAACAACATCAATAGCAACAAATGGAAATGATCTTGCCACCAACGAGGACAAACAAATTATTGAAAGAGAAAAGACTGAGGTGCGTTGGTTTTTATGTAAAAACATGAGAAAGGAAATATAAATATGCGAAGAAAAGGTAATGTGTGTTTGTGTGTGTGTGTGTGCGTGTCTGTGTCAGGGTGTGAGTGTGTGGGGAAGTGTTTGTCTTTGTGTAAGTGGGTTTGCGCGGGTATTCGTGTAGGTGCGAGTAATTGAAGGCATGTGCAAAGCGATGTGTGCATAAGATATGATGGTTGGTGTGCTGGCTAGACAAATCTCTTTTAACTGAATTTCTTTGTTTCTATCTTTTCAACTTGCATACCCTTAGCTACCCAACAATAAAAACAACAACAACAAACACAACGACGACTATCTAAACTGGATCAACTTTACTCAAACAAAAAGAAGAAAAAAAACATTAAATGAAGCAAAGGAAAAATAAAGGAAAAACAAAACAAAATAATTCCATTCGGGAATTTGAAAAGAGTGTTAAAATTTTTATTTACTACCGCTTTTCGTTTATTCTCGGCACTCCATTCATTTCGTTTTGTTTGCTTCGGACTACAGACACACAGAGTCGTCTCTCGGGCTCAGGCCTAGATCGTAATCTCATCATCCTGTCGTGAGATAAATTTGTTTCAATATTTGCACAAATCTAAATATTTAGATAGACTGAAATTGTTTTTTTTTTGCATTTTTAATTGAACAACTTTTTATTGAGTTCGTTATCTAAATTTCCGAAATGGTTTTAAAGAAGCTCTAAGAAGAATTTTAGAGGATTTAAATATAAAATGGATAAATACTTTCAAGTTAGGCGAGAGCATTAAAATTCTTTAGGCTTACTCGAACACATTTTACTCACACATTGGCTGTCCCCAAACACGTATTAGTTAGTAAATAAATCCTTGTACTTTCGCTGGTACGGACAGAATGTGCTAGATGGCGCCCCTGCCGCGTCCCTTTAAATATTAATGCATACTTTCCGAAAAATAATCCAGTACGAAAGTAGAAAGGCACTTTTAAAGTTTATTCGAATCGGTGAAAACGAAAAAACAACTTTAACTTTGTTAACATTTTTGTAAAGCGGTTTGGAAATAATTTGGATTTCAAAGTAATTTTGAAATAACAAATACTTTCGTAATAAATTGAACGATTATTGCAATCGTAAAAAATCACCAAAACTTCGAAAATACCATGTAGTGATTGCTTCTAAAAGACTATTGAAAAGATCATTCAATAAATCTGTTTACTCTTCCAAAATAAAATCTATAAAGCCTTTCAATATATTTTTCATGAACTTTTAAGGAAAATCTTTCTAAATCATTTTGTTTTAGCAGAAGCCTTTCGAGGCTATCCTTGGATACTTTCTCGTTTAAAATCATCCGCTGTCTTTTATCGGTTTGTTAGCAACGAGAGTGGGTTTCATTGAAGGCTAGCTAGCCTGGAGCAAAATGTCTGTCTAGAAAGAGCAACTCTATAAAATGGAAAAGCTTTTCCTCGAGCAATGGACACGAGCTCATCATTTATAAACTTCAAGCGACTCGAGCAGCTTCGATGAGGTTTTTATACCGAAGAAGTATTTTTGTATGGTCGAGATGCTTTAGAAAATAAAAAAATGTGGGTGTAGAAAATATTGAGAGGATGAAAAAAGCGCACATTACTGTGATGACATATCGAAAATAAATTATTTTTTTATAACTTTTTATAACTAAAAATCATTTTACTTTAAGACAAAAATATTTCGAACAATTTATAAATATAAAAATATATACAAGAAGTTATGATAAATAATAAATCGAAAGCGAAAGAATTACGAGAGCGAACAATTTAAATTTCTGCAAAAACTTTGCCGAAAGCCTTTCTTCACTAAATTTTTTTCAGTGTAACATCGTGGAAGATATTTTTGGCAAAGTATAAAATTTAAGCTTGTAAAGCCAGGTGATCATTTTTATTGTAGTACCAAATAATGGCTCGTGGAAAAATTTTTGCACTTTGGCGACTTAGGAGGCCAATTTGCTTAAGTAAACTTATGTGCAATGAAAACGGAACGTATGTAAAGACTGCGGACGCTGTTATTGACGAAACCCTCCAAGTAGTATAGAAGCATTTGTCAAATTCGTTAGATAAAGTTTCGTTTTGCATTGTGAGAGATCTTCAATTGTGCTGGAAAAATGATCCATTGTTACAAAGCCCATTGTTTACTTGTGGCAAGAGATAAAAACATCATTGTGGTGATGGTTTATGTTGCGAGGAAATCTGCGGAATTAAACTTGTTTTTGCGAGTATTTGGTAAATTATTTTTAGTTTTGCAATAATTTAATAAATTCACCATTTTTTCAGTTTTTCAACATTTTTTCAGTTTTACCAAAAACACTTCCGACCGAAAGGTCTGTTGCTTTTGCTTATTTTCACTATTAGTTTTGTTTTTAATGCTTAATATTATTTTCATTTTCGGCTAGAATGAGCTGATAAGCATTAACAATGTTGTTTATTTCATGTCAAGCGAATTTTTGCCTGATGTTTATCCAGAAGGTCTCAAAGCAGAGAAGGGGACACGAATAACATAAAATGGAAACGACGGTTGACTTGAGTTTCGTCTTCTATACTAAGCAGACTTTTGTATTTCACTAAGTTTCTCTTTAAGTCATCCTTGTCAACACTATTTAGATATGTCATCATCTTCCAAAAGCGTCGCCAACTGTCAATTTAATGCATGCAATAACATCGTAAAATAGCGTTGACCGAGCCCGTTGGTCAAGACCAAAATCATTAAAGGCAACCGTCTTAAAGAACGAAGAAAAAAGAGAACAAATATGGCAATAAGTAAAAAATAACAGCAACCGAAGCTAGATGTGAAATGTTAGAAAACACAAGCGTATTTGTATTTTTCTGTGAAATCAAAATGCAGTCAGAGTTGCCAACAGTTTGAAGAAATAAAAAGACATTTGTGCCAAAAAAAGAAATACATGAAAAACTTATTCATAAAAACTATTTTTGTTTTTTTAGAAAGTCAAGAAAGGCCGGTTATTTTATTCATTGGACGATTAATTTGGCTACGCGTGATAAAATTGTTTATGCAGCACACGGTGGGAGATTACTTTTAAGCCGCCACCATTAACAAAAAGTCGCGCAATTTTATATCCGGAAGAAGTATTGTTACTTTTCGAGACGTTTTATTATTTGCAAAATACATCCATTTATATGCATTTGTAAAAAGCCGTGTCAGAGAAGCCCAACCCATTCGAATGTTTCAGATGTTTGACCTTTTGAAAGCAAAAGGAATAAACTTGCTCCGCTATGTAGGGGTTAAGACCGATCAGCTTGGGTCATCTAATTAAATTACTGAAAATTCCTTTTAAAATGTTTTTGAATAAAAACTATTCTAGTTTGTGGAACAAAAATATTTTTAATTAATAAAATAATAATAATAGAGGATGAAAATGGTCACTTAAAATCGCGCAGTACCTAATTCTTTTTAACTCCGATCACGGAAAATGGCGGAAAATCGGTGAAAAATCTTGAAGAATAATCTTTATTTGAATAAAATTTAATAGAAATTTAATTAATTCAATATATTTAACATTACTATAATTTAAATAAAAGTATTTAATGTTAGATTAAACGTAATCTCAAATTTATCCTTATATTAATTTAATTTAAATTTATGACACATTCATTTGGTTGGGGCTTCACAACTATTTCTCTTGAAATCTCGTTCATTTCTTGATTTTTTTATTACGGCACTTTATCTTTTACTTTTTCATTCCATTTTCCGTTGAAATTTTTTTCTATTTTTAAATAATTTCATAATTTTTTCCTATAAAAATATCTCGATGGACGTTAAAAGCTTCTCATAATTTGCATATTTCCTTCAATACGACAAATATTTTCCTTCATAACGTTTTGAAATTTCCGTTAATTGGAATTTTTATGGCATATTTTAGGATAATTTTGCCTTGTGCTCAAGATCGCACGGGGCGATTTTTAATAATTTTTAATTAATTCGAAGTAGCGGGAACTAAGAAATGAAATTCCAATGCAATACGATGCAGAACCGCCGTACCGTGTCCGACAAAAACACAAAACAGATATAAAAAGAATAAAAATAAATACATCGAACATATACAAAAAAGGGGAGTTTGGGATGTTAAGCGAAAGAAACGTCTCGCTGTAAATCATAAAAAATGGGCACAAACCGGTAAAATCATCGGTCGTCTGCGGTATCCGATGGAAGAGAGGAAGACACAGAAAGTGACGGGGCGGGCGATATTTAGAGGAAACAGTATCGTGAACGATATAAATCAATCGACTTGCTGAACAAATATCGGCATCTTCACTTTGGCTTTAAAGAATCGACTGACCCACTAGAAACGGTTACGTCATTTTTTAAAGTGAATTATAAAAAAAAACTGAAATAAAAAATAAAAAATATAAATAAACTGAATTCAATTTAGCTTTATAATAAAAGGTGAAAAAATATGACGTTTTTTGTTTATTTTCAATACTTAAATATTCTTGAATTAATGAACAGATAAATTGAATTTGTTAATTTTCGTAAGCATGTTTGCAATTTTGTCATCTTATTTAGAATTCCCGTATGATTTTAAAGCGAAAGATTGGAAAATCGTCTAAAAATTGTTAGGAGAAAAGTTTTCACAACACAAAAAAGAAAAAACTAAAAAGAGTGAGAAACAGAGTTTTCAAGGCTTGAGCTTAATATTCCTATTGGGTCGGTACTGTTGTTGAAAATGCTCTTGGATTGTGTTATTACTATTATTATTGTTATTATTATTATTATTATTATCATTATTTTTTTTGTTATTGCTCTCGGTGCTTTCGGGCAAACTAAGGAAAAAGTTGAATTGAAATGCAATCGCCAAAGGTTCCGTAACGCAGGTGACCAAAAAACGATACCGATTAAGACCATGACAACCGCTCAAACTTGTATTTTAAACACGTACAAAGACTGTTAGTGATCTTTTGGGCTGAGGGTATGGTGGGTAGATGGTGGTTGCGAGTAAGATTATGTTCGAGATGTTGAGGTGAAAAAAAACCGAAGAAGTTACGGATGATAATGAAGTCGGGAAGCTGAAGAATTCGATGCAAATTGAACAAATAATGGAAGAATGCTTGAAAACAATGTAAGAAATAATAAAATGGAAAACTGAGAAGAATCGAAATAAAAAGGAAAAGGAAAAAAAAAACAAATATCGAGAGTTGAATTTGAATGAAGAAATGAAGAAAAAAAATGGCAATAAAAGTAAAAAGAAAAAAGAAAACAGAAAGAAAGATCAGAAGAAAGCAAAATCTCTGGGAGAAGCAGAAGAAATTCTAATCAAAAAATATACTCGACAAACTGATAACGCGGCAAGAATGCTTCTTCATCATCTTCTTCTTCTTATTCATTACCTTCTGGCCTTTAGGTCAAACTATCGCTGAATTAAACTATTGAATTCTTTTCAGAATCGAATAAGAATCAAAGAATAAGAAAAATAAGAGAAAAACCATTCAAATAAAAAAGAATTTTTATGCACTTAAAGACGAAAATTGATCTAGAGGTTGGAGTTAATTAAAAAGACAATTAAATTCAATATCTCGATGAGTTTTATATTAAAATATACTCAAAAAAATTTGTGAACATCTCACTTTTTTCTTATTAAGAATTTCTTTTTTTAATAATAATTATTAAATAATAAAAAATAAAAATCATTAATTAAATAATAATTCCCCACAGCTTCCCTTTAGATATAAACCACCACATCTTTTTATTCAAATCATTTCATTTCAGAAATTTCATTAAAAATACAAAAGCGACGATTTCTTCCAGTGTATAAAAGTCCACATTGGTTTTTGATCTCTTTCAAAAACCTCAATCAGAAATTTGTAGCTGAATTGCTAACAATTTTCAATATTTTCACAAATATTTGTTCACATTTGATCCGGTTCATAAGACGAATCCAGTCCAAGTCAAGCCAGGTCAGTTAGAATAAAGCGAAATGGTATCAACCCAAATCTAATTCACTTTTACCAAATCCTTAAATATTGTTTTTTAAGGATTCTCATTGGTTTGTGACTGGACTATTTTAACTGATTCTATCTTTTTTTGCTGATTTTGCAATCATTGTTTGTCGTTGTTCATCCGTATAAGGATTTTTTTTGGGATAAAATCCCGATTCCTTTTTTTGCAATTTTCATGTTTTTTTTTTGAAAACGAATTTGATCATGGAGGTGATTAGGGTAATCTTGCTTTTTCAAATTTTGCGGTTGTCGACCCTAAAGTTTTGGTAGAGCTTGTTAACCCAAAATTAACACGATATTTGTTTGGTCCTTGTAAGGAGACAAGAATCGAAAAGGAGTTCGGTTCTCACATTCGAAATGTGAGGGGATTGAAAAGGATAGGAATTTTAAGGTCGGAAAATTATTGTTTTGTGAAAATGATTTTTTCCACAGAAAACGAGGGGAATAATTTCAAACGGATTGAAAGATCAGGAAAGGGTGAAGCTCTTCAGAGACGAGTAATTTTTCAATTTTCAATTTTTTATTAAAATTTCATTAAATTAAACCCTTTCCATCCTTTAACTACGTTAACAAAAGAAGGCGAATTTGAAAATCGTACGAACTATCTTCTCTGCTTAATTCGTAACAAATAATGATAAATGAATGCAAGAATGATCTGCAATATCGTCATTCCAGTTTAAGAGATACACTCTTCACGAAATATTTCCGTTTCCGTTCTTGTTGTTGCTTTTCGTCTTCCTATGAAGTTATTTGTTTTGCGTGTCGCGGAGTGTGTGTGGTGTATGAGTGTATGTTTGTGTTAGCAATCGAACGTAAAATAATTAACTACATTTATCAAATAGACGCGGTCAATAGTCTGCGGCTATTTTGAAGAAGCTAATCGGTCGTCACCGTCTCGAGGACTATCCACTTACTTGATTGAAATAATTGAATGGCTTGATGGTACGATGAATGTATGATTATAATTACCATCATTAGGTAAAGATATTTAGAGAAATGTATAAAATATGTTTGATCAATCCTGATTATCGTTTTAGTTGGTGTTTTTGTCTATATTATGCTGTTATTGTTAACACACACACACTTGAACATATATTGCTTACATTCTTGAAATGTTAAAATCTTGAGGGTAAATTTCGGTTAATTTTGGTTAATATTAGCTAATTGACACAAAATTACTGAAGTGTGCAATTCATCTTCATAATCAATGTTTTCTTTCAAAGTTATGAATAATTTAATTGATAATTTTTAGTAAGATCCATATATGCATTCTTTGAACATAACCAAATCATCCTTTCATATTTATCATCATATAATATTATCATCCTATCCTAGGGTTCGCACACTACATTTTGATTCATAGCTTCTATACACTTTAATTTTTTTTATGGAGAATTAATTTGCGTTAGAATATTTTAATTATAAGAACATATAATCATAGTTATTGCTCCCCGATCTCTTAGTAATGTTGTCGAGGAGATCGAGTAAGTCTGCGAACTATATGTTAAGAAGCTTTGCTCTAACTACGCTCTAACAATGATCTAAATGAGCTCTAACTTCGCTTTTGGTATACTTTAAATGTATGCTCTAACTGTGCTCTAGTTGTACTTTAACTTCTCGATAATCTCTACGGGGAAATATTCCTTCGAGACTTTAGTAATTGCATAAGCCGTTTTATGAATATGATTTTAATAAAAAAAAATTACAATCCGCAAAAAACTTAAAGCTTAAATTTGTATACGTTTGGAGCATTTCCCTCCAGCATTCTCCAATTTCCAGCTTAATTTCAATAAATAATTTACTTGAATAAAATATTGAACTAAAAGTTAAAGCTGCTTTTCATCAGCTTAATTTCTGCAAACACAAAAAATATTAATTAATTATCCTCTTAGCTTACATTTCTATTTTCCTGAAAAATCAGGGACACCCTTATTGAAAACAACGGCATATTACCGTACCCGCGAACGTACATTAATCATTATTGGTAACGTAATCTTAATAAATATGTTTGTTTTTGTACTTCTGTTTATGTTTGTCCTTCCATTTTTGCTTATTTCTGCTCTTGCGCTTGTTTCAAAGCGTTTTTGTTGAAGTTCAATTTCAACAAATTGTTGTTGTCTTAAACTATTTTCTGGCCTACGAAGGTAAAATACATTCATCACAAATAAATGATTTATGAATGTCGTCGTCGTCGTCGTCGCGGCCGCCGTTGTCGTTCGTAAGCAGTTTTAGCGATTTAGCGAGAACAGAAGTAAATAAACAGAAACAAAAGAGTAAGATGAGAAATGCGTTTATAAATGAAACAATTACAAATGGCAGAAGTGTCGAAATATCAATAATAAATTATATTATTTATTTCTGCAATCCAAGTACAATTTTGTCATCATCATCATGATCATCACCAAAGCCTACGAGCCACCAAATCCTACCAGCCCACTCCCACCCATTTCCATTCTTCATTATTCAATTGTGAATGCCAAAAAAAAAGAGAACTCCTTCTAGAATTGTGTTAAGGCTTTGGGCTTAAATTGTCAAAAACATTGTTAATTATAGCCGATGTTGTTGTTGTTGGTGTTGACGGTATTATTTGACTTTTGGCTTGTGCTTACGTTTGTGTTTATAGATGGAGGTGAAAAAGTACGTAAGGGGTGAGGGGAGGGTAGTTAGTACGGAAGGAAGCAGCAGCAGGTGAAGGAGGAAAAGCATGGAAAAGAGTGCCAGCCTCTGCTATTTTTTCTGCCATTTTCATAAACATTATATCGATCGACTTATTTTGAGAATTTAATAAAAATATTACTAGTGGCAGCAGGTGTTACCAATCTTTTTTAGGATCTTCTGAATATTTGTACTAAATAATAAATTTACAAATATATCGATACGTCTCGTAGTAGTTTGCGGTCATTTCATTAAATTTGGCCACCATCAAAATGAGTTTGGATAGATAGCAAGCCAACAAACTAAATTCCGTCGATCCCAGAATGAACTCCAAACGAACACCGAGCGGATTTCAAGTAAGCCCCAAATGAACTCGAAATGAACCCCATTCGAGATCGAACCAACGAAAATGACGATAAGTTTGTAAGACGAGTTTGTCGATTCCTTTCGGTTTTTTTCTTCCTTAATTGAATAATAGTAATTTTTTTAGTTGATTTTATTTTGTGGCATTCTATTATTTATCGGTTTTGTGCTGTTTGTAGTAGTGGTAGTAGTAGTAGTAGTAGTGGTAGTAGCGCGATTGCTGTTGGCGATGTTGTTGTTGTTGTTTCTATTATTACAAGGACTCTTATTATTATTATTATTATTCTTACGTTGTTTTTTATCGTAATATTTTTATTGTAAATATTTTATTACGTTCGTTTGTGCTGTCGCACAAACTGACTGAATTTAAATACTCGTAACATTGCCCCTATTCCATATTTATTTTTTTCCTTTTGCTTTCTTTATTTATTCCTAAATGAAATAATTGTTAGCACACAATGACGATGTAATTTGCCAGAAAATTTTTGTAATTTGTTCGACTTTTTTCCCTTTTAATCGATTGAGTATTTTGTGAACTATTAATTCATTAATTAGAAAGGACCTTTATGGAGGACGTAAATGTTATTTGAAGAAATAAATTCAATGAAATCATTAAATTAAATGTTATGTAAGGAATATTAAATAGAGAGAATAAAAAATCGGTTATTAATTCTTCAACGGAGTGAGCGAAACCAATTACTAGTTTTCTTCAGCAGCTTTTCCTCTGGTAGATCTCGTACGGTGGATAAAAACCACTGTGAAGAGATCCTTGCATGAAAAAAAATATAAATTTTCTCTAAAATAATTGAATTAAGTTATAAAAATTCGTATTAAATTTAGGCACAAAAAATTTAATTCATCTTTAAAAGACAGATCTGTTTAAATCTGCCAAATGAAATTGAGTTGCAATTCAATTTTAAAAATTATAATTATTATAAAAATTAAAATAAATTAAAAATATTATCACAAATTATGAAATAATACTCTTCAAAAAAAGGTGTAGATTAATTTTTACGATAATAAAACTAAATAACGAAAAAATTGTATTTATTGGAAAGTATTGTAATAAATTAAAAATAATGCAGTCTCAAAAAAAATAAAAATAAAAATAAGTAAATAAATAAATTCATAAAAAATAAAGGCAAACGTAATTGAAAGTGTTGCTTTAAAACATGTCATGACGCCGATGTCGGTGTCGGGTTCGAGGTTGATAATTATTGTCCGCAAGCGTAGTTGTTGATCATCATTAGTGAATGGTCACAATAATGGCAAATAAGAAAGAAAAAAGAAATTAAAATAAAAGAATTACACAAAGCAATTTCCAGAGCTTAGTAAAGGAAATTATGACCAGCATTGCTACAACGTCAACGACAATGACCAAGGACTACAACGCCAACTGAACTGCAACAATATCAATAACTATAACAATTTTCTATGATGGCCATAGTTCCTCGTAAACACATACACATACACCAACCAACCAACGATCAACACCCACCCACATGAACCTATATCTACGTTGATATTAATAACACAAAAATAAAAGAAAACAACAACACCAACAATACTAGCAATTCAAGCAACATCAACGACGACATGAACAACAATTCAATGAAAAATTTATTTTACTCAGACGCGTTATTATTCCATTATTCTGAACAACGTAATGGATGGGTACGTGCGGCAAACATTGTTAACAGCAGCAGCAACAGTTCAAACAACAACAACAAATGACCACAACAACAGTAATAAGAAGGAATAAGAATATGCCGTAGCGATATAGCGGTCATAAAAATCGAAATTGCAATATCGAAGACAACAACTACTGCGACACCTATTCCGGGATAGTAATAATAATAAAAATAACCACTATTACAGCAACAACAACAGCATCATCATCAACAACAACAATATCATTATTAACAACAACAACAATAGCGCCCAACAAACATTGGAAAATAATAAACGAAAGCTATGCCAACCATTAATTCTTTCTATTTCTTCTTTTTCGCTTTTTCTCTCCTTCCCCCCGCCCCCTCTCTATCTATCTATCTCTTTAGTTATTAATTTCGTAGTTGAAGGCAGTTCTTACCTTGTTCTACTACAGAACAAAATCATTAGACCTGCTTGCTTGGTTAGGACTCTTGCCTGTTATCGCTTTCATTCATCGATTTCAGAAAACGTCATCATGCTTCGGACTTTCGACCCAAGGTTTGGGTGACGGGTTTTTTCTTTTAAAAAAAGTTATGAATAAAATGTTATGATGCCTGGAGGAAAGGCTCAGTAAATTCTCCTTTTGGGTAGGCTACAACGAATTGCTAGATTCCGTACACCTAGCGCACTTTTCCAGAAGGTAGTGCCGCATATTATTCATACCTTTTGCAGGCAGTCCATAGTTTTGTAAGAATATTTCAAAATTGCATAATTAAATGAGAGTTTCGAAAATGAAAATAAAAATATAAACAAAATCCAGAGAAAAGATAACGAAGACAAAAATTTTCAGGAAGTTCGAATTAATTTATGATACCGTTATTATTAGATATGGCTGAGAATGAGGAGGAGGTTTGGCTCGCTTGTATATAGGCAACCATGCCATTTTAGCCAAATAGGCAACCATATATAAGGTAATGTTAAATCGTTCAATACTAATTATAATTAATAGTTATAATTAATTACACGATAGGATAGGCTATCCATTTAAGCCTTTATCGAAAGGATATTTTTTACGATTTTTCGAAATAATACTATACGATTGTAAGTTTTTGGAATAAGGAGAGCTTATTTATTTGAGTAAAATGATTATTTTGAAAAATATTGAACGGCATTTAAAATGAAACCAGTCCAGAGAGTCACCAGAGAGATGGCTACTTATATTTATATTTATATAAAGTCGCAGATAAATATTAAATTTATATAATAATCAAATCAAATGTTGAACGTTCCGTTTATTTTTATTCCTAATTAAGAGTATTCAATTATCTTACCAATTATGAGTATTCAAGTATTTAAACTTATATGTCAAAACTTAGATGACCGCTGCATCATTATAGAGTGCACGACACCAACACTAACTAAAGTCACAGTTGATTGAAATCTATACTTCAAATAAAATGTTATTGTATTGACTTGTAATAAATTCCAGTTTGCAACTCGTATGAGCGTTTTAATAAATTTTGATTGTAATTTACAATGTTCTCATTTTACAAAAAGCCAATATGTAAAATCATCAACTTGTGAGGTCATCAGCTTTCAGAAATTTTCCACAAGGAAGATTTAAGACCGTATTGAAAATATTTAAGAATTAACTTTTAAAAATTAAGAGAGAACTTAAGAGACAATTTTTTAGTTTTTGAGATATAAGGAATATATAAAGACTTACTAACGTAAAAACATAAAAGAATTGATTCAGAAATGACAAAGATTTTACGTATTTGTTGAGAATCGAATTTTAAGACCTTTCGAATAAAAAGGAATTAAATAGAAAATTTAAAGCTGCTGAAAAAAATTAAAAACTTTTTAAACCTGAAAAAACTGTTATTCACCCTCTTCAACATAATCGTAAGTGTCGCCACTGGTAGTCGATAATTTTAACAGATTTCGAAGAGAAAGTGGTGGGAGGTTTTAATTATTAATCAAAGTCAATTTATTATAAAGAAAAGAATAAAGAAACTACTTGAATTTAATAATTGAATTATTACGTAGAATTTTTTCTTTTGTTTTCTTTATAATCTTTTTTAAAATCGAGTATGAAAATCCTTACTTCCAATGCATTCATAAAGATATATCCTTTTCCTCTTTACAATTCTCGAATTGTCATTCATTGCTTCCATTTGGTTTCTCGTATCATGCAATTAAATGCAATGTAAATATTAAAAAAATTACTGTTTTCATAATTTTTTTTTTCAAAGAAGAAAACAAAAATGAAGAAACAAACAAATCAACAATAATTATTTTCAAAGGCACGACGAAACATTATCAATAATTAATTTCAGAGGGTCTACATGCTCTCCAAAGTAATTCAAGCACTAACCAACGCAATTATTTGCATTTTGTACGATGATAATTATGGTGCTTGTGGCATGTTTGCGTTGTTGATGACGTTGATGTCAATTATTCTGTTTCCCTTTACTGAAACAATAAACCATATAAAATTATTTCTAGGTGTTTTCATTGCGTTCGTTTTAAAAGTGTTCCTTTCGTTTATTTGAATTCTTTACAGGGTTTTGTTATTTTTTCAATAGAATAATAGCTTTTTTATTAAAATTTTGCAAATAAGATCAAGTGATATATATTTGGATTTTTATATATGTGTTTGTAAGCCTTTACGGTTTTTGAAAACCAAAAGGAATATATATGAAATGTTTTAGATTATTTTATGTCAGAATGATTATTCCTTCGTGGTGGTCGTCGTCCTTGTTGATGTTTTTTGTTGTTGTTGTTGTTCTTGCTATCTCTTTAAAAACCAGTTTATTCTATGAGTATTCATGGATCATTGATTATTTAATGATGCATTTGATTTTATTGTATTCTATTCTACGATTTTCTTTCAGTTTTTAATCCAATCGTAGGATAATCCTTGGAAATGTTCGCATTCGACAATTCAGATAGAACTTATGGATACTTTGTGAGATTGTGTAAATACATACATTTCTACATACATGCTTTTCTCATACTCATACTCCCACTCGTACTCACACTCATGTATACCGGCAATCTATTCGCTACCACAAAGCACTTCAAGAACTTTTAGAATTGAAAATAGAAGAAAAGAAAAAAGAAGAAGAAAGGGAAAGACGTAAACATATCCTTTACTTTTATTGATTGTTTGAAAGTGAAGATAATATTGCATTTTCTTTTGTAATCTTGAAGTTTTTGCTCGGTTTAGCAAACCCACATCAAAAATACAAGAAAATAGACGTCTATTTCCCGGGGGGATGATATAAAGATCTATTTGTGTTTTGGTGATTTTGTCGAGTTTTTTAATTTTTTCTTTTGAGAAAATTTAAATAATAAAATAAAAAATCTTTGAAATTGTGAGTGTTCTTTTGGAAAAAGCATTGCAAGAGGGAGATGAAATGGAATAAAGTCTTCTCACTTAAATGTCATAAAGGAAGTGTTATAAAATGTGGACATTATTTTATTTTTCATTTGTAGCCAAACAACGCCGCCAAAAGGAAATCAGATCTGCTTCTAATGCAGATAATGTAGGCTTTACATTATGTTAGTCTACATAAATTATGTTAATGTTGTAGAGCTTTGACTCGTTATTAAAAATATAAGCAATGGTTTTCTGAATCCTGATGTAGATCAGGATTTTTAGAAAAGAGCAAGGTATGCCATTGCTATAGTAGTCGCCTTACGAAGTAATGTTTTCTTAAGTCCTGATAAATTCGAAAGATATCTTTCGATAAAACTACTTTCCAAATGTGTGTGTAAGCCCTTTCCGTAAATTATTGTATATCTTTTGATTAAAACTGGCAAGTTCTTTTTACCCCCGTTGAAATTTTCTCACTTTCCGTTTCAAAATTAATGATCTAATTTAGTAGAACGTTTAAGGGCTAATTTATAAGATTTCTTCTACGGAAACTTTGAAATAAGTTTTTTATAAAACTTTTAAAATTCTGGAACTGCGAGAAGAATTGAATTTTTTTTCAGATTTCTCAGACCACTTTTCAGAACAAGTGGATTCCTTTATTCGAGTGTTTTGGAATCTTGTCTAATTACAAAAACCACAAACAGTAAAACTTTTTGCACAAAAGATGGATGGATGGATGCATGAATTTGGAATGAATTAATAGTGGATGGATATGTGGAGGAGGTAAGGAAGAGGGATCGTTTCATGAATGCATGGGGAATGTACGCTTAATTAAAAATTATCCCAAAAAGCTTTCCAGTATTCTTTTTATTATCATTTAAAACTTTCGAGAAAACGAGATGGAATGAAATGTGTGTGGTTTTGTGATAATAACTTTTTAGAGAGAGGAAAGTGAGGTGGCGTTCATATTTCCGGTACCAAAGTTATTTCAAGCAAAGTAGAGAGTTTTCTTTTCGAGAATGAACAAACCACTAAGTAAACCAATGAAACGAACTAAAAGAATGAGTAAACGAAAGTGTGAAAGAAATGAGAGTACAGACGAAGGAATAACAAAGCGGAAGAATTGAAAAACAAAACTGGTGTGGAATAAAATAATGAAAGACTATTCGAAGGAATGCAGGAATAAATAAATGCAAGAACGAACGAATGGACGAATTAAATGGAGAATAAGTAAAGGAAAGAGCCAGCAGAATAAAAACGAAAGAACAAAAACACGAAAGAATAAATAGTCGACCGAATGAAAGAATGAAAAGAAAAACGAACGAATGATCAACGACTTGAATTGAATCAGGCGAGTCGAATGTCATTATCGGTTTTTTCTCCGACACGTCGTTTGTGTCAGCTTAATAATGAATGAATTGTACAGTTTTCACACTTTCGAGGCTTAAACCAGACCACCCTCCCTCCCTCCCCGCAACCAGGATCAGAATAGACAAAAAAACTGGGTTGACAACTTGGGTTGACTTTTTGTGGCAAATAGTTTCAAGTATCTACCACTACTCGTTGACAGTTTTAGAAATGGTTTCGAGAAAGGAAAAAATACTGAAGTTAAATTAAACTTAATTTCGGTTATTCTCGATGACCGAAAATGGCAAAATGTTGCTGCCACTTATTTGAATAAATTTTGTGCTAAATTTTCGAAAGCAATTGAATTGATTGTTGTCGGTTGTTCGTAATCCGGCAAATGAAGGTTTTGTAATTTTGGAGAGGTCTTTAAAAGTTTCTTGTAATAAAATAATTGCAATTACTTTAATTTCAACTTAATAAAACACAAAAAGCCTTGAGGAATTTTATGAGCGCGTCTATGAGTGGATGTATATTGGCACTCTGGTTTTTGATAGCATTATCTTTGCCATCATCATCATCATCATCATTGTCGTCATAACAATGGTAATTGTAGTTGTTGTTGCTTTAATTGCTTTTATTATCTTGTAATTGTCTTCAGCATAATTGTCGCCAGCATTAAAATTGTTTTTATTAGATGTTTTATTATTTGTTTCATAATTGTCATCATCATTAATTAAGTTTCTCATTCATAATCTTTCTTTCTTTTCTCTGAAAACTGTTACTAATGACTTTCGTCGGAGCGTCAACTGCCAGAGAACATTTTGCTAACTTTCATTCTTGCCACACAATTTTCTTTACTACTATTTGTACTAGTTGTTGTTTTTTGTTGTTGTATTTTGGTGTTGATATGCTAGTGTTATTGTCAAATGAAGCAATTTTAGTTGTTAGAAAAGAGAAAAAGAAGATGATGGTGGAGAAGAAGATGAGGAAGAATAAGGAGAGGAACTATAATAACTAATGCTTAAATGCTTCCTGTCACTCGGCAGACATGTAAGTCGTCTATTTAATCTGCTTCGTTTGTACATTGTTCTTCCGTCGTGTCTGTTGTGTCTTCCCCATCAGTTTTCTTCTTCTTCTTCTTCTTCTTCTTCATTTCTTCAGTCTTCACTTAGTATTCCTTCTTCATTCCTTGCATCTTTCCTTTTTTCCATTTCATTCTTTATTTAATTCCAAAGTATATTGTAATGCTAGTTATTTTTCTTTTTGATGCCATTATTATTCAAAATAACGGCAGGCGCCATCCAGAAAAATTACAAGAGAGTATGACAACAACAACAACGACAATAACAACGACAACAACAACGACAACAACAATGACAACAACAACAAAAGCAATAACAACTATAGCGACATCGTCAAAGGCGGTTTATGATTCTGACTGCGACAGCAACAACATAACAACAACAACAGCAACAACAACAACACAACAACAACAACACGACAACTAACAAATTGGTGAGTATATAAAATATGTAAAATTTATCACATAAAAAATTTATTTCATCCAATATATTTTCTATATAAATATGTCATGTATAAAAAATTACGTTCATGTAAATGTTAAGAAAAATATTAGAATAAGAATTCTCTTTACGCAGTAATAAAACAGAGAAGTGACGAACTCACAAAAACGACAACGAGTCCTTGCTGATTGTTGGTGCCATCTGCCGGCATAATTTATTATTTTTTACTCTCCGCTTGCAGAAATTTATTACTTTTTTCTTATTAAATACATTACTAGCTGATGTTTTTAGTGCTTTAGAAAGTTTTTTTAATGTTCGCTCGTTGGGTTTATTATCTTTAATGTTTCTGTTAACTTTAATTTGGTTGTTATTTTCAATGGTATTATTATCCTTAATATCGTAATTAAATTGAATGTCTTTATTAATTCATTTTTGCTCACTTCAAACAACATCGAGCTATTTTGAAAGGACATATCTTCTGAATTGTCGAATTTTTCTGGACCAGACTCGTCAGAAATAATTTTGTTTGATATTAATTATCAGCGTCATTAATTAAATCTTAGGACTGGATTGATTGATAGTTTGGAATGAAAGAAAGAACGTCAATAACGGTAATAAGTCAAAGAAAACGTTAATTATTGAAATGAAAAATATGTAAGGGGGAGAATTTCGGCCCGGCCCGTGGTACGATCCTCGAGGTTATCTTACATGCTTAGAATAAATTTTTATTTTAGTTATAGACATAGAACGAATATATTTGTAAATCTTTAAAGGAAAAACTTGGCTAGTTTTCTCGTTTTTTCTATATCAAAAGCCACTCATGAGAAGAATATTCGTGTCTAATGCTATAATTCAACGATAATACAACGCTTATAACGATTAACGATAATATAATGATTTTTGGTATCAGTGAGCATGGTATGTCCATTCCTTGAGGAATGTTTCCAACCTGATATTGCGAACTTAGCAATTAAATTTAGCTCCAAGTGTGCTTGAAGAATAAATAAAATTACTTCAGAAAATAACAATGGAATCAATTCACTCGTACTGCAGAAAGTAGGTTCGTTGCGCCCATTTCGTTGCACCCATTACGCCCATTTCTATTTTTCGACGCCGAATTTTCGATTGCGTCCTTTTCAAAACTAGCTTGAACATTCCCAAAGCCAAATTTGATGACTGAATAATTTTCTGTTTACATCTAATTGTGATTGTCATTGCCATATTGACAGGTTTTAACATATACATGCTTATACTCGCCACACCCTCTTTAATGAAGCCTCGAAGTTAATCAAACCTTCGAAGAGTGTAGAGTAAAAAAAGTTAGTAAGCAAAATTAAATATCTTAAAATAGGAAGACTACTAACTGAATTCTTCGTAAATGATTTTTACGTTGAAAGAATATTTTGAAGGAAGAAAGTAAGGAATGTTAACAATTTTTTAAATTTAAATTGCTCTTTATGTTTTCCGTCCATTTTTTTTCTTAGTTTTATCAAAATATTTTTGACATCGAAAATACTTTTAAAATTTGAATTCTTTATAAAGTCATGACACATCTTTTACGAAAGGAATTTTTTATAAGTCGAATTTTAAAAGCGAGTTAGTTTTTTATGATTACAAGGAGGAGGTTTAGTAAGCTATCAAAAATCAATTGATACGAAGACAAATATCGAGAGTTTAGAAAATGGAAGTAGGGAAGCAGGGAGATATTGCAATTCATCTACGTTTATTAAGAGACACACTCACCCTTACAGTCGTATACGCATCACAATATACCCGAAATTTTTTATACAAATGCTAAACTGAACAACGCCTCAGTATGCACGGAAGTGCGTGAACGTTTGTGTGCATGTGTGTGTGAATATTTTCAACCCACAGTTTGACTTTGACGACTTCAAAAGTGGTAGAAATAATACTTGACTTGATTTGCATACGATTTACATTTTATATGAAAACAAAGGAATGAAGTGATAGAAAGGGAGATGGTATTGAGAGACAGCGAGGCAGAGAGAGACAAATAAAGGAAGACAGAAGGAATTGATAGATTCAATATACAGCATACGTACGCACACACAGAGTGAATGCATATCTTTACATTACAATTTTGTAAAAAAGTGACTATACCGAATGACTTCAGAGGCTCGAAAATCATTCACAGCGAAATATCAGTAGCGGTACCAGGAGCCCAAAAATTATTCACTTTTTGAGATCAGAGAAAATTACTTTCATTCTTGATTTCCATAACAATTTGTTCGTAAATGTCATCTGTTCGTTATTCGTCAATTTATGATATTGGCAATGATTGTCAATTGTTGGAAGCAATTATTTTAGCACGAGAAAAGAAAGAATTGTACGCGATTATTCTGAAGTTGATTTTGGATTATTTTGAAGTAATTGAAGTTTTTACTTTTCGAGAATGACATGAAGTTAAGGGTAATAGATCATTAATACTTATATCAGGCTACTCTTTGTTTTTCAAACTTTTGATCCCGATCCTAAATATCAGTCTCGTCGGCTCGTCATCACAAAGCTTGCCAAATAATTTATGAATTTTTGGTTTCGGTGAATGACTGTTAGGATAAACTGAAGGTTCTCGGATGAAAATAGCTATCCATTGAAAATATTTTGTTAAGAGTTTGTAACTCTTGATTAGATCTTAAACTGGTTTAATTCAATTAATTAAAATTTTGGTGGATACGTTCGTTGAAACTAGTGCTTTATTCATATAAAGTCATGAAAATATCATGAAAAAAACTATCGAAAAACCAATCATTCTAATTGGTTTCGATTCAAACGCGCTTCCACTGAATTAATGAAAGTGTTTTATTTCAACGTCACTGATTTATTTTCCAATAATTACTTTTCTTTGAAATAAATCCAGAGCGAAGATCAAGTATCAAATAGAATGAATAATTAATGAAATGACTTCGTCTTTAAAAAGGAATTAAAAACGATAACAAGCACAAAGATAAGCAAAAGTTATTGATTTAATTACGTTGTTAAGAAACCGAAACCTCTGCAATAATTTGATCAATTGACTAGTATTTCCCTTCCCGCGAAATTCTTCTCAGCAAAAACTTTTTAAAAGTAAATTCCATTCAATGATGAACTGAAGGATGGAAGGATCGCTCGAACCGTCGCTTCGCTTTGTTCGATATGAGAACAACTTTACCAGGATTTTTCCTGCGGCAAGAATAGAAATATCAAAAGGAGCAGAAGTAAACAAAATCGACGACAATTGTTTCAATTAAAAATTCTCTTTTTTTAAAGTAGACCAAATAGAAAGAAGAAAAAACAAAATTAAAATTAAAATAAAAAAATCACAATCAAATCAATTATTTAGTATTCCTTGAAAAAAGAAAAGGAAAAATAAATAAATACAGGCTGGTGCCGTATATGAGATTATTTTTGTACCCTACGCCTGAGGAAAAGGGAAACATGACAGTCATGGAAAAGCTTATATATATTTTGACTCATAGTAAGCCCTTGAGACGACCGAGCCCTGTCCGTTCCTCTATACGCTCTTTCTTGTAGGAGTAGCTTCTCTTACAAGTTCTCGCTTGCACGTTTACGGTTTAATATTTCGTTTACACCCTGTGCCGGGTCCGGGTTTTGTTTGTCCTGAAGGAAAGAAACTACGTGTAATTTTTTTGTGCCTTATAATTGTTTACATTCACATTTTCTAAGAATCCGTTCTTTGTCTTCTTCTCATTTTGACGTTTTCACTGTCATTTAATTGTATTTTTATTTATATCGTGGCATTGGTTTTCATTCTTCATCCGGGACAAATAAAAGCAAGATCTTTTTATGAACCTAAAGAGTTTGAAGGTTTAGAGAAACAAAATTAATGAATGGATGTATAGATGGTTGGATGGACGGATGGAATGGATGGAATAACAGCAATCAATTGAATTGATTTCAAGTGATTCGTATTTATTTCACTCAGGTCTTCTGCGTTCTCCTCGAAAGTATTCGATAAAAGAGAGAAAAAGTGAGCACATGAAGCGATTCAGAATGCAAGCAAAGGAGAGGATGCATGTGGGGCAAAGTAAGAAAGAATGCGTCCTGCGGTCAAAAAGAAGAAAACAAAATTCGAATGTTGGATGACAAAGAAGAAGCAGCAAAGTAGCGTAAGAAAGAATTTAAAAAGGAAGAAAACGGGAAGGAGTAACTCGTTGAATAACTCGTCTATTCTTCGATGAATAATGACTATCTCGAATACACTCAATTGTCTGCGAATGCATTGAGACAAATGAGGTTGTTCACCGAATTTAGTTGTCGGTCGAGATACTTGGAAAACCTTTTGTAAGATCTATCTTTTAATTGTGGCAAAGATTAATGATGTTCACCAAAGTAGCGCTACTTCTTAACTGGTCGATCCTTGAAGCAAAGCTGCTAGCAATGTCTTACGATATCTTAACCGATTGTAATTGATTTGTTTATTGCGACAATATCGATCCCGTAATGAATAAAACAGATTGCCAGACGAAAACGGCAGGTAAGTGGACAAAAGGCAAAGAGACAAAGAGATTCAACGGTGTTTGGAAAACTTTGAAAATATATGCAATCGTTGTAATCAATATTGAAGAAAAGTTTAGTGGAAGAAGCAGAGACTTACAACCCCTACAGGTTTGCTGATGAGAGGTCAAAGGCGTTGGGGGGATGTGCCAACCAGCTATTGAAGCAAGTCGTTTAGACTAACGCACAACTTGATGATGGCGAAAAGTCAGTCGGTTAGTTGGCTGCGAAGACTTTTCGAAAATTGCGCAAATGTTTTGTGTTGATTTAAAGTTGTTTGTTTATTGAAAAAGTTTTTATTAAAAATAAATTCCGTTTAAGAAAATGTACGAGAGCCCGGAACGTGCTGAAGCTGGCAAGGCCTGAAGCTGAAACGGGGTAGTGTGTTAGTTGCTGGCGCTATAAGAAAATTGTGAGTGATCTCGAAGGAAGGAGACAAAACGAAGGGGACGAAGAAAGAAGTGTGGGAGGAAAATAAATGGCAGAAGGAGAGGGAAAGATTGCGAACAGCAATGCATTAATGGAGTTTGTGTTTTAGGAAGAGTAGAATTTATAGATATTGTCGAGTCTGGCAATAACTAAACCCCCGTCATTCCCTGCTTCGTAAACTAACGAAAGTGAAAAGAAACAATTTTTAGTAAAAGAGGAAAACAATTTGCGAAGAAACCGTTCTATTTCTTTAGAAAGTCAGGAAAGACAAAGAGGTAAAGTGGTCAGGCAAATAATTATTTAAGTTGAAAAGGCTCTGATTAAGTTAAAGGAAAATTCAACAACGCAAATAAAAATTTTCAGAATTCCGGCGGACCTTCAGTGCATTCTCGGTGTAAGTGTTGAAAAAACCCTTTATATGGAAAACCTTTAATATTATTTTTCTTTTTTAATATAATCCTTTTGTTATTTTATCGAAGTCACCTTCTGAGTACCTTGAAAAAAGGTCCTCTTTCACACATTCTCAAGCATTATACAAAAATTACCGCTTTATTATCTTCGTTATCGTTTTAAACGAAGGTAGCCTTCTAAGTTTGTCAAAAAATAACCCTTAGGAGATGAATGTAGATGACTATTGGGCGGATGATTAACTTCCTCGAAATGAAATGACCTTCGAAACTAGCGCCGTGAGAACGGAGGGCATTGCCAGGAAGAAACAATATGCCGTTGGTCAGTTAACCACCGATGGTATTGTTTGTTTGATTGATTGTTGTGATTTTCGCCCACTAGTTGCGTAGGATGCCGTATTGTTTGTTTAACCTTTTTTGTGAACTCCTTCTGAATTGGATCCGTTCTTTGAGTCCCAAAACGCTCAAATCATGACTGAGGGAATGCCTGATACCCTTTTCTGATGGGGTGTTTCTGGATGGGGTGAATCGAAAAAGACATTCGAAAAGCTTTTCCGTCATCCCTTGTCGAGTTTGGTTTGTAGACAAATGTGGCAGGAGATGAGGGGACAACTTTTCAGATAACTCAAAAATGAGTTGTTTAGTATTTTTTATTGGGTATAATTAGCAGCATTTTTAGGCCTATCACTAACTTATTTTCGGGGTTTAGTTAGGTTTATAAAAAATCACCTTAAACGCTTCTTCAAAATAAAGGGAATTGAAATAGAATGAGGGTTATTTTTTTAGACCTCCTTTTATTACAAAAAAATATTATGAAACAAAAAAAAATAGTAATGAAAGTAATTTACGAAATCAATAAACTGGAGTATTTTTTTAAAAAAATTAGAAATACTTTCGCTTCAAGAATAATTTATTTTTTGGTTGTTTAAAAATGATTGCTTTTAAAATATTTGACAGGAAAAAATAATAGAAGTCGGAGGGAAAAAATAAAAATTATCCATAATCATAAGACAATAATCACGAAGACAATTATAATAATATCGTTAAGAATAATAAAAATCATATCAACAATCCTTTTCAAATAAATCATGACAATGTTAATGAATTGTTATGAATTGCGCGTGTTAGTGTGACTGTGTGTTTTCGTGTTGGGTTATGTGCATTTTAATTCATTAACGATTGTTCTCATTTTCTCATGAATTAATCATTACATTTTTTTCATGCTTCCTAAGTGATAACGGAACTCTTTGAGGTAATAAACAATCGCATAAGAATAAATAAAATTGAGGAAAACAACACAGACTTATAAAAAGGATTTGTCATTAAGGAAAATGCATTTCTATTAAAACATTCATTGGGTAAAAATTTGAAAGAGGCGATTTTTTTTGCACGGGCGAGACAAACGCTCTTTTCTCATCAAATAATGAGAAAGGTAATTACTTCTTTAATATCTTAAATACCAAATATAATTCTACAGGGTCCCGGATTTTCCCGGAAGACAATATAACTATATTCTATATATAATTCCCAAATTCATTTTGCACGTTCCGAACTTACCCATTGCATCGATCGTTCATGCCGAAAGCCTTTAGTTCCCGATCCAAGGTCGCCTGAATATTTTGAGGTGAATATAAACCCAGTGGTGAATTGAATTGTTTGTGGACGAGCAGTTTTTGTTGTACGGCGGCCATGTTTTATTTTTGTTTCTTTTTCCGTTAGTTTTTGCTGTAGCTTAGGGGCTTTTTGCTGTTCCTGTGTCTCTGTGTTCGAAAGTGCGTTCGTGTGAGTGCCGAGATAAAATAAATTTTAACGGTTATTACGATAATTTTGTTTTTCTTTTGTTTTTTCAGTTGGTTTTTATTTATAGTTGGTTTATATTTGATTTTGGTCTTATTATTTTCGTTAATATTTATGTCTGAATATATTTAATTTCAAACCACGCCCACACACTTCTCTATTATTTATTGAGATTTAACGTAATGTGTCTTTTCTAGTTGGTTTGTTTTTTGTAGATGTTGTTGTTATTCCCATCCGTCGTGCCTTGTCCGTTTTTTGTTCGGGTCCGGCTCGGCTATTCAGCGTAAGATTCGGATTTTAATTGTGTTAAATGAAACGGTGCTTATTATTTCCAAGTTATTCGATGCCTTCAATTTTCCGCAAACTGATTTTCTTTTGTATGAAGAAATATTTTCTTTTAAATATCAAATTTGGCTTGAGTTGTTTCGTTGCGTATTCGAATTTCGTTGATTCGTTCTGAAAATAAAGGAGACATATTTTTTGAAAAAAACCTTGAAAACGGATTATGTAGTTTCGTTTATTATAATTTAAATACTTCGAAGAAGAGTCTGTTTAAATTAAAAAAAATTATAATTCATATAAAATTTATTTTTTTTTAAATTCTCCCTATGAATTTGGTAGAGCTTCTGCAGTGTAATTTTTTTAAAAGAATTTTTGAACAATATACTGCCGTTTACTCCATTGGGCAATTTTTATGAATGAAATTTAATTTTGGTATTTATTAGACAAAATTTAATTAAAAATAATAAACTTATTGAATTTCACTAGATGCCGTTTATAATTTCATTAGCTATCATTGCTTTTCATTAAAAAAAAACTGTAACTATGACTTCTAATGCTTTGTATAATGCCTTTTCTGTCTTCATCCCTTCCTCCGGGCACCTCTCTTATGTAAGCTTTATCAATTTTTATGATCCCTTTGGTGCACTTCCCAAACCAAAATCAATTCAATTATCATAATAATTGCTCATTAAAATTGAGTGGCCACCTGTTTTTTAAATCAATTTCAGTTGCCTGGACATACGCGCAAATGCGATATAATCGGAAAATTATGTTACGATGTATTATCGAATAAATGTAAGAGAAGAAAGAAACAACGAATTATGTCGGCAATTTTGTTGGCTTGTTTGCATCGTTCTCCATTTCCGTTTCTTGTAGCGTATATCGTGTCCGTCCTTTTCGAAAGGAAATAATTAATTTTTTTGAAAATGTAAGCATCTAAAAGTGTCTAAATGTCGCACTAATTGGAAATAATTGAATTATTTGCAACAAGCTACAAACGAAATTAATTATTTACAATAATGGCAATTAGGAACCACTCCCGGTGGACTAATAGCGGAATAGTCACCACTGCTTTAATTATTCAATTTCTTATTTTTTCAACTATCTCTTCTTATTTAATCGAATTCAATTTTTGCGATACATTTCTATTTTATGCGGTGGTTTTTTAAAACAATATTAATTTTAATCCGAACTTTTTTAAAAGAGTTTTGAAAAAAACTGATCTGATCGTAATAAAAATGGAATGGAATGATAGTAAAAGTTTTCATTAAGGCAATATTTATTTACATTTATAATTTAACTGTTTTGATTTAAATTGTTTCTTTGTAAAATTTGTTAAATAAAATAAATGTGAGTTTTTTTATTTATTGTTTTGTATTTATTATTTTAATATAACGATCTTTCAGTATTTTTCTTAGTTATAAATTTCAACTGTTTTGTTAAAAATAATATTTTTTTATTTGCAGCTTTATTGCTGTTTTCCTTGAAAGCTGGATACAGTTGTCTAATTTCAGTAATGTTGAAGATATTTTGTTTTTTAATTCCTATATAATTTTAAAGATTCCCATTTTCAGAAGGATTCCATTGCAAGCAAAGGTAATTCTGTACAAATTTCTATACGAATATATTTTGTCCCTGAAATTTATTTTTATTATTTATGGTTTCAAACCATGAAATGATTCGAGAGGATCATCCTTATTTCTCTGACAGGAACAGTATTTAATTTTATTTTTTATTATATTGGATTATTATTTACAATGGGTTTTTGTCCGTTTTCTTCTGATTTATTTAATAGAAAGTTGATTATCGGATGGATTTGCTCTTGGTTTTTTTTCGATAATCGCAAAATTAGGTAAAGCACCGGACGATTTATAGCACAATCAATCGGTCAACCAAGTTGTAGTAGATACTTTTTCTATCGGCTGGTTTGCAGAAAGTCGATATAATTTATTTTTGAGTATATTTTCAATTTTAAAGAGTAATAAACCCCTTTTCATAGAAGGTCTCATTCGGGTGAAGAATGTATAGACACTCCGTAATGCTTTAACAGATTCTAGAATTTGTTTTATGGGCGATGGAAAAGGTTCACGATTATATAATCCATAATGACTAGTGAACCAATATATCCTTAATTGAATGGGTGTCGAAATAAAAAATCGGCTAATTTGAAAATGTATTAGATTAATCTTACAAAAAAGTCCCGATGGAAATTATCGTTCACATTTTCTACGAATATTCTATGAATTTATCCTGCCATCAATTAACGAATATATTAATCACCTTTTCAATACTTCTACTTCTAGACTACCTTCACTTTTAAAAATTAATTTCGAACTGAAAAATGATCGAATGAAATAATCTGACTGAATGCAATCTCAAAAATTTTTATTTTTATTCGTTTGTTTTTTTTGTTTGTTTGGAAAAAGAGAGAGGATTTCCTAATTTTAATCGAGAAAAATTCATATAGACGAATAAGAAAAATTATCATTTTCTCTTTGTTTATAACAAAACACACGCAAGAAAACTAGAAAGGAGGGAATAAAATAAAAATTAAAATAAAAAACGGAAAAGAAAAAAGAAAAGAAAATAGGAAAAATTATTTCAATTCCAATCCGAAATGAAAACAAAATTGCCCATTACTTTTCTCGACCACCTGAGTCATCATCATCATCATCAGCGTTATTATAGTTGGACTAGTGTCGGACGCAGGGGAGAGTAGTTATGGGTATGATTATGCCTAGCATGGTCAAGTCGGGGGCCATGCCGTTTACCATGAGTGTGCTTCGTCAAGAATTACAGGCTAAAGAACATGAACATGAACAATTTTGTATGACTATAAATAACAAAAAAAAAAAAAAAAAAAAAAAAGGAAAAAGTGAATATAAATAGCAAAGATATATATATATATATATATATATATATATATATATATATATATATATATATATATATATATATATATATATATATATATATATATATATATATATATATATATATATATATATATATATATATATATATATATATATATATATATATATATATATATATATATATATATATATATATATATATATATATATATATATATATATATATATATATATATATATATATATATATATATATATATATATATATATATATATATATATATATATATATATATATATATATATATATATATATATATATATATATATATATATATATATATATATATATATATATATATATATATATATATATATATATATATATATATATATATATATATATATATATATATATATATATATATATATATATATATATATATATATATATATATATATATATATATATATATATATATATATATATATATATATATATATATATATATATATATATATATATATATATATATATATATATATATATATATATATATATATATATATATATATATATATATATATATATATATATATATATATATATATATATATATATATATATATATATATATATATATATATATATATATATATATATATATATATATATATATATATATATATATATATATATATATATATATATATATATATATATATATATATATATATATATTGTTGGAAGTTGGCAACACTGCTCTACGCTTATTTAATCTTTTCTTTGCTACTAATGCATTTAGTCTGTCTTGTGGCGGCTATTCTCATAAGCGAAAGTAGCGCGTATCCAGAATCGAATTCAACAGGTTATGGGCCCAGGAAAACGTGAACTCCAGTAGTATTCCCTCAAAAAAAAAATTGAAAAGGAAAAATAGTAAAAATTGAAAATGGCATCGATGTTCCAAATAGAAAAACTGAGTGATACTAACTATAACTCATGGAATATCCAGATGAAAAGTGTGTTAGTTCACAGTGAATTATGGAGAATAGTCTCGGGTGTAGAAAAGAAGCCCACGGTGGAAACATCCCAAGAGGCAGAAACTTATCGAAATAAAAATGAAAAAGCCTTGGCTTCAATTATACTGTGTGTCAGTCCAAACCAAATAAATTTGATAAAAAGTTGTAAGACTGCGTTGGAAGCTTGGAGGGTGCTAGGGGAGGTGCATCAGCCGAAGGGGCCGGCAAGGAAGATTATGGTCTTCAAAAAGTTGTTATATTTGAAAATGCCAGACGGAAACGATATGAACCTTCATATCGAGAGGTTCACAGAATTGTGTGACCAAATGGTACAAATGGGCATTGAAATGTCAGAGGAATTGCTTGTTATAATATTGTTAACGAGCCTTCCAAATGAGTATGAAAATTTTGTAGTTGCCATCGAGACTCGAGACTCCTTACCCCTTTTGTCGTCGCTAAAAATTAAATTATTAGAAGAAAGTGCTCGAAAAAAGGAAACAACAGTATCAGGTCTAGAATTAACGGAACATTTGAACCAAGCGACAGAAAAAAGGTTCAATAAAAGATCACAGTTTCAACGTCAGAAACAAAACTACAACCGAAGCAATCATAGCAAAAACTCTATTAATAGGAGTGAAGAGAGCAGAAAATGTTACAACTGCGGTCAAAGAGGGCATCTGGCTGCAAACTGCAGACAAAAAAGGACAACAGACACTTGCATGTCACTTACAACAGCTTTATGCAGCAATAACGGATCCGACGCGATATGGTGTGTTGACAGTGGCGCAAGCTCTCATCTATGCTGCGAACGCAATTTGTTTGATAAAGAAACTTTTATAAGTTGTAATGAAAAAGTATATCTCCCGAACAATACTACTATTATTGCAAATGGAAGAGGAGATGTGAAGCTATGTGGCACCGAAATTTTATTGAAAAATGTTTTGTATTCGCCTGATTTAAAAGGAAATTTTCTCTCAGTAGTTAGAGCAGTGGAACATAATTTTAAAGTGATTTTCAAAAAAGACTTTGTGGAAATATTAGATTCGAATGAGAAACGTTTAATACGAGCGAAAAATAATGGCGGTTTGTTCACATTTACAGTGCAAAAACAACAGTGTTTCGGCTTACGCTCGCGAGGTGAAAGCTTAATGAAATGGCATTTAAAATACGGACATTTAAACGTCGATTCTTTACAAGTCATGGCAAAGAATAAAATAGTAAAAGGCCTAAATTTAAATGACGTTAAAAACAAAATAGTTTGTGAAACGTGCGCGAAGTGCAAAATCTCTACAAAGCCATTTAAAAATTCTGAGAACAGAGCAACACAATTATTAGAAGTCGTGCATAGTGACATTTGTGGTCCGATTAATGTTCCATCGCTTGCAGGTTCGAGGTATTTTGCAACTTTCATAGACGACAAGTCAAGATATATAAACACCTTTTTCTTAAAAACAAAGAGTGAAATATTTTCCGCGTTCCGTGAATATAAATGCTATGCAGAAAAACAGACAGGCTGTAAAATAAAATGTCTGCGGACAGACAACGGCCGTGAGTACGTTTCGCGTATTTTTGATGATTTTTTAGCAGCTGTCATGTCCATATACTCCGCAGCAGAATGGCATCGCAGAGAGGGCCAACAGAACCCTGGTTGAGATGGACAGATCCATGATGGAGGAAGCAAAAATGGACGAATCCTGGTGGGCCGAAGCGATACATACCGCAACATACTTAAGAAACCGATGTGTAACAAAAATACTGACAGATAAAACACCATTTGAAATGTGGCATAAAAAGAAGCCTAATGTCCAGCATTTGAAAGTATTTGGCACCAAAGTTATTGCCCTAGACAAAACTCAACCGAAAAAATTTAGACCAAAACTCAACCGAAAAAATTTAGACCTAGAGGCAAAGAGTGTGTGATGGTAGGCTACAGTGAAAAATCGAAGGCATATCGGTTATTAGAAATCAAAACAGGCAAAATAATTGTGAGCCGAGATGCCATCTTTGTCGATGGTGTTTTTTGTGGCAGCAGAAAAAATGATTCAAGCGTCGTACTACTAAATGAAACTGCAGTTGAGCCTATAATAGCCGAACAAACAGCCACGATGGATGCAGAAGACGATGCTATGCAGGATGAGCGTCAAGTGGACTCAATCTTGATCGAGCAGCCAACAGCTGAAAGTGAATGTGAAACTGTTGTGTCGCATCCAAGAGTTGGCAGAGGACGTCCGAGGATATTGCGATCTGGATCCGTTGGTCGGCCCAGAAAAATTTATAATACCCTCAATGTTGCAGCTGAAAGTAAAATTGTTTATATACCACAAAACGTGAATGAAGCTTTAACTGGATCTAGTGCGGCAGAATGGAAGAAAGCTATGAATTGTGAGTACCAAAATCTTTTAAAGAATGAAACTTGGGAATTGGCCGAATTACCGCCCGGGCACCGTGCAGTTGGTTGCAAATGGGTATTCAGTATAAAAAAAGACCAGAATGGGTCTGTGCAGCGTTACAAAGCACGATTGGTAGCCAAGGGCTGCAGCCAACAGTACGGGGTGAACTATAAAGAAACCTTTTCACCTGTCATCCGGTATTCCAATATACGCCTAATAATTGCCTTAGCGGTTGAGCATGGATTATACCTACATCAAATGGATGTTACGGCTGCATATTTGAATGGAGAGCTACAAGAGGAAGTTTATATGTTTCAACCCGATGGTTTTATTGACAGCATATATCCCGACTATGTTCTGAAGTTGCGGAAATCTTTATATGGCCTGAAGCAGAGCGGAAAAGAATGGAACAGCAGACTCGATGGATTTTTAAGAAAAATAGGATATTCGCCTTGCGTAAGCGAGAGATGTATATATATTAATCATCATGATAACGTCTATAACATAATTGCCGTATACGTTGATGACCTTATTATAGGGAGCTCTTCAAAGTCAGAGCTACAAAAGACAAAGCTAATTTTGGCGAACGAATTTGATATTGTAGATGGACAACAGCTTACTCATTTCTTGGGGATGGAATTTGAGCGCGACGGAGAGCTGGGATCCATTAAAATTTCTCAAAAACAATACATCAATGATTTGCTGCGTAATTTTGGAATGATCGATTGTAAGGAAATGAGTACTCCACTTGAGGCGGGTTTCCAGCTGGCGTGTGCCAGCGAACAATGCAATAAAATAGATCCGACTGAATTTCAATCGATAATAGGTGCTCTCATGTACCTAGCTATCTCAACACGCCCTGATATACTACATTCAATATGCAAGCTGTCGCAGCGAAATACGAATCCACATCTCGAGCATATGACTGCAGCAAAACATGTGATTCGGTACTTAAAGAAGACTTCGGATTTCAGTCTGCATTACCAGAAAACAGGTAAGCCAGTTATTGGATTTGTTGATGCCGACTGGGGTAGTGACAGCGGAGACCGAAAATCATTCACTGGCTACGCTTTCTTCAAAGCCAACTGCGTATTCTCTTGGGAAGCCAGAAAGCAAGACTTGGTAGCTTTGAGTACAACAGAGGCTGAGTATGTGGCCATGTCAACAGCCAGTAAAGAAGCCGTTTATTTAAAAAATCTACTCAGCGAAATGGGATTTTCAGAGCACGCGCCAACGGTCTTGAATGGCGATAATCAAAGTGCGCAAAGTCTGGTGAAAAATGCAGCTTATCATGCAAAAACAAAACACATCGATTTAAGGTACCACCATATTCGTGATGTTTATTCAAAGCAGTATATAGAGCCGGCATACATACCTACTGATGAGAATGTTGCAGATATTTTAACGAAAAATCTTCATAAAGTCAAGCATTTGAAATTTTGTAAAATGTTAGGTATTTCTAAGAGTAATACTGTATAATATGGATAAACATTGTAAATTTATTTCATTATATTATTTTATTGAGCATGTGTTGAGAGGGAGTGTTGGAAGTTGGCAACACTGCTCTACGCTTATTTAATCTTTTCTTTGCTACTAATGCATTTAGTCTGTCTTGTGGCGGCTATTCTCATAAGCGAAAGTAGCGCGTATCCAGAATCGAATTCAACATATATATATATATATATATATATATATATATATATATATATATATATATATATATATATATATATATATATATATATATATATATATATATATATATATATATATATATATATATATATATATATATATATATATATATATATATATATATATATATATATATATATATATATATATATATATATATATATATATATATATATATATATATATATATATATATATATATATATATATATATATATATATATATATATATATATATATATATATATATATATATATATATATATATATATATATATATATATATATATATATATATATATATATATATATATATATATATATATATATATATATATATATATATATATATATATATATATATATATATATATATATATATATATATATATATATATATATATATATATATATATATATATATATATATATGTTTACGAAATTATCAATTTTTCTTCTTGATTCGTCATTTCACAAAATCAAAAATAATGTTTACGCTGAATGTACCGTTGTTGTTGTTGTAAAATATGTGAGGTATGAACTAGTACTTTTTAAAATATCTAATTTATATAATGAGAACATATTGAAATGTATTTTTTAAAATCGGAATGATCTTTTCGTAAAGAAAAATATACGCAAATATATTTATAACGATTTTTCTTTATTGTACTATATTAGTTTTATTATATTAGTTCTGAAAATGCGTCGACGCTGAAAAGTGTTGTTTTTACAAAAAAGTTTAGAAGAATTTATACAAAACTACATTCTTGTATTTTATAAACATAAATTAAAAATGTTTCAAAATCAATTCAAGGTATATTTTCACATCCTCGCACCTTTTACCGCCCTTGAATTGCTCAGATCTACCCACACTTCTTTTCTTATTTATTAATCATTAAATTGCTTACGCGGGCCTTGTTTTTATGGGTTTTCTGATTAGATATATCGCGATTGTTTAAAACACTTATTTTTTTAATTTATCGTTTTTATGAATATTTTTATTAGTGAAAATATAATAACCATTTCCTTCGATTTTATATTAAGAAACAGGGGAAAATTGTGAGGAAGGAAGGAGATTTTTTGCTGGAATTTGTAAATTATTATTAAATTTAATTTCCATGGAATTACTGCGTAATCAAAATTTATGCATGAAAGAGCAAAATTAAAAAAAGATAACAAAACAAAAGGTAAAAACAAAATACGTGTAAAACAGTGCGGTCGGGTCAAATTGACGGCCTAATCAGCGGGTGGTTTACACAATTACAAAGGTTAGGCAATTACAAGGTTGGTTTAATGTGTTCTTGATTTAAGGATGATATGCTAGTGATATGGATAATTTAACTAATAACTTAATTAAGGCCGTAACCTGAGGGTATGGGTATATATAAATTTTGATACAATTATCTTCATTAATTTAGGAGTTATGGACAAATAACTTTAGTTAGAATTAATGACGCGACATTGTCGGGGAAAAGTCGGATGCTGTAGAGAAACTTTTCAGCTCTGTGGATCCATCAGGTATTTTTAATTAAATTAGTGCATCTACCTAAGAATCTTTTCACAACCCAGATGGAGTATTTCTCATAATTTCGTCTGCTGTTTCAGTTAATATAGCGAAAGTATTACGTGGGAATTCTTGAATATACTTTTGAATAATCCCTTTCGAAAGTGCGTAGCATAATTTTCTGAGGAACCAGAAACTGACGGATGCCTCTTGAAGAAGCTTAGGGAAATGTGCTCATTTTTGCTCTCCTCTGATAATGTATTCTCTGACAATGTTTGTAAAATTATCATTGAAATCAGTTAATTTTTTTTCAAAACCTTTAACTTTATCGTTCATTTGTTCTAAAACTATTCAATCTATTGACTAAATTTAATCAATCGGATTTAATAAAGTGTCCTAACAGACACTTACAATTGTTATAATTCTCGCCATTTCTTTAAATAAATGTAGTATTATTTGAAGTAAATTTTCGCACAAATGGACCTTAACTCGTAGTTATCTCACAATATTTGCAACAATGTTTGTAAATATTTCTGTGTATCTTTTATTGTGCTGAAGAGAGTATTATTTTCCCAAAATTTTTGCATGAACAAAAAGTCGTAGAATAGTTTTATTCCTTAGTGAGTATTTTTGCTTCCACTTCCTTCCTTCCTTCTCCCTTCCCTCGTCAAGCACTCGCTAAAGATTATGAATCCTAATGTTATTACCATTGTTGCATATGTTGTTTTCCATTTGGTTGTTTGTTTGTATAAAATTGCTCGTCTGGTTTCTTTGCCTTTTGCCCCAATGAAGTTCTCGGGAACCTAAGCACATCGCGTTGCACCGTATGTTGATAATTACTGCTTCTTCTTATTCTTCTTCTTACTTTTGAATAAACCTGTGATAATATTCAAGAAACTTTTATCCAAAATTCTTTTGGAAAAGATAAAAACGAGACAGTAGTATTAATCGTAGTAGGGTAAACTTAAAAAACTCTTGCATTTTGTTCTCAAACATGTTTAAGAATGAATGAAACAAAGTGAATGTAGATGAACAAAAAATTACATAAGTGCATTTTTATGATTTTTTGCATTTCGCGAAGTCTTTCCTGGTGCTTTTCTGAGGAAAATCTTTCGTGGCTTATAAGAAAACTCGACGGTAACTTTTGAATTAAGCGGAATATTTAAAATGGTGTGCAAATTATTATTATTATTATCTAGCTTGTTGCCAACCCAGTGGTGCCATATTTATTTTATTGAATTTCTTTTATGATCTGCTAAAATTTTATTTAAAAATTATCAAATTAATTTTTGGATTTTGAAATTTTTAAAAGAATCTACAGAGAAAGTATTAATAAAAGTGTTTCAGATTTATAGAAATGCTTTAGTATTTAATTTCTAGATTTTTCTTCTTCATTTCCTGATTCAATAGGGGGCTCTTTGAAGGCCCCGTCCCATCGAAATGGATTCCTGAACAAAGAAAATACCTAGAGCATTAAAGGACAATAAATTTTGGAATTTGTTGCTTTTTTTGCCCACAAAATTTATTGCAGTTTTAATTTACTTTTACTTCATTTTAGTAAAACTCTTTATTAATTAATGAATTACAATTTTTTTTGCATGGAAAAGTTCGTCTGATATACTTTTGTGTTATGTTTGTTTTAAACAAATCATAAATCGTTTTATGTTGTTTTTCGTAAGTTGTTACAAAGCAATTTATTGTATTTAACAAAACTTTTCGAAGGCTACTGCAATTCAAATGAAACGACACCAAATACAACAACAACAACAACAACTATAATAGAAGCAATAAAAAATAATAACAACAACAATATCGTTTAAATAAATTCAACAACTCAACTATTTTATCCGAAAAATGTCGAGGACTTTCAGGAAAATCGAGCGACCGAACGACCATCCGCAACGGTAGGTGACAATGAATAACCTCCTCTCTCTCTTGTCCGCTTTCCCGTTGTCTATCACCTTCTTTCCCAATAACCAAGTTTTGTTTAATTGCAAACATATTTGGAACAGTTTAACATCATCTTCCTTTTCTGATGGAAACTAGTCGTTTGTATTGCCGCCTAACATCTCTCTCCAACCCCCCCCTCCCGCCCCCACCCTTCATGCAATTTCCCATCACCTACCTTTGAACGACCTTATCCAACCCTACTAGAACTTTAGAAAGTCGTTTCGAAACAAATAGTCGTTTGTTGAGAGGAGTTCGATGTAAAAAATATGCTTGTCCTTTAGCGCTTTCTCCAACACCAGCATGGCCACTATCGCCTCAATCGCCATTGCCTTCATCGTTTCTGCTTTCATTTGCAATTTTTACAAAATTTTAATTGACAAAATTTCGCTTTAGTTGAGTTGCGTCGAGGTGATCAGAGGTGGTAGTGTCGACGCCTTTGTGTCGTCTCGCCAAAGCGGAGCCGGACGTAATCAACAAAAAAAATTTCACCATGACGCCACGTAGATCCTACTTCAAAAGTGTTAGTTAAGTGGGTTTGGTAGATGCTGAAGTAGTAGATGCTGTTGTTGGTGGTGGTGAAAGTGGTGAGAATGGTGGGAGTTGGTGTGGCATAAATTTAAGTCGTGTATTTTGGTCCACTTGGGTTTTCTCTTTTATTATCGCTTTATTAAATTAAAGTTCCAGCAATTTTTTCCGGTTTCATCAAAAGCGTCTCTGTTCGTTCTGCTTCTGCTGGTAAAATTAATAAAATTTTTTGACAGAACAAACGACAAGAAAAAACAAACGAAAATGTTTGTATGGCGTTGTTTTCAACGAAATCTCTAACACATTCGTTCATAATTTTTTTTTGCATTTCGACACTCTTTTTTGGCTTAAAAAAATATAAAAATCCATTTTTAATTTTAGCTGTTATTGGAATTAGCTTTTAAGTTTTGACAACACGTGAAATTAAAGGATTTTATTCACAATTTTAATTATTTAAATTGAAGTTTTAAAAAAGTTTGAAAATTTTGATTTTTAACAAACGAACAGCTTAATAGATTAGATGATTTATTAGTTTTTATCATTAACTTTGAGCGCTCGGGCAGGTTGCATTTCGTCCAAGTATACGGGAGCAAATCGTGATTCAAAATTCAGCAAGTTTAAGACGAAAAAAGGGCGATCACCTTTGCATGTCAAGGAATAGATGTGTTAGGGTTGTCCCGCGCACAGTGTGGATGGTTCCGGGCGATCCAAACTGCCTTCCTGAATTATAAATCAGTGCCGAAAAAGGCTTTGAAATGATTTTAATCTTTAAATAATATTCCATGCATTATCCATTGAGTCTTCACTTTTAAAAGAATTGCACGAAACTGTTGTGAAAGCATCTATTCCCACACCCACTGCTTCTATCTTTAAATTTAGAAGTACTTGGTGTGATGACGCTACTTCTAGGGAATGAGAAATATAAGTGCTGATGATAATTTGCACTTGAAGAAAACGTACGTTCGACATTATAATATTGTACGTTTTAACCTCTAGTTAAACCCTAAGCACAATAAATCAAAAATTAATTGACAGGGAAGTGTTGAGAGAAGCTCGACCTCATTCGTCAGATGTTTCATCATTGCTCAACGCCGGTTGACGTTGAGATACCTACCATTCCTTTTACGGACCCACGCAGAACGTCATTCACCATCAAACCAAACCTAACCAATAACCGACCGACCACGGGCACAGGCACAGATAGAGACACAGATACATCTATAGGTATAGCTCTGCACCTAAATCGTGACATATAAGAGGAAGTGTATTTCGGTGCATGTGTGTGTGTATCGCTCGAGAGCAAGTAGATCAACTGCAACGATATGCGTTGCCCCGAGAAACGATGCGATGCGATGTGATGTAATGCAATGCAATGATGTGTTGCAATGCGTTGCCTGGCGTTGTTTAGTGTTGTTGGTGGTTGATAATGCTTTCGGTTGACAAAAAAATCAACGCTCTTCTTCTTCTTTCACTTCTCCTTATGGCTTGCATAATGGAAAACGGTTCATCAGCGACAAACGCGACGAGTGTCACGATAAACGCGCGATGGCGGTGACGACACAAGATGACGAGGGCACTGACATGACCCCGGATATTCTCTGCTCTCGTTCCACCACTACTCCTTGTAGTGCTTTCGTATCCTTTTACTTGCAGCGCGGAAATTGAATGACAAAAACGGAACTCATTTCTCGTTCCTTTCCCTCTTTCTTATTTAAACGTTTTTTGCTTTTTATTTCTCATTTCAAGATCTCTCAGAGAGACAGAGACAGACAGGGAGGTAGAGAGAATGTGGGAGGGTAGCAGATAGAGATAGAGAGAGGGAGCGAAGGGAGATGGGCGAAGGAGAATAGCAATAATAACTAAGTGACAGTAATGATTTGAAGTAGAGGGATATGCTATCCATCATCTACACCGTTATTTATGTATTCATTATAATGTCAGAAGATGTGATAAATCTGGTGTTAGGTCGCTGCAACGATAGTAATACTCAAAAAATTTTATCCTTATCAGCAATTTTATTTTTAAGGGTTTTCTGAATTAAATGTACTGCATGCATGCTGCATACAAATACATACATGTATGGAAATACATGGAGTCCAACTCATGCACACACGCACAAACACACACACATTTGTATCAGTAGTAAATCAAATGAGAGTTTGATAAACACAAAAGAAAATCAAATTAAAACATTAAAAGAATCTGAGCAGATACCAATCCGTCCCAAAACACCAATCCGTCCCACCTAACTTTCAGTCATCGTCCTTTACATACATAATCGATATCTGTTTAGCTACCCTGCCGTTTGTTAGTTTGTGTGAGTGTGCCTAAGGATCTTCTTAATTTAAAGGTTTTTGTTTTGTGTGGATAGAAATATCACAAAGTGCAATTGATACACTACAATACCACCCTTTCGTCCGCCCATTCATCCACCTATTACACAAAATTGATTTTCTCATTCAGTCCATTTATCCATTCCTCCATTCTTTTCTTTCTTACTTACGTCCATCTGCTCTTTTATCAGCTAAACAATCTATTAAGATTGTTGGTGCTCAACTAACAACGACAGTCAGAACAACAGCAACAATAACAACTGCTTAACGATTATAAAATATTTGGTGCCGAATATTTATATAATCCTATAATTGCATGAGTCTACCATCAGCACCACCACCATCACTACCAGCGCCACTGCCACCCCCACCACCACCACCATCAACAATAATAACAGATATTACCAAAATAGGCTTAATTTATGTTTACAACGCGAACGTGATGATCTTTGCAAAACGTGCCAAATTGCTACGAAATTGCAAGCAATGACCCGCAATGGATTGAGTTGGAGGTTGTAGATTGGGTTGATGGGTTGAGTTGGTTGATTGGGTTGGTAGATTGGGTTTGTTAGTTGGTTGGATAATGGTTAGTTGGTTTGTTGGTTGGTACGTTTTCTTGGTTGGAGCATTTTCGGTACGTGTGAACACTTATTCGATTTTTAGAGAAAGTATAAAGGAAAGAAAGGAAGAAAGAGAGAGAGAGAGAAAAGAGAAGAAACAAAAAGATATTTTCAGGCCACGATGGTTTTGTCTAAATGACCTCATCACTCAAAAGCTCTGTCCTTCTCTCCCTCTTTTCGTCCTCCTGCCCATGACGGTATCCTTTCTGTCTTTACATTTCCACCGATACAAAGTGGGATCCGATCAGTTCATCATGAATACATGTGTATATACCCTTGTGAATATAACACACATACATACACTCAAACAAACACACATAATATTTGCTTTTTCAGTTTATGTTTGTCACCAACAACAACCTTCAGCTCCAGGGCAGCAAAACCATATTTTGTGTCTTGTCAGTACTAAACAAATAGACGCATTTACACAAACACATACACACACAAATCCATATACGCTTAGTTACCTAAATAGCAAAACCCGAAGAAATATACATACATACATACTTTAGAAATATATCATTAATAAATTGCATAGAAAAACGACCGTATCGAAAACACTGCATCTTCCTTAAATTTTTTACTTTATTATCTTGATTTGTGGTAGGTGTTATAGGAAAGAAAAGAGGAGAAGAAGAGATAGAAGAAGGGTTAGCACCTTATGTGCGGATGTGTAATATAAATCAATATACAACATATTTTTTTTAATAATGACATAACTTAAGTTTGATACAGTTTCATCGGAAAATTTTACCTCCTTAAAAGATTAGGATTCTTGGTCTTTATGAGGTAATATGGTGCGTTGAATACGCAAGACGCTCTTTTTGTGCCATATTCGTCACAAGTCATTTCAATAGGGGGAACAGCATTTTCAATTAAGGGATTTCAAGAGCATTTATTTTTTTCTGTGCTTGGAGAGACGTTTAATTACCCTGTTACGGAAATATCCCCCGGAAAGGTCTATCAATATTTCGACTAAAAATTAATCCATTTGTATAATCCCGTCTGACGCGAAGATTTTTACCAGACCAATAATTGATATAAAGTTGCGATCATTGCATTTAATAATTCTGAAAAATCTTGCTGTTCGGTAGCATCATTACAAAAAGAGGCTAAAATTAGCAAATATCTCGATGTTTTCAAATTATAAAAGAAATTGTATTATGGGTATGTATTAAATAAATCATACTGTCTGGGATGAAATTAGTATAACAGTAATTGGCTTGTTAGCAAATCGATAGTTGAGAGGTTTTGGACGAGAATTAAAATTGATTTAGAAATTGAAAAGAAAACAAATCGTTTATAAAAGTGGTTCCAGTTTACTAAAAAATTAATGCTCAAAAAATCGAGTTAAATTTTAAATGAAAAGGGAACAATTTAAGGAATTTTTAAATGGATTATTGTTCGGTCATAAAAAACTATCATATTTTTATGAATATTATTCATGAATTTCGTTATATTTAAAGACTCTTTACGGTTTTAAATATCAAGTAATACTAAGTTAAACCTTAAGTTATTGATTAAAAAGGATTATGTGTCATAAATCCGTTTGAATAGTTTTTGGTTTATGCTATGCATTAAGTGTGAAATAATACATACACATATATTTAAAAATATATACACATATGTACATATTCATATATTATATAACACAATTATAGTTTTCATCCATTTGAACGCCTCCGATAACCAACTATTTGATTACCTACTTGCGTTCTTCTTTTACCTCGTTTCCTTCTTCCTTCCTCGTTTATAACCCCACGAGTATTTTGAGCACGCTTGTATAAATTATCGATATCCGATGCTTTAAAATGGAGGTTCTTAAGGTGAAGGAATTTAATTATTGGAGCAACGCTTTTATTTCCAAGTCATTCAAAAATTAAAAAATGAAATTAAATTAAAGAAATTAATTAATTGATCCGCTGATTTTTAACGCAGCTTATTTTTTTGTTATTTATTCTTTGTTTTGAAAGGTGTTTATGCGTAATAACAAACGTGAATAAAATCATTTTAGAATCTCTTAGAATCTCTCTAGAATTCTTTAGATCATAACAAATTGTTTTTTCCCTAGAAAGCCTAAGTAATGCTTTTATATTTAATTACATTATAAATTAAACACTTTTTAGAAATTTTTTTAAATTTTCTTTTTCTGTTACTTTCCGTTACTTCCTGCTTTCCAGTCATCAATTCGACAATCCATTAATTACAAAGTTTTGCACTATTGCAGTAAATTTACAAGTTTACAAAAGAATTAATTTACAAAGTTGCTTTCACGCATTGCTTCTAATTATTTAGTCCCGCACCAGCAACCCGAAGGGAAGCAGCAGCAGTAGCAACTACAATGGCAGCAGCATAAGCAGAAACTGTTTTAATGGTCTTTAATACTTGATGGATCTATTTACTTTGTTTACTTTGTTAGCAACGTCATCAAGTCATTCTGACGGCGGACAAGGCTGACGACAGTAATGACGATGGCGACGATGACTAATTTCAACTTTATTGCCCTTTAATCTTGAAAATGTTTGCTCTCTATTCATTCGCGGATCATCAGAATTTCCGTACGACAAATTTTTTTATCTAACAATGAATTGTCAACTCTTTGAAATGATTTTCAAGTTTTTCCATTTGAATAAACTACGCGTCATATTACGATGAAGGAGAAACAGTTTCTTCGGGGAAACGGAGAGGAATGAATCAGGGTGTCACAGGAGTGTCTGTTTTAGGCGAGTCTCAGATTCAAACGCAGAGACTCAGGCGCCGTGTCGGAGGTCAGCTTGATTGCGACCTCGTAAAGAAATGGCATTAACTTTGAACACTAAACGTAAATGTCAACTTATGCAAAAACGTGACGTGACAACTTGCAAAATTTTAGGATTTTATTTTCAGTTTCGGTCTTCGAGACTTTCTTTAAAGAGAATAAGATGAAGAAGAAAGAAAGCAGGAAAGGAATAAAATGAGTCCCTAAAGGTGAAATAAAAGAAAGAAAAAATTTTATGTAATTATCCAAAGTAAAATACAAAATATTACGGGAATAAAAACGATAATATAGTGAATGGTTTTTAAGGATTAAAAGTATTAAATTTACGAAATCTACGAAAACGAATATGAGTCTGATAAAAAAGGAAGTGAAAAAATAGAAAATATAAAAATATAAATGTATAAAAATTAAGAATAATTCAAAGGTGAAATAATTCAAAGGTTGGTTAGTTAGGAGAAAATAGGCAGAAGTAGATAAAATTTCAATTAAAAAAGTGTTTATTTCTTTAAAATTTTCATTAATGCAAACTTTCTTCCTTTCTTTTTGTGACTGAAAGGATACACTACTAAAATCTTAGCTTCCTCTCATGAAAAATAGGAGAAAAGGAGGAAGAACAAGAACCACCAAGAGGTAAAATATTCTGTAAAGAATCGGTGAAGCTCAAAATTAAAGAACGTGTAAAATTACTTCATGAAAGTTGAAATATTATAAAGAGAGTCGTCAAAAGGAAATTTGTAAGAAAGGGAAAAGAAAGAGAGGGAGATTGGTGTGTGAGCGAAGGATCTGGATGAATGTGTAAGATATTATTAATAAAAATTATAGTCCACACATACTTATCTTGGCACACAGAAATATATATGCACATACACACACACAAACATTACCACCCGCCGTCTGGCACAAGAGTAAAAGTTTTTTTTATAAATCGTAAAATAAAGAATTCTCTAAGGAGATGTTTATTAGGAAAAGTGTGAAAGCGAAGAAGGCGTAAAGAGAGAATGCATTTTTGACGAAAAAAAAAAAAGAATTATAGAAGAAACTGAAGGAGAAGTAAAGAAACTAGTGTCGGTGTCGTCTTTAAAAAGTATCATAAAAACAAGATAATGTCCTTCCTTTTCTAACAATTCACCAACCAACTATAAAAATGAAGCCAACTACAACAACGTGCCAGACTAGACAAGGATACGACACACAAGCAGAATATATGAAAAACTCCTTGAAAAATAAAGACTAAACTTTACTGTAAGTTTAGTTATGCATGAAACTTTCAAGCACTTTCGCCTCCCTCCCCCCTCCCTCCAAAAGGGTGAGAAGTTTATTCAAATATATGTGAACACCACCACACTCACATTAGCATAATGATTAAGAGGGGGTTTAGGCAGATGCGTTAAATGGTGGAAATTCGAATTGAAACGAAACTTCGACAGAAAACGTATGAATAAACGTGCATACACAGATTTTTTCATTGTGCTGGCCTTAATGGAATATCGGTGACCCCTTACTTATTTCGTTACCCATAAATGGTTGTATTAATCGATAATATCTCAGTTAACAAAAATTAATTATAATAAAGTTATCGCAGAATAAGTGAATATTTTTTGAAGCATTTTAAGGAGCTCATTTACCTTTGCCGCAACAGCTTTGCCACTGGATGGGTTTCATATTTGGAATTCTTCGTTTTAACAAAGAAACTGCAAAAGAAACTCCACTTACAGCGTAAGGACCCAAGGCTCAAGGTACCAATTTAGAAATTTCACCATCGAAAATTATTGAAATTACAAAATATATTGCCTAACATTGTTCTTACATTTCAAAACGAAGTTATTACTTTCTAAAGGAATCAGTCATCCACACAATTTTTACTTCTTAATTAAATGAAAGATTAAAACCGAGGTTTTCGGTGCTTTGAAAACAAATTCTGTAACTTTAGTTTTTTCTTAAACAAATCTCATTAATTGACAAGAACTTTTAAAGGAAAACAAATTAGTTTTATCGGATTTTATTGAATAGGTTGAAAACTTTAATTAAGTGAATTGTTGTGTTGATTAAGAGTCGGTTAAGTCGTCTTGAACTGTTTCTTAAATTCTTTTTTTTTCCTTCTGAAGCTATTTCTTCGGCTGCTTTTCATCGTCTTATTTTTCTCTTTCTTTTTCATTTGATTCGAATACAGTTATTTTAGAGCAAGTGGGAAAACTACCAACGATTACAATTTTTATAGAAAGTTTTGGTAAAACACAAACCGTTGCAACAATTGCCTGTATCAGCAACAGCATTAGGAACCATTAACCGCGTCTTCAGCAACATCATCTTTTGTCGGTAGTTTTGGTTGGGGTTAAAAGCACCAAGAACAATGAGTGAATGTTTACAAATTTGTAACCGCCACGAAAAGAAAACTAAAATCAATAGAAATCCTGCAATACGTTTCTTTAGTCTACATCCGTGGCGGTTTCCACCCTCACTCCTTTTACCCCTCTCAACACACTATGTTTTACATCCTACATCCAAAGTGTAACGCATTATTGGGAGCATGGTAGGTATAAAAGAATATATATATATATATATATATATATATATATATATATATATATATATATATATATATATATATATATATATATATATATATATATATATATATATATATATATATATATATATATATATATATATATATATATATATATATATATATATATATATATATATATATATATATATATATATATATATATATATATATATATATATATATATATATATATATATATATATATATATATATATATATATATATATATATATATATATATATATATATATATATATATATATATATATATATATATATATATATATATATATATATATATATATATATATATATATATATATATATATATATATTATATATATATATATATATATATATATATATATATATATATATATATATATATATATATATATATATATATATATATATATATATATATATATATATATATATATATATATATATATATATATATATATATATATATATATATATATATATATATATATATATATATATATATATATATATATATATATATATATATATATATATATATATATATATATATATATATATATATATATATATATATATATATATATATATATATATATATATATATATATATATATATATATATATATATATATATATATATATATATATATATATATATATATATATATATATATATATATATATATATATATATATATATATATATATATATATATATATATATATATATATATATATATATATATATATATATATATATATATATATATATATATATATATATATATATATATATATATATATATATATATATATATATATATATATATATATATATATATATATATATATATATATATATATATATATATATATATATATATATATATATATATATATATATATATATATATATATATATATATATATATATATATATATATATATATATATATATATATATATATATATATATATATATATATATATATATATATATATATATATATATATATATATATATATATATATATATATATATATATATATATATATATATATATATATATATATATATATATATATATATATATATATATATATATATATATATATATATATATATATATATATATATATATATATATATATATATATATATATATATATATATATATATATATATATATATATATATATATATATATATATATATATATATATATATATATATATATATATATATATATATATATATATATATATATATATATATATATATATATTGAAGATGATTTAGTAGATTGTGTTGAAGATGATTTAGTAGATCTAAAATAAGCAGGAAAACGGAAATGAAATGTTGAGGGGCGTGCAATTAGAATCACATTAGATTGATTATTAGAATCAAATTAGAAATTTACATTGCCAGTGCAATGTAGTGTAGGATGTAAAAGCTTCGGATAGGCCGAAGTTAGCGTTCTTACTTGCTTAAGTTGCGTTTCGATTCTTTCGATGGCGATGTAAATCTTCATCAAATAAAGAGCAAATTGCAAAAAAGGGAAAAAAATTGGTGAAAGGAAGGCGAAAGGCACGACGCGGTCTGTTTTTTTCAACAGCTGCAATTTTCGATGACGCCAAAGCTGCCGAAAAAGCTCACGGAAAAGAAGCAGCGAATCATGTAAATTTAAAACGATTTTCCTTCGATTTGCCCGTTTTTTTTACTTTTTATAGCACTTATCGAATCATCATCATCGTCGCCATTATCATCATCATCGTCATCGTCATCCACTGAACTATTGCAATTTGGTAAAACGAATAAAATAGATTCCATTTAAGCTGCAAAAGTGCGAACACCTGCGAGCGTTGGCGGATTTTTGATAGCTATGGGCGATGTTCATGGCTGGCTTGTTTGCGGGGGGGGGGGGGCACGGAGGGAGGGGCGTGGATGAAGAAGGTTAAATAATGATAGTGAGAGGTGTGATAGTTACGACAACTGAGAGGCTGATTAACGTTGTTGTTGTTGTTGTTGGCGAAAGTTTTTAGCAATATTTTATGTCTTGGGAGGAAACAAGAAATTGAACTTCAGCCATTTAAATTCTATTAATTTTTTCATGTTTGTTCAGGTTAAACGTAATCATGATTATTATTATTATCTCTATCGTATATCATTGTCTGAGATTCTAGTATTTCTTGGGGGTTAACGCTGGCGTGTGGGCTTTTGCGTCCTCTGGTGAAGAATCTCTGCCATCGATCAGTCATTCAAGGAACAAATTGTTCATTATTACGAACGTTTTATTTTAAAACGACTTTGAAGTTGACTTTCCGTTGATCTCAAATATAATTTTGGGCCCTGTCTTTGAGATTTAATAATTTCTATCTTAAAACTTTTGCGATCGAAGAATGAATATTCGTCCATACTTACATGATACGAAGATGAGGAAGGACACGAGGATGACGAATAAGAAGGTGTGTGAAGGAGTACGTGTCTTAAAATTGGTTATCCTATTAATTCGATATATTCCCGAATGAAAGGGAACCAATAATACTTTAAGAGCTGAAAGAAACTATAGAAAGATAAGATAAAAGATCGAAGATTTTTTAAAAAGAATTTGGTATAGATTTTTCCATTCTGTTTTCTAAATTGTTCTTATTACGAGACTTAAAACCGCAACGATTGCAATTGACTCGAATCGTGACAACTTTATAAATCGTAAATGTCAAAACTGAATGACCGACCGCTCCAAGAAAACTGTCAACTTCAGGCTTAATCTTATTAAAAATAGAATTATTTTGAAATTACAACCCAATAGAAAAATCACCCAGTGGGAAAGGCTAAAATTTAATTCCTGTGTTCGCAACATCAGACAAAAAAGTGTATTTAAAATGGATAAATGTAATTATGTAATCGTCATGTAATTAGGCGTGAGTGTGGGTCCTCGCGTGGGACTCTTTGATACGGGAAATTATGTAAAACCATCCTGGGACAATGTTGTTACTAGAACCCTATTTGGAGTTGCATTGGATGATTGTCGACACCCAAATGAATTTGCCGGATTTATCGTAAGATTACCACACATGTGGTCGTATGATATATATAGTTTTGACCATACGGTGGCAAAACGTTGAACTAATATATAATATTTTCTAAAAAATCAGCGAAAAGCTGATAAATTCTAATTAGAAAGATTATCTCATCAGTTGCAAATCTTTCAGTATCAATTTACAGTTAAGTAATTCTTTACTTTCTTTACATTTCTTTTCCCTATTAATTTTGTTCCTACGGGGTTATTGAATGAGTGGTCTTTATCGGAGTTCGCCTAGTTAGAAAAGGAAAAGCGATTTTAAGAAAGGCGTAAAATTCTGCAAAGTATGTTGCGTTGATTTTAACCACATATCAAAAGGCTGACACACACATATACATGCACACACACATGTGCACACATACACAGATTAAAGTGATGACCCGCACACACGCACACGCACACGCACACTCAAACCGACGCACTTTTAATATTTCACTGACGTAATTTAATTGAAAGAAAAGGATATCATCAAAGCACCTGTAGCGCAAAAAACCGCTATGATGTTAGGAAATGCGGAGAAGGGACTGATATGTCTGAGACCGACAATGTGACGCGGGGTGAGGAACATAAAATTAAAATGTGTTTGTACGCAAAGCAAAAAGGAATTCCTTTTTGGCTTCTATTGTATTAACAAAATTCTTTTAGTTCACCTCTCTTCTTCTTCTTCTTCCTCCTCCTCTTTCTTCTGTTTTTTCTTTCCGCTCTGAATCAATTCTTGGCATCACAATTTATTTACTTGACTTTCTTTAAGACGTGAAGAAGTTTTCGAAATAATTTTAAGATAATTTTAAGATAATATCGGGATATTAAAGAAATGGGGTAAAGCGAAAACGTAAAGAACTGAAGATTAAAACGCAGCGAGTAACGGTAATACAAAGAGTTCTTTAGAAACGATTGCTTACATTGAGTACTGAAAGAGATCACGTACTCAAAGGCTTTCCTTTGAGCTCACTCACCTCACTTTATCGTTCTCTCTCTCTCTTTGTCGACGAAAATTCATTACTTTAAAAAATCGTTAACGTTAACGATAAAAATGAATTTGAGAAAGCCATGAATGCTTCAAAGAGGAAGAAAGAAAAATTAATGGTGAAGTGAGGAGAAATGTAAGAAGTTTAAGAAGGAGAAAAAAAATACAATCGGTATTTATAACTTCATTCGATAAACAGACCAATTTTTGAGGGCAAACAACTTTTTTTTAAAAGATTTAAACAATTTTATAAATTCTCGATTTTAATGAGCGATGAATTTTAAATAAAGGAATGTACGATACATAAAGGACTTAAATCCAACTACAAATAAAGAAATCTTTTTATTTCCCTTTAATTTAAACTTGCCAAAAAAGTAAAAGAAATCCATTCGGTCAAGTCGAGTCTCTCGTGCCACCAAAAAAAAAAAAGAAAAAAATGGAGATCCTTAATTAAACCAACACAACGTAAAAACTCCGAGCAGCAACAGAAAAGATCCACGTGCTGTACTGGATATCACGTGATGCTGTCAGTTGTCGACTCCTCGAAAAACAAATGCTTGCAAACGAGTAGTTTAAATGGAAGAGTAGGGTGGGGTGTGACGAGTGGGGTGGGGGTGGGGTGTCCCGAGAGGATAGTGTGTGATAAACATATGCTTGAAATCTTACAAATCTACGGGATACGTTAGGAATCTTTCGTTCATTCCACTTTCCTTTCACCGTTCTTTCTCCTTTTTCCAACCCTTCTTACTCTTTTACCTCCCTTGCATCCACCAAACTTTTTTTCCTCCTCCTCATTTTCGTTTTAAATTGGATTTTATTTCAGTTTCGGTGCCGTTTCGTGAGTGTTATGTTTGTTAGTAAAAATGAACTTGTTGAGTATCGTCAGAGTTACCTGAAATTATTCGCAGCAACAATAACAACAATAATAACAACAACAACAACAACTACACCACCACCAACAACAAAAACAACAACGACGACAGGGACGACGATGAATGCGAAAAGTGAAGAATATCCTTTAGTTACGTAATCGTAGATCATGTTTCGTTCGCATCGCATATAAGCGTACATCCTTCTTTTTTTACGTTTTTTTTTTGGTCCATTTGGGTTTCATTTTATATCCAGAAGAATGCATTTTTGAACCTCTACCGATCTACTTTTCCGTTATCTCTTTTCCGTTGCTTACAAAAGGCTGAACAAAGAAAAATTAGACAACAAATAAAAGAAAAAACTTCACACTGTTTCCTTTTTGGTGTCTCCTTTCCCCCATTTGTATGTTTCTCCATTGTGCCGATTTGGGTATTTTTTTGTCCGGTTCTCTTTTGGTTCTGGTTATTTTCTCTTACCTGCAAATTAGTTCTAAACCAACATTTTTAATTAAGACATCAAATAGTTGCCACAATTGATGTTGTTGGTTTTGTTGTTTTTTAATTTTTCATTGTTGAAAAAGTCCTTTTCGTCTTTGTTAATTGTTGTAATGCATTTGACTATTCATTTCATCAACTTTATTCCCATCGGAGACCTACATCCATTTCAAAAATCTAAAAAAAAAATTAACTTAAAAAAGTAAAAAATCAGAATGACCAAAAAAGGCTTTGATAAGATTGCGTCGCAGACTTTTGACCAACTTCATTTAATTTCAGTTAACATCGCCACACCCAGTATGGCTACATTCTATGGTCTAATAATGAAAAGAACTCTTTTTTCTCTTAACATCATGTTCTGTTTTCCTTTATAGCGAATATTTGCTTCTTGTGTTTGTTTTGCGTTTCTTGCTTTTTAAGAGTATTTAGATTTATTTTTGTGCTAAGGAATTTTTATCGACTTCCTTCGGAAACGAGTTGGGCAAATAATTTTTTGAAAATGTAGTAAAAAGATAGTAAAAAATAATAAAAAAAGGATTTAATACTTAAAGAGTTGTTTAAAGTTATCTACAGTAGGCCGTTTTATTTTATTCGTTCTATTAAATTCGTTCTATTGATTTCTTCGTTATATTTAATTCTATTCGTTTTATTCAAAATAATTTAATATTCGAGGCTGGGTTCGGGAATAGAATTTTGTCATATAGTTCCGTCTAGAAACTCTGAAAGTTAAGTACACACGTAGGCGAAGCTATGTTAGGCATCAGAAGTGGGCGTGGCAACTTATAATTGTTTGCTAAATTTCGTAAGATTTTCTTTCTCCAATCGTGGGTTCTTCAGACAGACCGACGCAGAGACAGAAAGGCAGAATCGACTTAGCAGATAATTATAATTAAGTATATATATACTATTCCATATCTTACACGCCTCCTTAAATGTGTTACAAACGTAGGAGCAAACTTAATGTACTCTAAACATGAGGGAGAGAGTAAACACTCACATTTAACAGAATTTATTGCACAATTACGGGTTTAGATTCATCAACTCGAAACTTGGTAAGGTGGTAAGTAAATGAATGATACCTTTTTTACTCTAATAGAGTCGTTTTTGTTTTTGAAATCGAAGATGAAAAAGAACTTGAAGACATTTTGAAACAATTTCAAATTGGTGTTTTCATTCCTAAGACGATTACAACGAACATTTTAAATATTAATTTTTGTAGTTTAGTTGTGAAAAAAATTATTAAAATTTATATTTAAAAATTTTAAGAATATAAATTCAGAAGCTTATAAATTTCCAGCCACATTAATTATGAGATGAGAAAAAAGTAACAAAGATTAATTAATTAACAGATGTTCTCGATCAACTTACTTTAGCATCATTTTTAGATGCTTCAAAATTTTTATTTTTTTCCAACGTTTTAAAATTGAAAACGGGTACTCTTAATAGTCATAACGATTATATTACTTTGTACTTACGTGCTTGCCTGACTAATTATGGTGATTCATTTATAACGCAGTTTAGTGTCAGTATCAAAATATTATAATATTCACGTCTCACCATTGTAGGTGAAACCTGCCTTCTGGGGTATACATTTTCGCGTATAACGGTTAATAACGAACGAAACTTGACCTGTTTAGGAGAGTTCAACTAAACTTGACCTGTTTAGGAGAGTTCAACTAATGACGCTTATGAGATTTAATTAAAGCATAAAACACAATTATATTAACAACCTACATACTTCCGAAGGGACCCTACAGTGTTCATCGCTTCGTAATACGTTCATGGTGGAAAATATAATGGAATTGCTTCCTACATTGATTCAGATCGATCCATTACCACTGCCTATTCCCGTTATCTGTTTGATTGATTACATGTTCGATTTTTGTCTGTGAAAATTACCAATATCGTAATCGTAATATTGAAACTAATGGAGCTATAAATATTTATTCTTAACGAACGTGTCTATTACGAAGAGATTGAGGGGAAAATGTTACCACCATTCCATTCTTATGTTGAAAAAATTGAGAGCTAACTGAGATCATCAAAAGAATGTGACTCATATTGTTTCTGTTGAAAACGGTCATGAATTTCGGCACGAGGAACTTCTTGCTACAGAAAGTTATTAATGTTCACAAACGCTTCAAATTTTACGAGTTTGATAAAAATAGCCCCAAGGAAAATAGCATTGGAATTGGTTATAATAAAAAGTAAATCTCAATGCCATTTCCTCTGAGTTTATTTGACGATGGATTATATTATTAATATATGAAAATGTAGCGTGTTTAAGAATTTCGATTAGGCCGTAGCACTCCTTTACTTGTCTCTCTTCCCATCCCTCCCTTTCTGTTTTATCACTTAGTTTTAATTAAATTGAATATGAATATTATAAATAATAGTGTAGGACTCTCATTTCTGTGACTTATTATTTTAATATTTCTCAACTATTCATCTTACAAGTCTTCTTTCTACGAGTCTAACCGGATACATTTCGAAAAATAGAATTGCATAAAAGTAGTGATAATATAGATTTATATGATACAGTAATAGCATAATATGGGCGTTATGTGTGTATATATACACGATCACACTTTTTCATTTCTTCTTTTTTGTATCATATTTTTTCCCAGTGTATTTGAGTGTCAGGAGTGCAGTACGGTACGCACTTACTGGCAAGCAATAAGAAGCATTAAATTATTTCTGATTACCAGGAATGCGGAAAGTAGAAGGAGTTGTTGTTGTTGTTGTTGTTACTGGTGGTGCTTCTTTTTATTACGCAAATAAATTCTTTATGAAATTAAAACGACCAACGAACTGTGAAATAAACGAACTCACGAATGAAGGAATTAATGAATGTATGAATGAATGAGTGAGTGAGCGAGGAGTGAGGTTGATGACAAAAACGTATAAATGTTGCTTTACAGAAAAATTTTTTGATTTGTTTAAAAATGTTTCGCTTCGAATTGCACAGAAATATCTTCCATAAATCAACATTTTTGGTGGATTTATTTCTTTCTATCTTCTTCATTTTTAAATTATCTTTAAAGGTTATTAATTTTTTCAAATTTGGATGATATAGAAATATATATACACTGTATAATACATTGCGCCCCTCTAAGTTTTTAATATTCTTTATTGTCAAGGATATTTTTGTCAATTATTAAATACTTTGTGGCAACTTTCGGGTTTATTGTTTTTGCCTGTATTGTAATGTCATTGTGATTGATCTTCATTTCTTAAATTTTAATCGCTTGCAATCAATTTAGTTCTAAACTCAATTCTTTAAAAGTTTGAAAAACGACCCTTTCAAGCCAAAAGTATTCTAAACCTAGACTAAGACTCTTCACCAAGTAACCTTCACCTAGCCTAAACCTAGTAATATCCTTTCTTCTTCTCTATTCCAATCCTCATTATCCATTTCCATCCTTCTCCTCCTCCGTTTCCGTCATCTCTTTTTAAACCGAAAATAGATTTTGTAAAATATTTTGTAATATTGTTTTTTGCGTTACATTTACGGTCTATGACGTTGCGTTACGCCACACAACGTTAGTTTAATAGTCATAAAACCGGAAGTGGAAACGGAAACATTGTTAGTAATTTCAGTAACGATTTTGTTGTAATAACGCAGGCACTGAGTGCGTTATTGTTCCTGTTGTTGTTGTTGCAGGCTGACTCACAAAATAATTGTAAATACGTAAAAAAACGGAAATAGGAGGAAAATGAGTGGGAGGTGAAAAAATGAGAGGGCATAAAATAGTTGCAAAAAAAACGGAGTAAGAAGAATGGAATAGAAAAAAAAAACGAGCAAACAAAAAAAAATGTAAAAAAACAACACCCGGACGAGTGTTGCCAAAAAAAAAAGAAATGAATTCATAAAAATAATGACAAAAAAGTTTAATAATAAAATAGCGCAAATCATTTCCGTTATGAAGACTCACCGGTAATAATAATAGACCAATTCGACCCTACCGTACCGTCGAGGGCTGCCATTTATTTAATAAAAATGTCAAGATGTATTTTTTGATTTTATTTATGATGATGCAATATTTCTCAGTGCGTTCGTATTTGCATAATAATAATGAAAATAATAATTACAAAAAAAAAAAAGAAACGAGGATTCAATCACGGGCGTTTTAAGTGATTGCTCTTCCAGTTGAAATCATTTCAACAATTTTTATTTCAATCGTCTTACAAATTAAAAATTTGACAAGAGAAAATAATGAGTACTAGGAAGTGGGTGGTGGCGGGTGGGGTGGGATGAAGGTGGTTTTGGTAATTTATAAACCTTGAAATTTCTCGAATCTCTTTCTATATCTCGTTTGGAATTTGAAAGGACTTTTTCAATTTTTACAAAGGTTCGACTGATTCCGAAATTGTGAATAATTAAAGAATTTTAAAATAATATTTAAGTGCTATAAAATACTCCATCATTTTATGCGTTTTCTCTTCATGAATGAATTGGCTAGAAGTATAAAACTGAAAGAAACACAAGAAAAATATTGTTGTAGATAAACTGAGGAAGAAGAAGAAGAAGAAGAAGATAATTTAGGCATAATATTTCAAAGAAACTAGCGAGCATACTGTATGGAAATATCCAATGGCAATCTGCCAAGACTCAAACAAAAGAATATAAAGTTCAACAAAATTTTGAAATAACAATAAAAACAATATAAAAATTGCGCAATCATATTGTGCGAACGTAAAAAGATGTCATTTATATTGGGGATGGCCATGACAATGTTGAGGAAACATGAAAACTGAAAGACCAACCCGGAGAAACCTCACAAAATCGTAAGAAGAAGAAAATATCTTCAGTTTAAAAGCAATAATTTTATTGTTAAAATTATGATGGCGTCATTTAAACGAAACTCAAATTGTATGCAAGTGATAAAATTTTTGAAGGGATTTCCGAAGGGAGAAAGCTTAACATTTTTATTTGTGATATTTGAAAATAACTTTGGGCCGAAGCGTTTGTAATAGTTGGATGATAATGGTTTGGACCGAATAATGGAAAAGAAAAATAAGGCAAATAAGATTTAGGAATATCATGCGATTGTGAAAGAAATATGTTTTTAGACTTCCCAAAAGTTATTTCATTAAGAATCATATTTCCGCGTGGGTTTGATTTTCTTCTAAAAATTATTATTTATTAAAATTAAACGAAACGTGTCGTTTTTTTAAATTTATTGTTTACATAATGAAAAATCAACAAATTTATTTATTTCAGACACCTTGAAAATGATGTCCCTTCCCCTCTTCGCCTTACCAGTTCCTCCCACAAGCATGGTAGGTTTAAACACAGCAAAATCAAGAATAACACCACCTGATCTCCCCTTTCCATTAGTTTTTGCTCATACTTCTTATGATTCTCCTTATTTTCTTGTTGTTTTTGTTCTTCTTTTATTGCTTGTGCATATTTGTTTATTTTCTTCTAACTTATCTCGCATCGGTATTATCTCGCATATTTTAAGCTTTACCTTGGATAATTTTTAATGTTATCTTTGATGCTGGTACCTCAAAATGCGGGACAAAAGTGTAGATTATTTTAATCATCATCATCATTATCGTATTTATTCAATATAATATTTCATTTTTTATTTCCTTTATCGATCGCTAATTTTTAAAATAATCAATATTTCCATTTTAATAAGGGTAGATAGATGTATGAATATACGGATGGCTAGTCAATTATTTCCTCTGTAAAAATTATTCCTAATTAAATTTTCAAAAATATTGATTTCCACTCAACGATTAATGAGCACAAGATTTCATCTTTTTTGTGGGGTTTTTCTGCTTATCAGCCAGGTAATAATCTACAAGTAGTGACATTTGTTGTATGATGTTTGTATAAATGTAAAACAAACATATCGTGCTGCATGTCATTTGATCATGGCCATCGATAATGTCGTGATGGCTTTCACCAGCTGTGAATAATTTCTTTTGACATGACAAAATGAACGGTACCGTTGAAATTTGCAGTGTTGAGAAATCTCAAAAGAGCCAACAATATCAGGAATTTTTTCTTTTGCTTCTGAATCGCATTATGTTACAATTTGTTACTTGTGATGTCGTATGTATCCGACATCCGATGGCATGTATTGAACTAATATCGATCTTTTGATGATCAAAATGATGGTGTGTAAGAATGTATGATGCTTCAATACTACACGGTTTTCTACTAAATTTTCTAAGGGAATTTTTTTGTTTGGAGGCCATTTTTGTAGAATGAAATTTTTTTGTTTATTAAAAAACATGTACTAATTTCTTTCTTGAGATATTTTACGAATAAAGACAATTATCACCAATAGGAAATTTTAAAAGATATTTTGCAAAGTGTTTGATGACAAAAATTTCTATCGAAAATTGTATAACAATAGAAATGAAATAATAAAAATAATTTTTCTTTTGGAATTGAAAAGCATTTTTGAAATTAATTTTTGCTTTTGTTTCATACGCATATGATGAAATACAGACTTATCTTGTACTCGATGATTTCAGTATTTGTTACGCCACGTGTGTTCTTAATTAAAATTTGAACAGAAAATTTTTGAATTCTTCTTGTTTTATGTATTTTCTTTTCCCGTATGTATATTCTCGTATGTATCTGCATTTACAATGCCAGCTATTGCACCATCTCATCTAGATACACAGATACTTTTTAGATTTCTATTTCGAAATTTTTTGGTGTTGCTAGGCATAAAAATTGTCTGCTAAAAATTCGCGTTTATCGGTACGTGAGGCTATTCTTCCTCATTCGCTTCTATTTTTGTTTGGCCGGCCGGCCGGCCAATGAAATGAACAAATTGTAATAGAATGAAAGATGGTTTTATAACCGTCTTTCTTTTTATAACGGGTGGACAGATATAAACTGTTTGCCTTACAGTCGGTCAAATATGAATTAGAGAGCAAAGCCTAAATGACTGAGAATTGTTTTCGTTATCATTTCATCGAAATTCTTCGCTCTAAATCACAATAAATTTTCAAGCTTTTCAATACATTTTCAAAGCAAAATTTTCTCAAAAATATCGATGATTCTGCATAAAAAGATCTTCGAACGTCTTTAAATTATTCGATTAAAATAAGAAGAAGCTAACGGTAGAGAATTTCCTCTTCAGGTGTAGGGTGTGGAGATTACGATGTGGGAGAGTTGGATGGTTGGAGAGGTGGGTGAGAGGCGGGTGAGAAGCGGGCGAGAGCGAACTGCGTAAGAAGTCTTAGGAAATATTCTATTTTAAAATTATTTATATAAATTACGTAATTTATTTGACACAAAATTACAAAAACTGGGTTTGGAAATGAGAGAGGTGTGAAACATATGGGGAACAAATTTTCTTTTCTTGTGTGAAATGTGAAGCTTCAATATGAGATAGTAAAAGTTATCAACGATAGAAGAAAGCGAAAGCACGAAAGGCACTGAAAAGAAAGGCTGGTGCGGGCGGACGTTGGGGTATGCGTATGACGAAATTATATTGAAGGTGTTTACGGAAAGTAATTCTATCATTGTAAATTTTATATGTATGATATTTAATCTCTTCTTAATAAATTTCAGTAATTTTTGGTTTATAAAAGGAAACTAATCTTTTAATTAAAAGAAAAAATGGCAGCCCATGTAGTTCTTCCTGTCAAACCAATTTATATGACTTTAATCGCTATTTCATTAATAGAACGAGCTTGTATTTTGAAGAAAAAATTAAAATATTTAATTGAACTCGTAGGAAAACTTACCGTTTGTGTTTGATTGGCGCGTTTGGTTTGTTATCCAATAACAAATGTCTTTCAAAATTTCGCTGCAACCTTTTACAAAAATGTTCCACAATATATTCACAATCACAAAAAAATTAAATAAATAAATACGTTTTTCGTAGTAAAAGAGAAAAAAGCCACTAAAACAAAAACCAAATATTTCGAATGATTTTCAAAAAATTTGATCGAATGATAGCACTAGGCCAAGAGTTAAAGTTGCATTTGGAACATATTCCCCAAAATCATTAACACTTGCTTCGTTATCGTCCACCACCGCCCTCTACCAAACCACCGATCCACCCTATTCTTCCTTCAACCGGCCACCCCGGCGCGTTTGGCGGGGTGGTGCTCGAAAACACGGTGCCAAAGCACGATGAGCACAAGCCCGTGCCGGCGACTCTGCAGCGCGATTCAAGAACACTGAACCGCCGAAATCAAACGAAACATTTTACTGCGTATTCCTTTTTAGCGTGGAAACGAGGCACAAACGGACAATGGAAAACATAATCAATGAAGTAGCAACACAAATAGAGTGGAATGAGTGGAGTGACGAAAGCGAATGGATGAACAATAATTATAGAAATAAGATCCACATACAGATATATACACGAAGGCACAGCTATGTCTTCACAATGGGTGGGGGGGGGGTAAATGCGAAATGGGTGGGTTGGTAGAAGGAGACAAGATGTGATATAGTATCTAGCTGCAGTTAAATGTGTGTGTGTGACGATGGACTTCATAAACTAAAAGTATTTTGAAATCTGTGGACATATCTAGCGCCCCAAACAAACTAAATGAAGTCATATCTGATTCTATTCTAATCGATTTTCGGCCATAAAATTACATTTATTTCAAAGAAGTCATAATTTTTTTCATTTTCATCTCTACATCGCCACAACCTCACCCACCTACCTAAAATTGTCGGAACTATAGCAAAGAATTTGTGAAAGTTTTAAAATTTTAGGCCTGCGGTCAAGTTGGCTCGGGTCCAAAAATGTTTTGATGAAAATAGAATTGACGTGTCACCGCGACACGTTCTGCTGCCTGCGTTTAAAAATATTGAAGTAATTTTCCTTTAAAAAAGACAGCGTTGGAGGAGACGATGACGATGCTCTCAGAAAGGAAATATCGAAGTATTCGATAAAAATTTGTCTAACCTTAGTCAAATAATTTTAATTTAAGAAATCGTTTATAGGGTTTTTCCAAAAGATAATTTTTTTAAACGACTGGCGAGGGGGGTGGAGCTTTCTATTAATCAGCATAGGGTCTCACATTCACCAAAAATCGTTAACAAATTTTTAATCACAAGGAGAAGCTCTCAAATCGATGCAGTGTATTTTTTAATGCAATATTTCGATCCCATACTAATAAAATCTTTTTATAGAAAATATAATTTATATCCAGTCAGTTAGACTGTTTTATTTTTGATCCTCATGATCATGCCGATCATTTCTTGTAATTATCATTAATTCATTCAAAATTTAAGAGACTTTTTAAGGCTCTTACAATTTCACTCACTTACGAGATTTCAACAAATGATAAAACAAACAATAAGAATTCTTTTTAGTAACGAATTTTGCTGTTGTAGTTTCTTTCTTGATTTGGTGTTGTTTTTGTTGCGTCAGTGTTATTTTAATTTAAGTTCTAATTAGTTTCCTTCTTTCTTGTTCGAAATTGAAATTTTGTGATCTACTTTTAATACTTTCTTTTTTTTACTTTTTATGACAATTCCAACATTGACAACGTTGACACACCGTCATCTATCTATCCGTATCCGTCTTTTCACTAGTTGAGCCGATCGAATGCCTCAGAGTGCTATTGGCGATTTAGATTGAAATGAAAAAATTGGACAAATTCTGCCGGCTGTCTAATAAAAACAGCGACAACAACAACACCAATAACCCGAATGGCAAGTAAAAACAAGCAACAACTAAAGATACAGCTGACAGCTTTATACATTTTTCTTTAGTATTTTAATGAAATTATTTTCTATTTTTAGTGTCATGTCATTTTTATTTTTGAAAATTTTCAATCAAAATTTGAAACAAAAATCCGTAAAGAAATAAAAAAAAATCTGATGATCGTCTCAGGTGAGATCACATTCCATTCTCGAGAATCTTTTTTTAAAATTATGTTTTTAATAAAAACGAACATCTGCTAATTTTACTTTTCTCTTTTTTACAATTTTTGAGATTTTGTTAAAATATTCGAGACAAAAGCATTTTGTCGGCGAGATTAAATTCTAAAAAACACTGTTTTTGCATTCATAAATTTTTTAATTTTATTAATTTTAACTCATTTTGGAAGTATATTTTGGAATCTTTCCTTATAAAGCCATATAAAAATTCAACGAGTGTTGAAATTATTAAGAAAATTTTAGAGAAAGTCATTACGTGTCTTCAACTCGTTAAATGATGTTTGAGAGGAGTGTAGTTTGGGCAGACGTGCGGAAAATAGCTAAAGTAATTAAAAATTCAGGTAAAAAAATTTTCTGATAATCAATTCATCAATTGCGGTTCTATTTTCGCGACGTCGACCAAGCCGGAAAATTTGATTTATCCTCTCTTTGCTCTCTGTCAGATTTTGATTCCGGATTTGGTTCACACGTGGCGTATTTTGTATCGTAATATTTGAAAGTATTGATAATATTATTTTAAAAATTTTATATTAAAAAAATTAAATGTTATACGTGTTTATTAAGAAAATGTATTCTGAGTAATCTCAAAGACTTTGAAAATTTTAAAGACTTGAAAAATAGAAAAGCTTTAAAGATATTGAGAAATAGACACTTCTTTCTCATTCCTTCTAAATTAATTATCAATGTTTTTACAAAATTAATTTCATATCGAAAAAAGTATTCAATATTGTTTTCTCTTGAAAGAATGTATCGCGAATAATGCATATTTTAGAATGATGATTATGTGTGATCGACATCTGTTCGTTCCATTTTTCACGCTACTTTTTATAATTCAAATATTTTTTCTATTTTGGTTTTCCTAATTTTCTAAAATAAATTGAAATTTAAAATAAACATTTCGAAAAGCTTTTTTATATTTATTCTGAAATTATATGTTTTTTAATGCATTAATTTAATAAATTCTTAAATTAAAATGACGTTTTTCAAGCGAAAAATATTTTATTATCTCCAATAATTTAAATGTATTAAAATAAAACCGAACACAATTGCATTAAGGTTGTCTTGGTTTTGTCAGATTTATCGAATTTAACAATTATATGCTAACCCAAAAATATTGTTCAACCTAGATATTTTTTCTTAAATTAGAAAGCATTTTCAATGGTACAATCTTTGATATCAAAATTTTCTAATTTTGAAATTTGTTGCTTATTTTTTCAGTTTTCCAAAATTTATTGATTTTGTTTTATTCTGAATAATTCAGATTTTTATTGCGATATAAGTTTGTGTAGATTAGGATTTTAGTTTGTATTTTATTTGATACCTGTTCTAATTTTAACTAATTCTATAGTATTCATTCATTGCATCCTCATTTTGCAGTTCGTTATCCTTTATTGTAATCATTAATCTCTAATTTAAAAATTTCCATAAAATTATTCTCTTTATATTTACGTATTCACTTACTCATTCGAATTGAATGGTTTCCTAAGTAGAAAACAATTTACTAACTGACTCGATGGCGTTTCATGCGGCGAATAATTTTTGCATTAAATCGTATTAAATTCGAATCAAAATTTCAAAGTTCAATTATTTATGAGAAAACAAAGTTTACACGCACGTAGGTAGGCCAGAATTTTCAGTTTTGTTAAAAAAAATTCTGTAAATAATTTTGTTACGTCCGTGACACTGCCAATGCATAAAAAGTTTCTAATAAACTGAATTGTTTTGAAAAAGAGCTGGATATAATTTTAGGCGCAATTAATTAACAGGTAGGAAATTAAAAAATTAACGTATAATCCAATTATTCAAAATATTTCAATTAATTCATTTTTAAATTTGTTAATTAATTAAAAGATTAAAGGATACAATAATGTAAAGTTTTCATTGAATAATTAAAGAATTAATTCATGGAAACTATTTTCAAAAATTAAAAAAAAATAATTACCTGTAGAGATTTTCGTATAGAGTATAATGACAATAAATTTCATATAAAATTTAAATAAATCGATAACAAATATATCCAGCGAATCCAAAAAGAATATCATGAGATTAATTTCGAATCCTCACTGTGAAGTCTTTTATTGCGGTTTACACAAAGCACCCTTGCATATTTATTTTCGAGAGAGCAAACATACACACGCAGCCTGTTTTTTGTTAGGCCAAAATCGTTTTTTAAAATTTTCTTCAAAAGCAATAAATGTTCTTAATTCTCCCTTGTGGTTATAATCAATATTCAGTACCAAACATTTTTCTATTTCCAAAATGGCAAAATATTCAATACGTTATAAATTAGTTCGAAACATCTTTTGATAACTTTTAAACATTTCTGAAAAGTTCCACATCACGTTTTTAATGCTTTGGGACTTTTCATTATCAAATATGAATTTACGATATTTTGTGCCTTCGAATGTATTCTGGAGGCAGAGAAATGCCTCTTCCGGAGAAGAACGAAAATGATAAATAAAATACGAAAGGAAAAATAAATTTATTCAAAGCGTATTACCTTCGGTATTAACGACGTCTGTGTAGCATCACGAGACCGTTAGTAATCTCGAAGGAGATTTTTTACTTTTCGGCGCAAGAAGTGACAGATTTTAACAAAATAATAAATTACCATTTTCTTAATTGAATTTTAAAAAAAAAAGTTAAATTGAAATGGAATGAATTGAGTCTAACTCTTTATTAGTTTTCTATTTTTTCGCGCTATCTTTCTTAATCTTTGAGGCCAAAATCGAAAGTAAGTTAGTAATTTTATGAGCTGTTAATAATTTTGAGCCAGATAATTATTTCAGATAATATTAATTAATAGGCAATTATTTCAGAGACATCGAAGGGCTACTAAAGAGAGGTTAAAACGAGATGAAAAAATTATTATAAGAAAAAATTGAAAGTAATTGAAAGTGCTTGCCTTTTAATTGTAGGGCATCAACAAAATAGGATGATAAAATTCTTTACGTGCCGACGATTTGGCTGAGCCTTCCTTTATTTGATACGAACGATTGTGCCTCTGTTGGCAAAACGTCACACTTTGAACTCTGTCGACTTCGATAAATAACTTCTGCTGCTACTGTTTTGTTATTGTTGTTGTTGTTGTGCGGTTGTTGTCGTTATTGTTATTGTTACGACTGTCGATGCCACTATTCCTATTTGATTTCCGGTGGTTGTTTAAATAACTCGATAGTGGTTTTCGATTTGTTCGAATTTTCTACTGATTATTCATTCCTTACAGATTTCTTTTTTGAGACTGTTTCCTTTTCATTCCCGAGCAGAATGAATAATGGCGCCTTAGTTTCTATTTATTGGAATTTAACACACAAATATGCTTATACAAACTCATACACACACAATGATGAAAACAAAATATGCTTTTTGAATTTTAAATTTAATATTTCGTATAATTTTCTGTGGCAACATTAGAAACATTGGCTCCAACGAATGTTGTGAATTCTCAAAACGATTAGGAATGTTCGTAGGAGTATGAGAAAGTGAGAGACAGAGGGAGATATATATGGAGAACATGTTTAGGTGTGTGTGTGCGAGAGAGATAGAGGGAAAGAGAATAATCACAGACGAAGTTGGCTACAATTTTCTAATATAATCAAATAACTCAAAGTGGAAAGTTTTAAAAGTGTGATAAAATTTGGTTTATTATTAATATCCTGAAAATTTATTTCTTCTTCTTTATATTTCATATTCGATCCCAGAGCATTTTATTATTAAATATTAGAAGAATATTCATTTAATTTAATTTCTTCTATTTTTTCTTGCATAGACCGAGACATAAAAGACCATAAGGCAAATTGTAAAAGTAGCAGAATGTAATATCATAAATACAGTATCATTAAATACAGTCATATCATAAAACCAATCTCAAGAAACTAACAAATATTTCTCTTTAAGAATTCTGTTGCTTCTCTTCAAATCATTAAGGAAAAATCCTTAAGATTCTCATGCATAAAATTACACTTACTCGGAAACAATAGAGAAGTCTCTTTGCACGCGACCTTCATTAACACAATCATCATCATCATAATCGCCATCATTACCATAACTAAGTTACTTTTTGTAACCCGCCGGAGGCTTTGTCGAAATAATAAATAAAGAAACATCACCGACATTAATTGCTCCTTCTGATTTTGTCTTAAGGCAAATTCAATTAACACTTGAAAATCGATTGATTCTTGGAAGTGGACGACCATGCGCTGATAGTACAAGTTAATAAATCTCAAAACAGTTATCAATCGTTTCCTCACCCGACCTCTCTTCGTACTTCGTAGGTGCTGCGACATGTCCATCTTTAGGCATTACGTCGTAAAATCCAACCAAATTGCTGTAGGGGAGATTATTCAGCAGATAATGTGCCCATCGACTCCGATGGAGTCCAGGATTGACATCAGACCTCACATTTCCTCATAGAGAATGTTTTGCTTTATTTGAAATTGCCGCAAGTCGAAGAGAAAAACTCACATTCTGATAAAGAGTTAAGACTGAAAAGGATTGCTTTAGGCTAAATAGATGTGTTTCAAAGGTAAAAGGGGATTATCAATAGACGGTTAAAGGATGAAGCTCGGGGAATGAGATGCGATAACCGTGGCAACCCGAGTGTTAAGGTAGTGATTCATTCATTAATTCTTTGACAATTCTTCAAAACTCAAATCATCGAATCAAAGGTTTAGAGACCTTACGTGGATTAAATTAGAAAAGGAAAATATATCGTAAAAGGAAAATAGAATGTATGATAGAAAATTGCAGATTGGCAAATAATGTAACGATGTTTTTAATTATTTTATATGCTTTATCTTTTGTTTTTGTTTATATAAAACTTACTTTTAATTTTTTTCTTTTGCGCGCCCATTTCATGGTGAATGCTTCATTAGAAGCGCTTCAACGGCCGATTGTGTTTCATCAATCACCAAAGCTGTCACCGACACCAACCCAAAAAATTACTCCTACGTCATTGCTGGAAAACTTCTCAATGAGTTGGTGAAGTTGATGAGTTGATGAGGTGTTGGAGCGTCGCGTCGCGTCGCGAAAGGTTGCCAATAAGGCACATGGCAACACAATTTCACATTGAGTTGTCGTGACAATGAAACGGTTCAGAGCCAGCAATTGACGATGGATCGAGTCGTGTCGCCTTCAATTTAATCTCGGTGATCAGACCGAAGATAAAGAAGTAGTACAGAAGAAGTAGTACAGAGGGAGAAGAAGAAGAAGACGTAATAACGGATAAGGAGATAGAAGTGGAAAAGGTGAAGAGCGTTCAAGTATAGCTCTCAGGATTACGTTGACAGTTTGAGAACTTTTCCGTTTAAAATCAAAATGGAAAGTTTGTAAACCACAAAGACACACTAGCCTGTATGTCAGACGCTAAAGCAGTTATGTCCACGATGAGAAACATTCTCGTACAAGCACATACACATACCAAGTGCGCATCTATGACTCCATGTACGGGTATGCAGTTCTATGCACACACACACATTACGCACACGAATAACGCAGTTGGGAAGGTATGGAAATTAAATACTTCCAAAGGAATACGATATATGGAATATTTTATATAGTTACGAATTTGTATTAGAAAAATTCAAATCTTACTCAATTTCCTACTGGGTTTGTTTATCGATGGCAAAAACTCTTCAACCGGAATGAAAGTGGAAAAGTTTGTCAGTTCTGTCACAAGCGCTGCAACTGCGGGCAACTGTCAATAAGCCTCTTAACGTAGTGCTGCTGCCATTGTTCTTGTTGTTCTATTACGTGTTGTTCTTGTTCTTGCTATGAAGTGAAAAATTGAATTGATGGCTTTGGTTGGACAGGAAGTAGTTGGCGACGTTGGTATTTTATGTATGAGACGGACGGACACATATCCGAAGGAATTAACGAAAGTACGAATTGAGAAGTGTGAGAAGTGTGATTGTTAAAAACAGAAGAAGTAGAAGAAGAAGAGGAAGAAGAGCGTTATTGCACTTTAACTTCACACTTTGGTACTTCAGTGCTTAGATCGCATTTTATCTTCTCCTTCTCCTCCTGGACCTTCTTCTTCTTCTCGTTCTGTTCCTCCCTTAATCATTGCCAGCGATATTCAAGATCAATTTATTCGCTATGTTCGTTGGTTTTTTGAGGGAGAGCCCTTTCAATGAGTCCAGGATGTACAACGTGATTCACGATGTGAATTAAATCGCAGGCCGTTTACATATTTTAAGGGATTGCTACGCCCATACTCCCTCTCTTCTTCATATCCATCTATTCCTCTTTATTCTTTCTCTTTGCCTTCTTGTGTAAACCAATTATTGTCTTGAAAATGTTAATGACTTTTATTGAATCTAATGAAATAACTTTAGGTTAACTTTTGTTCTGTTTTTTTCATTAGTTTTGATTATTCTCTCTATCCCTTGAGGTTCTTGAAGGCATTCGTATAAATGTGTTTATCGATACATATCTGAAACTTAAGAGATTCAAATCTTTTGTTTGAAATCTTCTGCTGGAAGAATTATTAAAATATTTTGTACACTTTCTTTTAAAAAATGTGTTCAAATTAATTGTCGGTTAAGATAATGTAACCGTTATTTGCAATTTAAAAATTCGTTTTAACAAAAATACTGCAAAAAGCGTCGAATCCAATTAAAAAGAAATAATTTAATTCATTTGTAATTTTTCTTTAATGCTTCTTAATTATTCTTCACGATTTGTAATGTTTCTTAAGTCAAACTTTGATTTAATTTTTTCATGTCTTTATTGTTTAATTAAAATTTTCAAAAGTAAATCGTATTTACTTTTTCAAAACTCAAGGTCAGAAGATTTGCTGCAAGGAAAAGGGGAGTGTGGTCTCTCTTCGAACCTTCACTTATCCTTTACCTCGCGCTTGTAGCACCGCCTCCTCTAATCTGATTGTTCGCTTGATTTAGGTGAAGTTTTAATTGAATTAATGTTTTATGTCAGCGGAAATTACAGAAGAGAAACAAATAGAATAAGCGGCGATAGAAGCAACAGTTTAGTCGGGTGAAAATACAATTTGATGTAACGGTTTTTCATTAAAAGCCTTAACAAAGAAATTGTGACATAAAAAGGTATGACTGTTGGGATTTGTTTTGGTATTCCTTTTTGTCTATCTAACAATGAAGAAGAAGAAGAAGAATAAGTAACAGGGGGAATCTGCTCGTACTATAAGGCTAAAATTTGTTCTTTCTTCGTTCTAAAATTCATAGTCATAGAAAAATACTTTTTTTTTCTTAGTAATAAAATCAACTGGTAGACACATTGTCTCTTCACACCTTCTCCCTCAACGCCTTTTCTTTATATTCCTTCTCCTAATTCTCTTCCCTCTTCATCCCAATTCATCAACCGTCCTTCTTTCTTTATTTCAGAATCTTTTAATAACTGCCCGCAGTTGTTTTGTTTCATAACTAAAACCGAGGAAGTTGTTAGGAAGATTGGCATCCAGGATCAAGATTTTTATTTTCACTTTTATGATAAAGGGTTCTCGCAGGATTCGTTCGAAAACTGCCGGAGGACAGGCAGGAGAACGACTTGCAAAAGTTGTAGGAGAACCAAATATGCAGTAAAAAATATAGATTTTTTTTGGGATTCTAAGCTTAATATAATCCTAGTCCAGATTCTGGTTAAAGATGCGGGCATTCCAGATTTATTTTTAGACGGAAAAGGCAAAGCTTTTGATTGACGACAAACGAATTTAAGGGAAACAGAAATAAAAGGGTGAATGACATTCTAAATTGTGAAATTATGAAATATCAAATAGATGAGTTTTGTCTTCTTCTCATTTTCGAAATATTTTCTTTTTTATATCTTAACTTTTTATCAGTGTAACCTTGGCTAATGTATTTGTTGGAGAAACATACATCTATTGTTTTGCTACCACTGTTGCTTTTATTATTGATGCTTTTGCTGTCTTTGTTGTTGTTGTTGTTGTCATTGCTATTGCTGTTGCCGCTAAGGAGTAACCACAGAAATCCCCAACAGCAGAATGGCTATTGTTTAGGGCCATTGCCGACCAAGCAACCGTTGCCGGCTATCGTTGCAACGCATTTGCAGTACTCGGTGGTGTTGCTATTGTTGTTTCTGTTGCAGTTAGTGGAGTCGTTTGTGTTGATAGCTCTTTTTATTTTGATTGTTTTCTTTATTTTTTTTTTTGTTAAAATCTCCATCAAAACAATTTGACAGACAATTGTTCGTGATGACGCCCTATGCGCGTAGCAATTCTTTGTGGTTTAGGTGACCTGAATGTGACACTTAAATCGTCATTAGCTTAATTCGTTACTTCTTGTTGGTGTTGTTGGTGTTGTTCTCATTACTAAAAACAGTAAAAAAAACTACTTTTGTGCAAGTGAATGAAAAGGATGTGAATACATTAGGCAGCTATTATTTGAGTAAATAAAATGTTATTTTAATCAAATTGGGCCATCGGGTGGTTTCTCTTGAGAAATGCTATTTAAACAGCATTTAATTGTCAAATTAGATTATTTCTTTTATAAATTCTTTTTAAAATTAAGGATTTATGATAAATAATGGAATGGAACACACTTTAACGAGTTGGTCAGCTCGATCTATGATTTTTAGGTTTTTAACTTAATTTCTCGGATCATTCAATAAATATTGTGAGAATTAATGACTGTTTGAATAACATCTATCGCTAACAAAAAAGACACCTTACGATTAAGGCTCTAAACAGAAAAACAGTATAATTCGTCCCAGAAAGACTTCTGAGATTAGATAGAAAACCATCTGATGGAGCACCACGCGTTTTTACTAAATCTTATATTTTTCCTCTCGAAAAACAGAAATTCTTTAAATTTATATTAAATTTTTTATTTTTCCATGAATTAATCATAATCATAATCACTGTTAGAACATACATCACCATTAATTATCAGTTTTAAGGCAAATTATCGTTGTCCTTCTTAAATACTTAAAAATAATTTTCAATTATTTTTATCACGATCAAGACTGATCCTTACTGGTGGCAATGAATTTACTATTACCGTTGCCTTCATCATCATCATATAGCCTTCATTAATACGATAAATATGAATGAGGTTTTTGTAATTTGTGTTTAGATCTAATCATAAAAATAATGACGAATATATCCGTCATCGCAAAGGAACAAATTGACACAAAACAAATTAGTTAAAGCAGTGATGGTTAATGCGTTAGCATTAGCAGTTTATAATCCTGCCACGTTGTCGATAGAATTGATGTCAGATTATGATCTCTTAGTCCTTAGACTTATTTTTTCAGTTTTTTCCATTTCATGCATCATTCATGCATAATACGGTCACCATTTGTGAATGTTCTCTCTGTAAACTCATTTGCCTTCTCATATTTTTTCCCCTGTTCGATTCACATTTCGTTCTTTCCTCCTTTCCTCCGTTACTGCCCGTATTTTTTCATTCATTTATTTTTTCATATTTTTGTTTTGCAAATTTTTAAATCAACAAAAAACATTATTTATGGCGATTAAGAAATGATTTAAGTGCATCCGGGTCAGATTTTTTTGTTCGATCTAAAAGCGATGAAAGAGGCCTGATGAAATCTGGCTCCAGCTTGGATTGAATGCACGATGAGCGTGAGAGACGGAAAAAACTGTTTGTGGAAATTGTGACCAACTGGTTGGATATCGGTAAATTCTTGGATAGTGAACGAAAGTATTAACGAAAACGTTGATTGAAGTGAAGAAATATTTCAAAAATTTTAATGCAAAAAATAGTATAGTCGTTTAACGTATTTCTTTAGGATTTTTTGAACTATTTTTAATTTTGAAAATTTTAACAATTTTTTAGCTTTGATTTGTTAGTAAAAATCCCTTAATATATTTGGTCATTTGGTCTCTGAATGAGAAAAATTGTCTAACAAAAACTTAAATTTAAAAAAGGAAGAAAAAGGAAAGAACGAACGCATGCATTTTTATCGACGTGCAAAAATATTTCAAAAAGCATTGACTTCAAAACGAATGAGAAATAACAGAAAGGGAAATAATATTGAAAACAATTGAGATCTTAAGTAATGTATTAAATGATTCACTCACGTACTGAATGAATGACACATTGAATGCTATTGTTCATTTCCTCCAACAAAACACAAAGCATTAATAAAATAATCTTGCTAAAGGCATTTGGTTCTGTTTGCAACCAAATCAACAAAGCCCACATCAGAATAAACCCGCCTATTTAAGGATCGTATTCGGACTCAGCTCAAAGAGAGCCCGAAGATTTATTCTGTAATCAATTAGAATTACATCAATTTTCGTGTTAACCGACGAAAGCATTTGAAATGGACCCTTAGGCTTCTAAACCCATTCAATTATTCTGCTTTATTAATGTTGTTGTTATTGTTATCGATGTCGTTGTTTGCTTTCATTGCTGTTTTCAATTGCACGCCAGAACTGCCCAAAATTGAAAAGCGAAGAAAAATATTCACTACGAACTAAAAATACTTTGGAAACAAAAGCAAAACGAGAAAATTTAAGAAGAATTTGGCAATACGTGCAATACATTTTTTTGAGAATTGACTGAAAATATTAAGTTTATTGAATTCAATTTCTCTCTCTCACTCTCTCTTAGCTCTTTCATTTGTTATATGCCCATAACATTTCTTATTTCCGAGCAAACAAAAATTAATAACCGAAAAATGCATTAATCACAAAAATTGCCAACAAATTGCTCTTGCCTGGGTTCAATGCCTTTTTGGACAGGATGTAATAGCCTTTTGAATGAGAACCTTTGACCTGCTATAAATGCCCTGACCACAAAAATCCTTGGTTTGGTATTCGTTAAGTCCAATCTGGGGTCAAAGACCCTTGAATGCGGGTTAATGATCGATTCATTAAACTTTGATCTGACCTGACCTGACCTGACTTGACCTGAGTAGGCTTAAAAGATCCAAGTGGATGAGATCCTACGTGCTGATTGGTTTTTGGCCTTTGAAAAAAGGATAGATGGTGGAAAGATCTCTGGGAAGATAAAACTGTTGTATTGGGAAATCTGTATTAAAAATTTTAAAACATTCATTTCTTGAAAGCTATAATTAATCTCGAGTTAATCGTCCAAAATGAGAAAAGGGCGCATTATGTGAGGAGTATTATTGGAATATCCAAAAAGCCCTAATCGAACCTCTAGATGCAGGACACGATCCTAGCAATAAATATTGAAAAATTCTTAAGTTAAAGTGCCAGCAATTTACACATGATAGTTTTTCGTTACGATAGAGAAGACAAAGCATCTTTTTGTTTCTCTTTACACAAATTCAATTTAGTTAAACATTATTTTGTAATCTGATGATTTTAAACTCGAACAATTCCATCGAATATTCTTATTCTTCTGTTTTACAATAATTTATGAAATATGAATTCTTCGATTATTATCTAAATTCTGTCATACAATAACAACAACAACAACAGCAATAACAACAGAAATTCTATTGAAATCAATTTTCACGTCCACACAGAGCACAAGTAAATACCTTGCAATAAAATTTCATACACGAGTATTTACAATGTATGTAGGTCGCAAACGAACATAAGCCAATTTTAGCCAATATAACACACACACACACACGCACATACACATACACACGAACACTCACCCATAAACAGACACACACACATACGGGACCACATATTTATGCCCTCACATCTACAGACAGCGAGAACTTGTCCACATGGATAAGCTGCTCGTAGGCAGGTGAACTGAAAGGTGACCGAAAAATATAAAATGAAAGAAAGAGAAAGAAAATATTTATATATATAAAACAACTGTCGGTGGAGAAGATATTGACCGACCACTGAACCAACCGAGAACCAACCATTCGAGATTGTCTACAAACCGCAATAGAACAGTTTTAAAACATGTCCACGACGATGGCAATGACGATGAGGATGATGAGAATGATCAGGAGGCGGTCGTCCTGGAACGACGACGGCAACTGTTGTTATCGCTCTTCGAGCAAGTTGTCGAATTCCAAAACTAAATACTTCGCAGACTGGCTTTTCGTTTACCATTTTGCTTTTTTCTTTCTAACTCTTTTTTTCTCTCTCTCTTTCTTTTTCACTTTGTTCTTGTTTCTTTGTTTCATTCTGTTCGTATTGCACACACTGAGAAAAAATAACGTTCTCTTAATAATTTTTTTTATAAAAGTATTTAGAATTTCTCAATATTTATATAATGGCGTTGCCATATTAATATTAATGCACGAAATATATTTGAGAATAAATCTTTTTATAGGCAAAAAACTGACGTAGTATTTTGGCGTAAGCACGTCTATATCTGGAATAGGTTTTGTCGATTCTAAATTTATTTTTAGTGTCGTTTGGGAGAATATGCTGTCGTAATCTTTATTGAAGGCATTCATGAAGTAATGATTATATAGATTATTTATAGTTGTCGGAGTCGTTTAGTGCTTTAGCATGCTGAGGGGAAGTACCTCTCGTCAGCTGTATCAGTAGAAGTCATTACAGTTTGGTTTAATACAAAAATTTTAAATATGAAATAGTCGGTAAATATCCCTTAATTAAAATTAATTTTTGGACTCTTACTTTTCTTCAATTAAAATCATGAGCTTACTGAGATAAATGTAATATTTTCTAGAAGTGAAAACAACTATTTTGTTTAAGTGTACGTCTAAGTAAACATACCAGCACACCCGCTCAGGTTTTTTTTTGGTTTTATCAAAAAAATGTTCGCAAGCTTTATAATTTGCTCATGCTCGTGTTCGTCGAGTTCGTGAGCGTAGTAAAGGGCGTACTTGCAGTAGAGGCGTCTTCATGATTTGGCCTTTTCAAATTTCTACAGATGTATTTTGAGAGTATTGGTAATGGGCCGGATATCGATTTGGGAACATCAAAAAAATGCGACAAAGAGATTTGCCGGACATAAAGGTTTGTACTACAGAAGTACTTAGGATGATCGGTGTTTAGTTACACCGATATCGGGCCAGCCGGCAGGTATTTGCAGTGCACTTACTGAAGGGGTAATGCATTACCAATACATACACGCACATACACACTACTACGACTATATCCGTTTGTTTGAACATGTTCTTTCTCCCTTCATTTGTTATATGCATTGTCGTATATCTTTACGTACGGTCTGGTGAACAGTTTGTTATGGTTGGTGTAGTTTGTTTTTGTCGCCGAGGTCTTTTGCATTCATAAAATTTTTGTGAAACAAGAAAATAACATCTGTTTTTCCAACCTGTAGTGGTGCCCTCTGTGTCATTTTGTTGTCTATTTGTTCTTTGTTCGTCGTAATAAAGCAAAACGATAAAGATTACGAACGAGACAAGCAATCATACACGAGTTTTTGTAGGCTACGGATCATCATGTTGCTGAAAGTGCCAAACCAGAATGCTGTCTACGTACGTGTTTGTAAGTATAAGTGTCGACATAAATGTATGTAAGTTATAATGTATGCATCTACGTGTGTTGTGAATTCATGTTGTGAATAAAGCTATTGCCGGTTGCAAGAAATATGTCCAGTGAAATAAATCTGAGTCGAAAATGGAATAATGGCAAAGGGCACACGACTCCAAAAGCGATAGCCTGAAACCATTTCCCGACACTTTTACAAAAACTTTTTTCCATTCGGATGTTCATCGCTTGTGTTTTGGTAGTAAAGGTTTGTTGAAACAACGATTTAAAACAATTTAAAATCAGGATAAGTAAACTGACCGGTGCAAGTCTCACCAGCTTGATCTTTATACCCAATTGATTAACTACATATAGTCTATGTAGTTGAAGAATTTAAAGGAACATAATTTTCTATCGTCAAGTTTTTCTTTCAAATTGCTTCAGACGAAACAGTGATTAGTATTTAATAATGCTTTTTATGATTTTTGAAAAAGAAAAGGACTTTAGTTATTAGTGAGACGTAGCATCGTTCGATTCTTCGTTATGAATCATCCTGACTCGTTTTTCATTATCATATTTATGAATTCATACAAGTGATTCAGCAAAGTGATTCATGTGAGTGATTATGTAGAATAATTTATATTAATGATTCAGCAAAGTGATTCATTATACTGATTCATTATACTGATACAAGAAAGTGATTAAAGAATGTGATTCATGAGAGTGATTCAAGAGTGTGAATAACGTAAGTGTTCCAACAGGAAGGGCCTTTCAGTGATGGAACAGTATCATTCCTTTATGTATGAAGTAGAAGGAAGGGTAATCACCTTGAGGGGTAATTGAGATCGATTTACAAAGGGATTCCTAAAATAAAAAAAATTGAAAAAGGGAACCCTTAATTCGAGCAATTATTTAATCAATTCTTGATTGCATAAGTTCGTTACAAATTGAATGCTTTTTCGATTCTGATCACAATTACGAAAGCTATGCGCGTATTACGATAATGAAGCCATGTATATCGATTGCCATTTAATTCGAAATTGTTAACCAACCATTTCGGAGGTAGTTTTGTAAAAATTTTACATTTTTTGCGGTTTGTTTTCTGCCAGCCGCAATTAATTCCATCCTGCAGTAGTCAAATCTCTGGTGGGTACATCCATGGATTTCTAACTATTACTTCGTTAGTCGATGCCGGTGCTGATGGTGATGCTTTAGTTCTTCTTCACGGTTTTCGCGTTTGTGCTACTGCAGCACCAATAACAAGCTGCTACGGATATTGTTGTATTTATTGTTGTAATACGTATAACTTGCCAGATTGTTGAGAATGTGGTGCAATTTAATGCAATGCTGGTTACTGCCAACAACAAATATAACAACAACAACAACAGCAGCAGCAACAACAACGAGAACTACATTTGAAACTAACCGAGCGAACCCAAGCAATAACAACGAAAGCAACAACAACAACAACAATGAGGCGACCCTAAGTAAAATGCTTTGCCGCGGCCGTTTAATTGCATTTTTCTGTCTCATTAAAAGTGTGAAAAATGCTGCAGAAAATAATAATAATAAAAAATGGAGGAAGTGGAGGAAACTAAACAAAAAGTAGAGTAGCCAATCTAAACCCCGTCTACCGGTTCGTGCTAGACCGGATCGTGCCTGGCCTGATTGGGTTGGAAGGAATGAGAGTGGATAGATTGTTAGTTGTAAAAAAAGTCAAAAAGTTAGTTATTTTTTCTTATTCTGCATCATTCCCTCTATACCCGCCTCTCTCTTCACCCACACTTTTACTCATTTTCCATGGCTTTCTGGCACCGTTTGGAAATTGAGTCACTTAAATTGTATTTGAAAAAGGCAAAAATGAATGGCAGACGAGTATGAGAAATAACGAGGAAGAGGAAGAGTAAGTTAAAAGAGAAGCGACAATGAATTAAAATTAGGCAATTCTTTAGGAAAGGGCGAGAGGCGTAACGACAAACGACCATGTAAAAAATATGCTGAAGGAAATTTTTCTTTTAAAACGTTATTACTGATCTTTTTTCACGTTAAAAAATAGTAAAGGCTTTTCTCTCAGCCTGACAAAATATTGCAATAAATTTATATTTGAAAATTTGTTTTACTTAAAAAAGAAAACATTTATTCTATAAAAGAAATAATGCTTGAATCGCGCTGTAAATAAATTTAATTTAATAAATTAATATTTTATCAAATTGTGTTCATTTTTCCTTCTCTCTCTCTCTGTTGTATATGTTATAAAGAAAATAAATGATGACAATATTGCTTAATCATAATAATTAATATTCTTATTTATGAAAAATAAAATGACGTTTTCCCTGATTTTAATATTTCCACGCAAATCGCTGACAGATTCACGCGATTTCTCTAAGAAAAAAGAATCACAAAAACAAGCAAAAATAAAAGCAAAGAAACAAACACATTTACCATCCATCTGCAAAGGAAAACAAAGAAATTACGGAAAGAAAAAACGAATCATGCAATCATCAAATTAATGTCCTTCAGTCATGCAATGCTTTAAGTGACGTAGTAAAGACGAGTGTCCACGATGTGTCCGTGAGGGAAAGAGAGACAGAGGGAAAGAGAGACAGGCAGAAAGGGAGACAGCGAGAGAGGGAGAAAAAAGGAGTCTTTCGTTGGGAACTGAAACTGAATGTAAGACATTGGAGAGAAAGCTTTATGTCATGCCCTCCCTTCTCCTTTTACTTTCTTTTTTCATCTGTCTCTCTAAACCTCTTTTTTAACAATTTTTTGCCTGTAATTTAATTCAGAAATTATATATCCATCCATTTAAAATTAAAAGGTAAGATTAAAGAACATTCGAAAACGCTAACGTCGGCCGGGCCGAAGCTCAAGTACTTTACAGCCGTAATATACATTGATGGCTTACAAACAATCACCAGTCGGCGGAACACGCCCATTTTTTAGAGATTAGTCAATATCAATGTTTATCGATTTTCAAAAAAAAAAAAAAAAAAAAAAAAAACAATAAGACCTAACGAAAATATCTAACAAAAATGAGATAAGACAGAGTATAAATAACTTTTTGTATTTACCACGCCTATTTTGATGTGTTACAAATGAAAGAATTGTATGAATATGCTTTATCCCTTCGGATATAAGGTATGAAAATCCTCAATATTCTTATTCTTTTAATAATTTTTTTAAAATTCTCAATAAATTTTAAGCTAGTTTTTTCGAGATAATTTTGTTGAACCTAAGGCAAAACGAAAGTGACATAAAATTTAAGAATTCTACCCAATTCCTTTCTTCTTCTACTTTTGCTTATGCATTTTCCAATATTAGATAATTTTTTGGTGTTGCCACATTTGTTGGTGTGCCATGAGATTTCGAAAACAAGCAAAACATGACCATAAATTTTTGTTATGTCTGAAAGTGAAAAATGATTTGAAAATGATTCAATAGTGTAACAATTTGGTAGGCTTGTGCATGTGCTAGTATATTCTGGTGTGTGTGTAGGTGTGTGTGGCAATTATGAGAAACAATAAAACGCAACGCCAAACTGGATCGAAAAAACAATAAAAGTTTATATTTTCCAAAATGTGCATTTGGCAATTTTGTATATACGCAAAACACACACACATACACACACACACTGAAATGCTTCCTCCTATGGCCACGGATGTGGCACTTGATTGGATTTGGAAATTGTAGAAGTAAAGTTATCTCTGCCTAGAGAGGAGGACATGCATGGATTTGTGTTGAAACAGTTCGTGGAAGGACTGTTAGGAGGAAGAGGGTGGGGAGAAATAAGAGAAGGAGGAGGAATAGAGTGGTGGATCAACAGAAGCCTGACTATAGAGTAAGCCAGATAGAACATCAGCTGCTCGAATTCTAGTGCAGTTAAGCACCGAATAACTACCGACAGCGCTTATTGCAAGACCGACAACCGACAACCGACACACTCTATTCAAAATGCACAGTTGGCGATAAATACAGCGTTCTCTTAAACTGTATTTATTCGGAGTTTTGACCTATTTCGCGTTGCCTTATTATGGCATCGATGAATTATTGGTAGGAGTATTTAGAAATTTGCCAAATCGTTAACAAACAGAATTAATATCGGGATACTCGTCGTGATACTCATGACACTCGTAGCAGAATCCCCATTGGGACACTACTGATTATGTATTCCACGTGATGCTCGACAATCCCTTTTTCTGTTGAATTTGAAGTGATTCATTGATTTTTCTGTTTTTCTGACGAATATATTTTTTTTGAATATAATTTGTTTTTTGGAAAAAATAAGATTTTACCTAAAAGTTTATTCGTGATTTTAATTCATTTATCGTTTACTCGAATAAATACATACAACAATTTGATTGGAAAGAAGAAGAAGAAGAAGTAAAGAAGTGAAAAGAAGTGAAGAAGAAGCGGTAGACGACGAAGAATAATTTCTTAATTATGTTAAACTTTGCAAAACACTTGTACGCATTCTCAGCTTGTACGTTATGAATATTAAAGAAATAACTGCAAATGGAATAAAAGGAACAACTTTGGCAAGAACAACAACAACAATAATCATAACAAGACTAAAGTTAACTGCAAAATGACTTCGGATGTGGCAACACTTTCCGTTTTCTTTCGTTGGCTCCGAAGCTCGCTGTCATGATTCTCCTCCGCCTTCTCGGTCTTTTCTTTTTGCAAAAAATATTGCAAGAATAATGACACGACGTGACGTCATGAAAGCCTTTCAAAATTCCTTGCGGGAGCAGAAATCAACGACACTCTCTTTGCGCCGTGTGGCGCGTTTAATGGATGTTATAGTTGCAATTTCCATCGGAGTTGTCGTTGTTGTTGCTGTTGCTGTTATTGCGGTTTCTGTTGTGTCGTTGCTTTGTTTTTATTGCGGATATAATTTTAAACACATTAAAAAGGTGTGTCATTTGAGGTGAGAATGAGTTTTAATGCATTGAAAATAAGTGACACTTTGTTGGATACCCGTAGACAAGTTCGTATAGGTTTTATGATAGTGTGTATGTCCGTGTATGCGTGTGTATACGCGTATTCAGATATATAGGGTGAAATGAACTTGGTATCAAGTGCATGCAAATAATTGGCTTAATAAATGATAACGGCAAAGGTGAATGCGATGACATTTCCTGACAGAGATACAAATTTTCATAATTTTCACCGCTTTTTTCTCAATTATACTTCTTACTAACTAATTACTAACTATTGACTAATTATGATATTAAAATATTTATTCTCATTGATGTATCATGTCATTATGAAAAGCCCATTGGCTTTTACATAATTTGTTTCTCTTTGTTGGAAATAGGAATTATTTGTGGAATCCTGTCTAATTTCATTTTCAATGGTTCCGTTTCTAATTTTAGCAATGATGCTCTTTATATTGTGGTTTAGTATTACACAAAATGGTTATTGCCAAAAATATATATCACCAGATATCACCGAAAAGATTGATTTAATTGGAAGTTCATTCAATATGGCTTATACTGCATATAAAATAGAAGCGATGCGCATTACTAAAAGCTTTAATTGTTTAATGCGGTTGTTCATTAATTACGATTATGAGATACAAATGATGTGATATATTTTATTAAATACTTTATTAAATACTCATTGTAACACTTATTGATGCTCACTAGTCCAAAAAACTCATTAAGTAATTAACAGGATTTCATTTCACAATTTCAATAAATGTAGTTTGTGAATGCATTCACAATACGTGAATATAATACATTCAAAATAAATACACTTGATGTGTAACCTTTCGAATGTTCGATGTGATGTAACCTTTCGAACGTTAATAATTCGAATACAGTTATTAAGTAATTCCCTTGACATCTGTTGAATGAATTGCCAATTAATAACTTAATTAATTTCACCCAATATCTTCATGAGTGTATTCACTATTATTTATTTGAGTGATATTTTTGGAGGGCAAATCAGTTGAGTAGAATTATTTCAGTATACTAATAATTGGTAGCTATTGGGTGGAGAGGCGTATGATAAGTTCACTAATTTGAGTTGTGCTATCCGTTAAACGCAAAACATAAATAGGCGAATGCATTCAAAAAAGGTTTCATTGGTATTCAGGAGTGAGTATTCCAACTGAACGAATACATTGATTTTTGTCTATTGAAAAAAAAAATTGAATGCAAATACGTATTAAATGTAAATGTACTCATAAGTGTACGTTGGCAGGAGCAAGTCAATTTTTTAACTCAGTCGATTCTATTGATTGTGTTATTTGAATTCAGTGAATAGATTGCATAATTGCATTGCCTATAGCTCATTGAGTACGCAGAATACTATTCATTAAGATAACAAGCTTGAGTGTAAATATGTGAACACATTTACTGATTGGGCTGATTGATTAATAACCCAATTTATTGTTGTTGATTTCTTTACAGGAATTCGCCAAATGTATTCAACAATACTTCTAGTGGTTATATAGAGAACTCTCTATTAAAAACTGATTAAATTAATGTGATAAAATTAAATGTAGATTGTTCAATATTGTTTGCTTGATTCGGAGCCACTTTCTTGAGTGAATGAATGATCTAGTTCTTTAGAAATACACATTGCTCAAATATCTTTAATATTTATACGTACTTATAGATAGTGAGCTACTTCATTTCATTCATTCTCGAAGCTTTCCTGTCATTCTAAAAAAAAATAAAAGTTCATTGGAAATATATTTTCTATTATATATTCTACATATCGTGCGTTTGTATATTAAACGTTGATTTTCATATTCAAAATTCAAGAGACATTCATTTTTACATCCTACAATTAATTGAGTATCTTGCTGAAATTAGAAAGCAAGTACGATTGGAAGATTCCAGAGTGCTATCAGAACAATCAAAATAATTAGAAATCGATCATAGAAATTAAGTGGCGGATTTTGCAACCGTTGACGTCATGAAGCTCGATTTATTTAATCAATTTAAATCACGTAATTCATTCAAATCATCGAAGCTCATTTTCAAGTTCCTTCAAGTCATTGCTGTTTTCCTCTACATGGTTTTGTTGTTGTGGTCGGTTATATTGCGTCCCGTGGTTGATGTCGATGAACGCTGGGTGCCACGTTCGTTTTTTTCGTCTGCCCGTGAGACGACTTGCTTCATACATATGCATCAAGCGCCAACGGCTCTTCTGGAGGCAATATTTTTTACCACAATCGCTATGTTCGGATACTTTCGTGGTGTTGGTAGCATGCTGAATGTAGACCGTAATGTCTACGGAAGGACATTGGCCCAATTTGAACAGGCAATGATGGGAGTACGTCAGAAATTCTATTGGATATGCTTGATGCCATGGCTAATAACATTTAGCCAGAATTGGTTGCAGAATTTGGGTGAACTATTGGTCATGTTTGACGCGAGGACCATGGAGGCGCATAATATTTATTCGACCTTACTGTGCCTCCTGGCCTTCGTTTTGGTACAGGCTGCTTTGGCCAGTGAGATTGGATGTATGGCTTTGCACGGCTGGTGCGCGATGAAAAACATTAACGACGCCAATATCGAGTGGGAGCAACGGAAACAAGATTTTGCTGGCGATATTCTCGGCACGGTGTTTGGTTGTGCCGGCATCGATTAAAGGACGTCGGAGGACACTGACATTGGAGGAAAGGGGTGAAAGGAGAAGGATTGTTGTTCTCTATTTGCAATTTTCTCTATTAAATTTGTAATATTTAAAAATTTTTGTATTATTATAGAATATTCTTAATTCTAAATAACCTTTGATATCATTTTCAAAAGAGAATTAAAAGTTTTTAAAAATTCCAAAATCTATGCGATTCAATGCTTTGGGAATGCTTTTTCTTTTTAAATAAATTAAATCTATTCTACATCGGTTTTGTTTTCAAAAGGGCCATTTAGAATTCCAAAATCTTTACACACACAAATTTTCTCCACGTATTTTCGATCGTCTTCTTGAAGGACTCTGAATAACATCCTTTGGTATTTATCCCTTTTTAATGTCTCTCTAAATTTTAAAGTGCTAAAACGTCCATTTATTTTTTACGATTTTATTTATAAATATTTAAGGCGCAATATGGCATGGTGACTTTGTCCAATCTAGACTCGTTACTTTTATGGTTATTCCATCTGCTTGGTTGGTCGTTGGGTCGTTTAGTTGCTTGGTTGGTTCTTCGTTGTTTGGTGACTTGATCGTTTTAATGGGTCTTCACTTGAGTGGACCGCAAGACTATCAATACCACGATAGTGTGAATTACACCATCACCATCACTATCATCAAGACTGGAGCACCACTAGTCACATCATTGTCACCATCATCATCACCATCATATGAACCGTCTGGCACCGCGTCTCGTGGTATACATCCCAGCATATATTTAACCATTAGCCAAAAAGGGAAAGGCAATGTGGAAGGCGATGATGATAAAAGCGCTTCTTATTCGCGACCGCTTACTGTCTTTTTTAACGTTTATTATTATTGCTTCATATACCACGTTGCTTCATATACCGAAGCCGCAATCATAAATTTTCCCAAAAATTACATTGCCTTCCGTGCTCGCGTTGCAAACACCATTGCCATTCATACTATTTTTGCCATTGCCATCGCCAGCTTTGCCAATGCCGTTCATCCATCCTTACGTTCGCCATTTAAAAGCTATTGCCGAACAAGAGCTTTGCCACCCATTGTCCACCATCTTTGTCGTACAGTATTTATACTTTAGTCGTAAGTGTAAATCCTTGTTGTGACTTGCTGGGTCCTGCAAAGTGTTCCAAATAAGTTCTCGGGATTAAATGCAGTATCTTGTCGTCGGTCCACTGAGTGTCTCTTTATTGAAGGAACTAGTCCCTCGTAAGTATTAAATACACGAAAGGGGGACAAGGGGGGGACTTTATAAATAAATAGTCCATAGATATTGCTTTGTATTGCATAAAATCTTTAATGAAATAAGTCTCCAATAAAATCTTTGATCTTTAATCTGCCAGACTTCAATTTTGTTTTGAAATGCAATTAATTGGTTGGAAGTTCACAATTAATGAAAAAATTGAAAAAAAAATTGAAAAAAATTGGAATATATGCATTTATAAGAATATATTTGTTTAATTTTAATTACTTCGAAATTATTCAAATTTAATTAATGTGATGAGAACGCAATAGGTGTTTCTTTACCGACCCTAAAGCCGTTACGACGTATCAAAGCGTGTATAATTCTGCTTTGTTTGTATTCAAAAATATCACAAATGAAAAGAATATAAAAAATCAACATTATGTAATTATAATCTTCGAACTGCTTTTAATCGGATAATCAGACAAACTTCATGTTTAAATTATAACGCATTTAAATTTATTTAATTAAAGGACGCCGTTTGTTAGAGTTTGCCCGCCCCCTCCCTTACTCGGACTCAATCGAATTCCTGCCTGAAACTTCAACTCTTTCTGGAATTTATTCACCGTTATTTAAAAATTCTCTTTCTGAAAGTAAAATGTTGACCGCGTTTGTGAAACCGTGCGAATGGAATTAATTAGTATATGTGTGTGTATACGCGCAGGAGTGGGAGAGTGGTAGCAAAATATTAGTATATGTGTCATATACTATATCAATCAATCAATCATTAAATTCGGCGACCGCAAATGTTGTCCATACGTGGTTGGTTGCTCGACCGGCAGAGAAAAGCAGAGCAAGCAGACCGCCGAGTGACTAACTAACTGACGGAGAACCGACAATTTGGTGTGGTAAATAATTGAAACATTTCCGCAAAATTTTAACTTATCAATATATTGGTTCTCCTGTGCATGGAAGTACCTCACAAATTCAATTCATAGACAACCAGACAGTGAGCTGCATTGCATTCAAAAAGGATGCGGCTGAGCCTCTTCATGACTCTCAATGCAATCTCGTGAAAGTTCGATGTAGAAGCGGATATTTCCACTTTTGTAAACAAGTATCCGTCTATATATGTCCAATACTTTGGCCTTTCCATCAATTGCTCCATTGCCACGTCCATTCAATTCCTTTTTCATACATGCGTCCCCCTCACACTTACTTCCTCTCATTGCATTTTCAGTCTAGTTAACAATTTGACCATTGAAATTTTTAAGCAGTGAACCTCTTTCGTCCCTCTACGTAAATTCATGTCATTGTGTATCGTCGAAGAACGCCATTACTTCATTCATTCAGTCAATCAATCAATGATTCATTCATTTACTCATTCATGCAGATTACTTAAGCGGAAACAGGATTACTTAAAATGGTGTTGGGGGTTCGGGAAGGGATGGATAGTTTAAAATTTAGAAGTCGTTGCTAGATGTTCTAACTATTCAGACATTGGTTTGGCAAAGCCAAATTCGAGCAGTCTCAGCCAACATTTCTGAAACCTTGGCAGCTCTGCCAAATTGTCTCCGTGTCCTTTTGTTCCATTTGATTTATATGGTTTTTGTTAATTTTGCGATACTTGGACAAATAAAATGTGGGCGATCCAGCAAGAAATAAAGTTTCGTAGCACACAACAATTACAGTTCATGCTCACGCTCAAGCAATAAAATACGTTAGGTTTCACTAACAAGAAAAAAAAACAAGAATCATTGTAATTGCTATTGCCGCTGTAGCCCTTTACAACAGAACTCACAATGTCGCGAAGAAGTTCGCAGCAATTGTCGCAGCAGCAGCAATAGTGTTATGTTTAACCCTTTAAGGCCCTTTAAGTCAATCAGCAGCTTTTGCTCCTGGAAAAATTAGAAGTCTTAGTTATTTACTAATTTATAGTATTTCAAAACTGACCTATGAATATATTTCTAGCACTTTCTTAAATAAATTTTAACACATAATTTATGTTTAAATGAATTCAAATTGATTTTTTAATTGAATTTTGACAATTAAAACTAATTTTGTGCAAATAAATATTTATAATAAATTCTAATTATAAATTAAAAACTAGAATTGTAAGAGTATTATGAAATTTAACTGAGAATGAAGATAAGGCTAATAAGCAGATTTCAAAATATATAAATTTTATGCGAAATTAACTTCAGTAAATATAAAGTGTTTGCCCATTATTTTTGTGATGCTTGAAGACTTTCAATAGACGACAATTTCGAGTAAACGGTGAATATTTTTGGACTGTTGTTTAGCCACAATGTATATAAAACTAATCATATCTACTGAGAGGAGTGTTACGTAGGCACTATTACAGTACTATCGCGGTATTACAGCATTCTTCTAATAGATTATAAATGATTTTGGTGCTTTTACATATCGGTTTTTTTAAAACTTCACCACAAAAATATTAATTTTCGCTGACACTTTAACATTGTCGTCTAATGAAAAGTGTTCTAAAGAGTTCTAATAAAAGAGAAATACCTTACGCACCTTTTAATATATCTGACATAACCTAGAAGCAAACATTTATGAATGCGGTTATATCGAAATATTTACCTTTTTATTATGCATACATTATTTGATTACATTGGGTTATGAAGGGTTAATGTGCTTAGGTTAAAGCTTGTGGCAATAATATTCTTCAATTATATTTCTCTAAATGAACGCATTGTAATAATGATGTTGCTTTGTTGTTGTAGTTGTAAAAAATTATATTATTTCATTATTCGTAGCAGTACATTTTGTTAGGAATACTGCTGCCAGTGTTATTATTCAGACTGTATACAGTTGGAATCATATGGCGAATAAATGCACTTATTGGAGCCACTAAGTTCTCGTTATGAGTTCTTTGATAATAAAGAGGCGGTTGGATGTGACGAGGTCGGGTTATAATGCCCGTGAAGTAATAGATGAAATCAACAAACGGTCATTAAGTAAATAACGCAATAAATAAGGGAATTAGGAAGAATGGGAACACCTTCTACAGCTACAGCACAAATAACTAATACATATTGTTGCATTATATATATTCCATTGTAATGGTAGGATATATTAAAGTGAAATAGTTAGCAGATTAAAAATCTATTCGAACAGATTGTGGCCTACCACACATGTCACGATATATATGAGCATATGTTGTCTTTTTGTGCATTATTGTTGGGTATTCTTGAACTCTCCTAATCCAAAAATCTTGCTCTTTAACAATAAGAGACCAATCGATATCTGCATTCAATGGGTTTGTTGGAGGCATTGATACGGTATAGAAACCAAATGGGAAATATCATAAGTACACACATGTATGCACATGCGTTCATTGTATGATGTTTCAATTTCGATAAGCTTGTAATTGCATGATTATTGCCATGTGGATATTCATTCGGACATGAATGGTACTATCAATAAAGAATTTATGTGAACAAAATAATGAATGCAAGCGATGACAATACGATGTATAGGTTGCAACACTTTAGATAACAAGAGTGGGATGATTTGTTTGTCTCAAAAGATTGATCTCAAGACATTTTTGGGGGATTTAAATCGGGTTCATTCGAATTAACAAGTTGATAAATTATGAATTTGACAATAATTGGATACTATTTTTTGTGTTTTCTTATGAAAAATTGTCTTGCCTTTTCTTATGAACATCTGAAAACTTATTGAAATCGACATCGGGAAAATCATGAGAAATTAGTTTTATTAAGAAAGATTTGTATTTTAACGCCATCACACATATGTGGTCATAACACTGGAATTTATTAAGTGCTTTTTTAAGTGTAAATTTTTAAGTGTAAATTTTAAGTGCTTTCTTAAGTGTAAATTTTTAATTTTTTGAAAATGGTATAGGTTCCTCGTATTAATTAATAAAAAATGGCATTATTTTATTATTTTAATCTCTTCCTGGCAATGTTGAAAATTTCATTGTTTTATTGAATCACGCCTCATAATTTCTTCAGATACATAATATGATCTGTCGTAATGAAATCATTAAATGGTAAGGCATTCCACCACCTTTAATTTAGCTCATTTTGCGCTGTAATTTGTACAAATGAACTCTATATATTCTCTAAATAGTTGAACTAATTAGAACAAAAATTAAAAAAAAAATAATTGTATAAATCATTCCCCGAAAACGGTTTCATAATGAAAAAAAATAGAAACGCGATTAACGAGCTGAATGAACCAAAACCAGGATACTCGTCTTGGTTTTGTTCTCGTTGTTTTGTTAAACCTATTATTCAGAGAGAATTCATAGCTCAACAAAAAACGTCTCGTTGCAAACTTTTTAAACATCAGTATTAGTCTGGATACAGGGTACAAAATTGTATGAGAGCAAAAGAAAAAAATAGAAAACCGTGTTAAAATTTCGCATGGATTACACTGGTTTTTATAGACACAGTAATATCTAGATCTATTTATACATTTCACCAATTTGTATGTTTCGTTCACGTTTTTTAACTTTCTTCCACAAGCTACGAAATCTCTAGATGCTATCAAGAGATTTAACCTTTAGTTCACCCGACGTGCACTTTTTCATCGCGAACTGTTACTTTTATTTCCTTGACTATACAAAATATACCATAGATGGCTTCCGGTAGAGGACGCAACACTCCTTTCATATAAGAAGAAGATTTTGAAATGCATATTTCGGTGATAGAATGATCAATTTTAAACAGTTTTGAGCCTTATAATCAGACATATTCAGAATGAGAACGAAAATTGAGAATAAAAATATTAGTGAGCGTAATGATTATTTTATAACTCTTGACAATATAGAACAGCATTCTTCCATATATTTTACGAAACTACCTTTTTCTTTTATGAAAATTTTTAATGTGCAGACATACCTATTTTCTTCATTTTACCATTCATTCATTCATACGTTGATTCTTTTCGTTCAATCGTTGTCGCGGATTCATTCATTCATTCTCGTCGAATTTTCAGTCAATTTAAATGCATTAACTTGGTCAAATGATGCTTCATTTTATTAAATACGTGCAGACTCGTTACGGTACGATTGCTTGTCTTTCATCTTCGTTTGGACGTTGCTCATTTTGCTTTTGCGATTTCCAATTTAATTTTTCTGCTTTTCCTTCCCTTTTTTTAATCTTTATATGTTTCCTACTGTCTGCTGATGAATTCACGCCCACGTAATGGTTAACTTGGCTATGGGCAAGATTCATACGAATCTGATTACAAACTGGATTGCATTTTATTGCCGCATCTGCAACAAATGCAACCAGCGACCATCGCATAAAGTCATAGATTCCAATTATGTTCGCTGAACGCCGAGCATTTTCCTCCGATTTTATGTTTCTTTTTTTGCTTTGAACCGCTTTTTGTGTAGGAGAGATCATTGTTGGTCAGAATGTCCGGCACAAGCCGAGTTATATTTTGCGCGTTGGTCCCTGGATAAGCGTTTCAGCTTCGCACAAAGGCCGCTTTGATAATGTCGAAGTGTATCGGGGTGACGTGTGATGGTGTGTACGTGTCCGGGGGCCGTGACCGTTGGGCCGACCGCACGCATTTGCTCGCATTAAATTGCATTTCTGACAATTTCATTTTTCACCTCGCTGCGCAACAATTTTTCGATTCACGCGCATTTTGAATGGGAATGGCTGCGGTCGCCGTCTGGGGGCTGATGATGACCATACACGCCATGGGCTTCAACTTGACACGTTGAAAATAAATTTTGAGCCGGTCCAGCTTGGCCTGGTCGCGGCGGCCATCAGGTTCGTCATCAAAAATTGTGTAATTTATGCACTTCAACGAAAATGTTCTAACTGCAGTTGCAGCAAGTCGGTGCAAAGCGGGCACCAGTTGGATTATTTGTGGTGCTGCATGGTATCGCGACGTTTGCCGCACTACCAGCTTTCACGCTCCCATTCTCCCTCTCTATCTCTCCCTCTTTATCACTCTTTTTTCTTTTTCTTTGTCTTTCTAATTGCTTTGGGAGCAAATGGCCCATTTCGTGGTGCGGCGCAGGCCATCAGATGCGGTCATCGCTTGAGTCTAAATTGCAATTTCCTTGCCTATGTGTATATGTGTGTGTTTGTGTTTGTATTTGCACGTGCGCGTGTGTGTATCTGACTATGTGACTGCTTTAGCGACGCAACATCACTGATGTTGATTGATTGCATACTCTCGAGTGAGATGATTTCTTTATGGATTGAGTTCCTTTAAAAAAAACAATTGTAACAACAACAATAATAGCAACAACAATAAGAGCGTCAACGGTGCGTCTGTGGTAGATGCGGTAGACAATATCTTCTCCCAAAAGTTTGTCTGTGGGTCAATTAATTTCATTTGCTGTTTTGGTTACAAATAGTCGTCATGACAAGCGGGCTTAATTGACCGAATCAACAGGATCACCATTTTATGTTTTTTTTCACTGCTTTTTGTCATCAAGCGTCTGTCGATATTTTCGGCTGGAAATTTGATCCATGGGGTGATAATGGAATAAGGTGATGTCATTTTAAGTGGAAGTTAATCCAATTTGGGAATATTAAACCAGAGAAAATTATTGCTAATTATTAAAGATAATTGATCCCAGATTTATGAGATATTAAATCGCAGCAATAATTCTGAATTCAATTTTATTTATAAATAAATTTATTGTGATTTAATTAGTTCTTCTAGACAGAGTCGAAGGAATGTGATTTGGTGATTTTGGTGAATTATTTGTTGCATAAAGATATTTTTGCTGATTAATTTCGAGTTTTGCGAAGTCATAGATTCATAGTAACCTTTCTAATATCCAACCTATCCTGTCATGGCATTCGTGGCTTTAATATTATGCTTGTATACAAATTCGTTTCATTTATAAATCATTCAATCTAATTTGCTGTCAGACGTCTTAAGTTAAGAGAATCAACTCAATTTGGGTTAGGATTATGCGAATATATAGAATAAAATTCTATTCTGTATTCTATTTTAGCAATGTTCATTCAAACAAATAACGTTTTTTCCTTCTTTTCATTGATTTTTTGAATGTTTTTCATTTTGCAATAATGCCAAAAATTTTCCTCATTAAGAAATATTCGCTTTAATATTGCGAAGAGTGAATGAAAAAATGGCGTCATTTTCCACAGAAACAAACAAAACGATTGTTGTTTTTGTTTGCAGCAACAACAATTGTTGGTTGCTGCGTCTTGTGCCATATTCATTAAAAGAGATTATTTTTCTTCAACTTTCCGCTCGTTTTTGTTTACCGTCAACGAACTTCTTTCAACTCACGCATAGATAGCTGTTTCCTTTTTCGAAGAAGTTAAAAATTTCGAAACTTAATCTCTCGTGGTTTTTGCTCCTTATATTCTCCATCCATCTCTCTCTCTTATTCTTTCCCTTTCGGTCGTTCCTCTTTTCTACTTCCTTTTCCGCTTTGTAAAACTTTTCCTTATTTAAGGATTTCAGTTTTAATCAATTTACGAGTGAGAACAAACGCATTTGTTTCATGGCCTGAAAATGAGAAATTACCTCCTCATTTTTTTGATGTTTTTGTTTTCTTCCTTTATAATTTTATAAAATCATTATCATCAGGTGTCGTGCGTGGGAACGTCGACTAACTATCTATCTCTGAGTGTAAGAGAGAGAGAGACAGACAAAGAATGAAGCAGAAAGTGTTTTCTAAAAATTCTTTATAAAATCTTACAAATGGCAAAAGAAAGATCGACAACAATAATCAGCGCAATAGCGGCCCTAAGGCGGGTGACCGAGGGGGAATTAAGTTGTATTAAAAATGTTGGCAATTAGAGCCATTCGAGGTGTCTATCGTTAATTTGCGTTAGTGTCTGACTCTGTTCGTTTGCTGTAATTTAATTTAATTTCCTTTTTCTTAACAAACTTACTTCCTTCTCTCCTGCCTTGAAATCTACCTCCCTACTTTTATTTTTTTCGTCCCCCTCCCCCATTTTCAATAACACAGAAGGAGCCCGCAATTGGTGCCGCTGTTGTCGCTGTTATTGGTGTTGGATATACTTTTGCTAACGACTGCAGAAATTGCAGAATATTCAAGCCATATTGGTGTTGTTGCTTTTCAACGGCGCGGAATGTATGGATTCTATGGTTATAAAGTTAATTAAATCCAGGACCGCAATTCGACAACTATCACAGCGATTGTTCCATTTTGTTGGATACGTGCTGATGAGGATTATGATGAGGTTAAGTGGAGAGGATGATGATCATCGTAAAGGTGGAGAGGATGATGATGATTACTGTAGTGATGTAATTATTAACACGAATATGTTGCCGGGTATCTATCATAGTCTGCTTGTGCGGAAAATTCAAATTTAGTTTTATTCCATTTAGTCCATTACACTTTCTTTGTTTAGTTTGTCACCTAAGGTTTTATGCTATCGCGAGAGTTGTGAATATTTATTGCAATGCATATAAATGAAATATTTATAGAAATTCGAATACGATAGTCGAGTTTAGACGTTCAACGGTATTAAGTATCTAAATATTCATCCTGGCCAATAAGAAGCGTGAAAAGGTAACAAAATAAGGGTTAAAATTTTCTGGCGGTGTGGGTTGTAGGGTGTGCTGGTGTGAGTATATGAAAGCATATGTATAACAGATAGTCTGCATGTATCTGATTGTATGAAAGATACTTTGGAAGAAAGCCAAGTGTTGCGATGGTTTCTCATCAAAGAGAAATGGTTTCTCATCAAACAGAAAAACCAACATCTTCTTGGTTTTGTTGCGGGTGTTGGTGCTGGTGTTAAAGTCATTTCTTCTGCTTTAAATTGTAAAAGTTTTCTAGAGATGTTTGTTGTTGTGCGTTTACCTAGCTACCTTCTTTGTTAGCTTCATCATTATCATCGTCACCATCGTCACCATGATCATCACTATTATCATTGTCAACGCCACCATATCACGACCGGCACCACTGACATCGCCGCTATTGTCACTGTATCCTTCATCTACGCTGATGCAGCTCTTTTCTCGGTTGAGCCAATTAAAATCAGCTTTATAGTAATTTTTTCTGCTTCTTTGTCTTTTTCTCGTCTAGTTGTTTTTATTCGTATCTTCTTTTTGCCTGCATCGTTTACTTCTGCCTTTGGTTTTTTTCTTCAAAACTCACAACTTCATACTCACTCGTTTTTCATTAAAATATTTTATATAATCGTAAGTATCGCACCGCATCAAAACGTATCGCATAACAGCGCATCGCATCGCATCGCAACGCATGTCCTAGCATTGCCTGGTTAGTATTAAATGAATCCGGTTGCTTTTGAGACTCTTTATGGATTATCGTAAGCTTATTTTGTGCAATATTCGTGAAATATAAAAGCCTTTCACAATTAGCAGGATAAGCAGAAATGCTAAAAGTAGTTTAAAAACTGTTTGATTATTACATTTTTGATTCTGCTTTGTCTAAAGCCCGGAATTTTTGATTGAAATATGTTTGAAAATTAATTAAGACTTTCTTCTTCACAACGATGAAAGAGAAAGGGAGGAGGGAGGTAGAGAAAGACAGGGAAGGTGAGAATATCGAAGAGTTCGATTCATACTATATTACATCGTGCAAAAAATATATGATAAAAAAAGGATCAATAATGCTTTATTTATTAGATTGCGAAACTTTACGCCTGACGTCCGTGAAGTTTGAGAACTCGAAGTTAGTTAAAGTTGAAAAAACAAGAAAAATCGAACAAAACTCTTTATAATTTTTCATAAATAATTTATTGATTTCAAAAGTTCTTCAGGAGAAGAAAAAAAAGTGTCAGGAGAAGAAAAAGAGAAGGAGAAGAACCCAAGTGTCAGGATCATGTTTATGAATACAATTTATCAAACATTGAAGTTATTGAAGAAAAAATGATATATCATAAATAATTAATCCATAGCAAAAACGTTTAAAAACAGAGCTTAGCTAAAATCGATATCGTGTAGTTCGTTGCTTACGTTCTCAGAAGGAAAAACTTTAGAAGGAGAAAAACTTTTTTCTTTTCTATATCTGAAGAAGGATATCTGAAGAAGTTTCTTAGTAAGATTTCGAAATTGGGAGTAAGACTGCTATTCAATCAAAATTATGGCTCTGCCTTAAAGCGTAGCAATCTCGACCACAATTCGTGACTGGAGAAAATAGTTTTGTTGAGAACTGTCGACTGATTTCAACTATCGATATTTAGTTACTGAACGATTTTAGCTATCGAATGATTTTTTTCATTCATTCATTCATTCATTTATTCAATTGACCTATTGGAATTCAACTTATGTGTTTACAACACAATCAACTAACTCGTTCCTCTTGGTTGATTAATTAGGTATCGGCCTTTACTCGCTGGGCGATTGCTGAGTAACTAAGAACTAGCGAGTGGTTGAATTATTCGATTGTTTCTTGTAATCACTAATTTTGAGAGGCAGATTCACTCGTTGTGTAATTTCTAAACTACCGAAAACTATCGAATTAATTAATAACTTACAACTGTCGAACAACTCGATAGATTTTATTCGATAGTTCCTACCACCAAGTAATTGGTCGTTAATGTGATAGATGTATGTCCATGGCTGTTTTTACATGCTATTTTTACCCAGATTTTACATTACATTAAGAGTCAATTTTAATATGATTCTTGCATTATTTTATAGCCTTTGTAATTTTTAACAACATTGTTTGTACGATATTTCGACGACATTTTTTGTGTTATTTCTCACGGTAATATGATTTTTATTTGAATTTTTACAAAAGTGTTATACGTGATTTTTTGTACGATTTCTTATATAACCTCTTTGATGGGTTGGAATTATTCATATGATTTTTACAGGACATAATACAAAAGTTCTTTATGCGATTTTCGTGACGATTTTTAACAAGATTTGTTTCCATAATTTTTTAACAATATTTTAACGCGATTTTTTCTACGATAAACTATTACGATACAGATCGCATAAAATTATTAAGATTTGTAGATATTTTAAAACTTCCTTGGTTTTATTACGTCAAATTTATGTCGCCTTGTTCTCGCAACTGTCGTTCTTTATTCCGTTTCTTTTTCACCCCCTCTCTTTTTATCCCTCTTCCTAGCAAGGAAATTGTAGTGTCTTCTCCGACTGCCTGTTCGCCTGTGATATTGCAATCAGGACTTATCTCGAAGATTTCATTCGAAATTTTGTTTCGTTGTAGTGACTTACTTGAGACTCTTGCTGACTACAAGGTAGCTGGGTGTATATCATAGTCACGAATATGCACATACTTAGTAGTAGATAAATGTGAATAGTTGCGAAAATATATCATCATGAGCCTCTGTCTCTGTTTGTAAAGACGAGTGGGTGTGTTTATCATAATTACATTTGCAAGTACCAACATTCAAATGAAGTGTACCTTAATCTAATTCGGAAGTTTTCCCAACACTTCTCTGGAATTACTAAATTAGCTTGCCAAGTCTACCCCAAAGAGGAAAGAGAGAGATAGACGCGCCGAGCAAACGTAGAACATTAACATCAACACTAACATTAGACTGTACCACAATGTGCTGTTTTTCTATCGTTGTACAAGGGGATACAAACACCCCCATTCTACCGTTGAGATATTTCGAAATATATTTTGGATGCTTCAATATAATCATTTACATTTATAACAAAATTGTTTGCACCAATTGCAAACCTTTTTATTTCCTTTTTATTTCATCGTCCAGAAAACGGTTTCCCCGTGCGCCCCTTAACCCTCCACTGAAATTAATCGGCCTCTACTTGTATTGGATTCGCTTGAATCTGAATACTTAATTTCACTGGTAGTTTGTGATATGGCGTCAATATCGTTGTGGATCGTTGTAGTGCTGTGATAAAGCCTGCATGACGAATTTTATTGGTATTGGTGATGGTGTCGATGACGGGCAGTGGTGATGGCAGCGGCGGCGGCAGCGTCACCAAGTATTCGTAATTTATTAGCAATGACAAGCGACCAAGTCTGAGTGCCTGAAAATTAAAATAGTCAGTCGTTACTTAAGCAACATGCTTTAATATTGTATGACGTCACAGGAATAGTGCAAGAATAATTTATTTTTTGGTAGAACATATTTTTTTAGGTTCGTAGAAATGATCACCAGTTGACGCGAATTTCTTAATGTCGTCTATTTACCAAAACTTTAATTAATGGTTTTTGCATACTCTCGAAAATTTTCCGGCGACCTTTTTCTAGAATTATTGATACCTTATGCCACCTATTTTTGATGACATTCCATTTTTATAAATTTTTATATATTTTATTACAAAAAAGGTATTAATTTTCACTAAATATATTAAGTTTTATTTCGGATTGTGTTATCATTTTTTAAATTCTCGACAATCTCGATATCGTTTTTCATATACCATTTATGGTATTGTTGTTGTAGTTGTCGTTGATGTTGACATTTTATTCTATTAAGTTGGTAAGCTAATTGTAAATGGGGTCACATTTTGTGAGGAGCCCTTTGCACGTGATATGTAAATTTTTTTAAATCACCGAAAGGCTTTTCTACCTTGGTTTCAGGAGTAAACCAAAGCACAATCAATATCGCCACCGATATGAAAAACATGACCAGGAGTCAACTTGGTCGGGTTTAATTTTTCGAAAGGGGGCCAAAATTATCAATCTTGATTTCTGCGATGTTTTGTTAATTAGAAAACAACGAGATGAAACGAGGTGGAAAAATGTGCATGTGAAATAAAAACAGAAAAAAAATTATGAGCTTCAAAAAAAAAAAAAAAAAAAAAAATAAAAATAAAAAAAAAATTAAAAATTAAAAAAAATTATTTGGAGAAGTCTATTTGATACTTAAAGATTTATTAACATTTTCTTTTTTCATTTTGGGGAAGAGTGTTTGCATTTCTGGCTTTCCCATTCATCTTGTCGTCTTCGCAATTTACATTTCTTTACTTTCTGACTACTATAATTCTTACCTTTCGCTCGCTCTTTTGCGATTCAGCGACCTAAATTGGACGACGATAACAAACGCCTTTCGTGGCCATCGACCACGTCTTGATCTAATGGTAAAACATTGCCATCGTCGTCGACCTGCATTGTGTATCCTGCGAATATTTACAGTTTCATTGTTTACTGTTATCGCCGGCGCCATTGTTGTTGTTGTTGTTGTTGTTGTTGTCGCTGTTGTTCTATCGATGGGCACATACAAATAAATTTGCAAGCAATTATTTTCCACCCGAGGCTCTTCTCGTTCTCCAAGAACTTCTCTCACTTTCTGCTTCCCCTGAAACCCCCCTCCCCTACCAAGAAGCTTTTTTTTATCTTAGTGGAAATTATGGAGGTAACGTCTTTATGACCATACTTTTGTTTCTTTTAACTGCTTTGTTTGTTTGTTGTTTTGTCGTTTTTACAACTATTGCTGTTTAGTTTGGATACGAAAACGCAGCAATAGCCGTAGCAGCAGCAGTAGTGGTACAAGCAGTAATAATAATAGCAAACCTACAGTACACGTATTTCGGCCATTTTTGTTTTACTAGCAATTCGAGAGCCCGCTAAAATGTGACCATCAGGCTTAAATTTTACATGAGCAGCACAATCTTGTGGCAACACGAATGAGGACGCCTTCGCAATTGCTGTTACCTGATTGCTGGAGAATTTACGCGCACTGTGGGACAAATAATGAGTTTAATCTTCACAACGAAATCATCAAATTTGTGATGTGGGAAAATATTTCAACTTTTCTGAAGAACAAATGGTTTTATATGATAAAGAAAAGGTAAGCAAAGTTGGGTTGATGATGCTGAATATCTGTAGAAAGGATAACGGATGAATTTTAATCAAGTTTATCGTGGCGATGAACCCAAAGAATATCTTAAAATAGCTCTTCTACCATTCCAGTCAATTTAATACCGGTTTCAATATCGACCTTGGTCTGTTCGGCCCACTGTGCAACAACGATGACCGCAACGCGTTCTATAAATTTCCATAAAACTAAAAGAAACTGAGTTTCGTGTTGCGAAAGAGTATCGAGTTTAACCCTTACAAAAACTATCAGGCAGAGGCGTGAGGCGGACATTTGAAATCTGTGCGATAGAAAGCAGCAGTGTAGTCGTGTAGTTGTGTGGCACACTATATATTACGTATTCTTGAACTGTCGATTGTTAGAAAGGACTGAAATACGACTTTTTCAGGTGCTTAGTATTTTGTAGAAAAGAGACTCCTGAGACGGCAAAATTGGTCAAAACAATCGAAAGCCTTGGAGAGTCGAGTCATTTTTCAACTAAATACAATCAACAGAATGAAATCAAGTAAATAACAACAACAACAACAATAGCAACATCAAACACTAACCACCACAACAACAATCAACACACACGAAATACGTGCAAAAAATAGTAGAAAAACTAAAACAATGAATCAGGCATACGTTTTCTGCCTCTCGACGTTCGCTTAAACGTTGAAGTTAAAAAACCATCAACGAAGGCCCCGACGCCGACGCCATGACGCCTTGACATCGCGTAACCATCCGCTACATTCTTCTTCGTCTTCTTTCTTCTTCTTCTTTTTCTTATTGTTCCTTATTTTTATAAGGTTTTCTTTCATATCGTTAACAATCATGTTCGCACGCTTTTTAGCCGTCTACATCCGGACTCGAGTAAGTGTGACGCGGCATAAACGTCATCGGTAACGACGGCTTTAGCTAAAAAGCGAAGCATTGTTAGTGGTCGACGTTTCTGTCGACAGTCCTTTGGGTGATAGACTCACACTGTGAGAACTCTTGACGACTAAGCGAGTTTCCATCAACCCACTTTCAATTAAACCGTGGCGTTATCATGCGGTTAATTCTACCGAGAAATTACTTGTGGAAAAGCAACAACAACAACACAGGAATTATATTAAAATAATTTCATGTTTTATAAAAATGTATTTTTCGACGGTTTCAAGCGGAGTGAATGGTTTTTAGGAGGCAGAGGGTGTTCAAGTAGAATTGAAGTGGGTGAAGGAACTTGTAGGGTTGATGAAAAAGCGTACGGTGGTACTACTAAGTATCATTTGGTTTCGACTTTAAACAAATAGTTTCAAACAAATAGTTTCTTATCTTTCTTATTTTTGCCTTGTGTAGGTGTCCAAATTGAATAACTCCGAACTTTTACCGATTTTCCTCTTAGCGGAGATATTTGAATATTTCTTGCTATTCGTAGAATATAATTTTGTTTAAATGACTTTCTCGAAATTCTCATATATAATTGTCTGATCTGTCGAAAACATTTCGAAAAAATATCTTTGGATGAGTTTTTATTTTATATTGATTTCGTTATAATTCCATTCGGCAAACAGGAGGAATAATTTTATTTTATTTTATTCTCTATAGAAGCTTTTCCAATAACAACATAACATATAATTTAAATGAATATATCCGGCACTTTACATAATCGGCCGCCTCATTTTCTGATTTAATTTAATTTAATCAGGGTGTGTTCCAAAATCTTCGCGAAATGCAAATGACTGATTGGGTTTACTTCGATTTTTAGTGTTTACGGTTCAACACTTTCGGTGTTTCGATCCATGTGTTATTAACTTGTTACAGCAAATTCGGTCCGCATGGTAAAACGCTTATAAAGACCGGATATTGATTAATAGATTGATTGATAGAAAATTTCCATCAGTGGTTCAGAATTGCGATAGTAATTTTTATTTGTCTTCATTCGACATTCGTAAATTCCAAGACCATAAAAGTGTTAATATTGGTTCGCATTTTTGCGTTGCCAGACTGTGAAAATTTTTTAAATGCGCGATAACGTTGAAACCAAAAGCATTTTTGGTTTCAACGTTACTACAGAGCCTGAGAGAACGTTATGAATCGAATTAAACGAATCAGAAATTGTATTTGTAAATGTAAAATTGTATTCGGTTAATTCAGGATACGTTGGAGGGGAAGACAAATATGCATGTACTTTATGTAATTGAATAATTACGTTTATATGATACGATACCATCCTCATTGACTTTCCAATTTATTTAATCATAATTTAAAAAATTGTTCAAAGTAAAAATTTCGTCGTTGCGGCAGATTCTCAGTTTTGTCAGATGCGTAATCACAAAATAATTCAAGGAGCAACCAATGGAATTCATGACGCATTTTTAGTGACGCTTAACTTTTGTGAACTATGGAACAGCGAACAACAAACTAACGAGAAAATGAGAGACCGCGAGAGCGAACGAACGATAAAACGATTTAACGAGTGAACGTATACGAGTTAATCAACAATAATGCAATGTAATAATTCTTTCATAAATTAATTTAATAAATATTATATTTTTGTTGTTTTGCTTTTGTTTTTTTATGCACGCTAACGCAAAAGATGAACCGGAAATTCAATTATCCTACACACATACTTACAAATAATCGAATATATTCGAACGTATGATCCGGTTTCGAACAGACAGCAATTCAAACCAAATGCAAACCGCTTGACCATGAACGAATATAATTTGTCGTCGCGTGTTTTTATTCGTTTGTATGTGTGTGTGCGTGTGTGTGTGTTTATTCGCTTGTGTGTGCGAGTGTGTGTGTGTGTTTTCCGGATATTCTGTTGGTCGTTTATTCAATTGAACCATATTCATTGTCCATCCAGAAGTTGCATTTCCTCTCCTTTAGATCCCGTCGCGAAGTAACGGCAACAACAATAATTAATAATTAATCAGGCGCATGAATAATTAATTAGCCGAGTTCGTCATTTATTTATTGATTTTTATTTTAAATGTCGCTGGACCGTTTGTTTCCTTTTATTTGTTCTGAAATTTTACATAAAGTTTTACGATTTTATCGATTTTTTTAAGAATTAATTATAAATATTTCTAGAATAAACGTAAAAATATTGAAAAGATAATAAATTGTCCTTTGGTCAGACCCATAATAGTTTTCGATTTTTATTTGATCGTAGATGAGATGTAATTAAATTTAATAAGTAAATATCGCACACCAAAAACATATTTTTAAATTAATTGAAAAAAATTCATGAGATAGCTCGTCATTTTTAACACTTAATCGCTTTGGTTTTTCGTAAATTTTACCAATTTTTGGTTTTGTTTTAAAATGTTGAGACTTGAGATGAAATTGTGCAATGGTTGGAGGAATATTTTTCAATACAATCTTCATGGTTTTTTGTGTTCTCAAGAACTTAAGAAGCCAACGTTCATCGATATCGTACTCAACATCGGCTGTTTCTCCTCCTGTGAACAAAAGTGGCCTAATGATGGTTTTGGCGAAAGCTTCGGCCCGTGCAGTCACAGCCTTTGAAATGCAGTAATATCTCAAGGATCTTTTGTTTATCCTCCGTTCGTTAAATATGGCAACCTTATGTTTAATGGGCTTCGTCGGAGACTAACAATTTACTTCCAAAAGTCAGGAAGCGTTTGAGTATTTAAGTATATTTGAGAGTTTTACGTTGCAGCATTAACTGATAGTATATTTTTACAGCTTTGATTTGATTTTGTTGATTCGGACGAACTCATACGTCAGACGCAAAAATGCAATTTAAATCAGAAGCTGCCATCGTGTAGAAACCTTGGCTAATTTCTGAAGGGAATTAAAATATAGTGGTATCAAACAAATAACCAAGCAAGAAAATAAGAAAGCAAACAAACAAACAAACGAACAAACGAGTAGGGAAACGAACGAATGAAGAAAGCATTGAACAAACTAGCAGAAGCACAGAAACACACATACACAAACACACACACGCACGCACACACAGAAAGAGGCCACCCGACATATATAGATGAATCCACATGTCATTCACTGACGGAGATCTTACGGTGTCGATTTTGAAAATTACGTTTGAGCCAATGCGTCGTACCGCAAGTACCTCAAACTATGTACTGAAAGAGAAACGTACACACAGACTTATACACACACACTTACATACACACACTTATACACATCTAACAGTGTAATTACAAATGCAAGCAAATAATATGAAACATAAATACATGCACACACACACTTACACACAAATATACACACACGCACATACGCACACACATGCGTTAACCCATATGCGTGTTTCACTTCTGGTCGTGTGTACATAGTGTTTTCATTAAGTGTGAGGCAGATGGAAAGACAAAGATGTGGATACAATAGAGAATTACAACTTTCTTTGGGAATAACTAACAGTCAAAAGGACTAGACAATAAGTAACATGATTTGACATGACTTGATTTATCGTCACGCCAAGTCGTCTTCAAAAAAAAAGTATGCGAAAATTGTGAAATATTTAGTTTGATAAAAATAAAACTAAAATTAAAAGCAAAGCACAATTAACTTTGCTGTTGTCTTAAGGGTAACTGTTGAGGGAGAAAATTCGAACAACAAAAACAAACACCAGAAATCATAAAAAAAATTACAAATTTTTTAGCCTTTTCTGAATTTTCTTCTAAGAAGTCCAATCAAAGAAAAAAAAGCAAGAAAAAAGGAATGAAAATAAGAAATATTTAATGAAATTAATTCAGTCCCTTTAAGTTTTCACTTATGGCTTATTCATCCAATTCCTTTCTCCCCATTTCTTTCCTTCTCTTTTTCACAATCTTTCCCTTTCTGTCTTTATTTATTTACCGCTTTGGATGGTTCCAAAGAGGGTTAATGAATCGGTGAAATAATCCTTCAATTTTCTCATTCTTTGAAAATTACGAGTAGTATTCCTTTCATCAAAGAGTGGACAATGATGATGGAAAAAAACATGAAAATGCTGGATATTATTCTTGAAAAACATTGCGTGGTCTTGAATCTCAACATCTTTCCTTTTTGTGATGGAAAGCTGGCGAGATGAGTATCTTAAGAGATATTTTACTAAGAAGGGCTTACTTATGTAATGCGGTTGGTTGATGGTGATTGTTGTTTGATGTCACAAAACTGAGAAAACCCATTGAGAGAAAGAAAGAAGAGAAAACAAAGTAGTCGCTTAAAAGTCATTTCAAGAGGTCATCGAGTGAAGAAATGAAACAATAACAACAAATAAGAAGTTCGACTTAGCCTCAATTTAGGAAATGATTCTGAACTGAAAAAACATCTTCAATTTCACGCGCTACGGACGGGGAACAAACTTAATATATCTTAACGCTTTGAGTGTAGGACGTAAAAATATGATACAAATAGAAATCCGGACTGGTCAAGGATGGTTAAATAGAGGAGGCATAAGCAGGGAATAATGAAGTCAAGAACATGGCTCTTCATCACAATCATTACCTTTCTTGACTGGTTAGGCATCCATCGAAATCTTGATGTAAAGTCTCGTATAACGCTTAAGAGTTTATCGTTAGTCTTTCATCACATCTTCCACCTAATTCAACACGTCCTCATTTTTATTGGTTTTTGGCTACCTGGAGAAATCTTAAAGATCTGATATTCTCCAAGGACGGTTTAGCGCCGGATATCCAATATTTACCCCTGTAAATGAAAAGGAAGCCCCACCGTAATCGAATTCTCCTTTTATTTGTCTGTATTTATTTTCAAGAACACAGAGAGAAAGCAAGATGCTTGGTTGTCAGCTCACGCTTTTACCGTCTCAGTCTCAACAGTCTGCTTGTGAGGGTGGAAAGGGGGGGGATGATTGTTTGAAACGAAGTCTTTAACAGGGCTAAGACAATGGTGGGAAGAAGTCGATTGTTTAAAATCAAAGTTTGACAATTTAGGGGTTTCCTCCGTTTTGTTTTGGCTTTTTGCAAGCAAAATATATTTTGGAAAAAAGAAAACAAAACACATAAAATTATCAAGCCTTGTTTTTCTATTTTTATTATTCAGAAAATATTTATATTGTTTTCTAAAGTCGAACTGATTTTTTTAAATGACTTTTTCACGAAGACATTTTTTGAACTTCTGCAAATTTTTAATTATTTTTGTATTTATTTGATAAATTTTTTAATTAATAAAATCAAGAGTGGAATTAAATTTCTTCAAACGCATTTTAATAAAAATTTAGTCGAGACTTTTAATCAAAAAGTTAACATTAATTAAAAATCAGAGAAAATATTCATAAAAATATAAAACAATTTATCAATGAATCCAACAAAAACAACAACAATGACAATATATTTTATTTTATTGTAGCTCTCAAAGGATTTACAAAAATACAAGCTCAAAAAAAAAAAGACCATCCCAAAAATGATTGAGTGAACAAATGAATGAATGATCAATATTCGAAAAATAAACTCGGTTTACAAAATCATTCATCATTTTTCAATATTCAACGTATTCGAAAGATATGAATCGCCATCAGATGTGGATTGGACAACAACAACAACAACTGCAACAACAACATCAGCAACTACTGCATTGCAATTATTATTTTGTTGAAGAGTTGAAAACTTCAACAAAATTTAAAGGTAAAAAAATTATAACTGATAAAAACGCAGATGGAGAATGAAAGGCGAAAAATGAGAAAAATGCAATAAAGGCTATTAGACCAAAAACTGAAGCTGATCAAAACCGACAAAATAAATACAAAATTTTAAAACAAATAATATTCATTTTTTATAAAAAATACATTTGAATCAATCGTTTTCCTTTTTTCGCTCGTTGTTGTTGGTGTTGTTGTTGTTATTGAATATAGTCGTATTGTAGCATATTAAATGATTCGTAGCTCGAATAGAAAAAATAATCGAAATCCGTTGAAAGCAAGGAAAAAAGGGAGCAAAATCACTTCGCGATTTCAGGACACTCCCCTTCTGATGCTAATGATTTTCACTGACGTTTTCTCTTATCGTTGTTGTTGTTGTCCGCTGCTCGTTGTTCGTTGTTGTTGTTGGTACCACTCAAAGAAAATTACAACTATTGCACAATAATCCGTAGATACGAACGAAAATTGAATTACGCGAATTTTTACATAAGCGCCTGGTTATCTCGTTGGTTTTTTGGCAGGAGGGGAGGGACAGTACGAGGCCGGGGCTACCGAGTTTAAGTTAGCAATATCGGTTGGCCCCATGCCAAATTGCCGCCATTCATTCCCGTCTTCTCGCCAACCACAATCAAAATTTTCGTTTCTGGCTCGAACGAAAACGAAAATGAAAATGGAAAAACAAAAAGTGGAAAGCAAAAGGAATTTCATGTTGCGAATTAAATGATAACGCGATTCACAATGAATACTGGAATCTGCTGAAAACCAACAACAACAACAACAACGACTAGCAGCTGCAGCAACAACAGCAAGGCGAAAGTGTCGTAACAAGAGAAAAATGAATGGGAAAGAAGAAGCAGGCAATCAGCGGGAAATGGTATGACAACAGAAGCAACAACAATAAAACAACATCAACAACAACAACATAGCCAACAATGCTAAGAACAATAGAAACAAATGCTTCGATAGTGTCATCGTTATCATCATCGCCATCATCATCGCCAATAATAATAACAACAACAACAACAGCAGCAGCAGAAGGAGCAGCAACAGCAACAGGACAAACAACAATCAATAAAATTGTGCCAAAAACGTTGTCATGGAAAATCCTACGATATTTTTAATGTCCTCCCATCGAATTTATTTCATTCTCTTACCGTTTTTGTTCGTCCCGTTTTCTTTCTGCTTGCATGCTTGCGTCTCATCGCGTTTCATTTTGTTCTGCTTATTGTTCAATGTTGTTGTAATTTTTTCGTTGGCGTTGTTTACAATGTTATCGTTTTTGTTGGTCAGTCGGTCATTCATTCAGTGTTCATTTTTGTTCTCGTTGGTGCTTTATACAATTTTGTTGAAATTGTTGTTGTCGTTGTTATTGTTGGTGGTGTTCCTGGTGTTGTTGTTGTTATTGGTATTTACTTTTCTTTCTGAAATTGTTTTGGGTTTGGTTGTTTGTTGCTTAAGCTGATTGCCAACAATCTATGAATCGACTAGCAATATTTTTTGCAAATATTGTATGAATTCGAGTAGCTGAGGCAGCGGCGGTGGTGGCGGTGGCAGCGACAATGTCAATGGTAGGAGCGGTAGTGCAGTGGTGGCGATTGCTACGGAAAACAATCTCACACACACACATACACGCATAAGTCATATAAAAACGACACTTCCGCTATATTGCATACATACATACAAACACAGACATACATATATACACACATTCGTATCTACGTGAAACAACACACTTGCAATCTACTCAATCTGCGTCCGATGAACGGCATGAGATACGCTTTAAAGCATTCGAAGCGAGCGAGTGTAATAAATATTTTTGTGAAATTTGTTTGTCTTTTTTTGGATGCGGCAAACTTTTCTCTATCCGTGACCATTTGTTTTATATAAATATTCGAATATAGCTATTGTACCAACACAGGCTCGCATAAATACTCACATACTTATGTAATGCAGTGCATGCTGTCAATGAATGATGCAATGAATCGAGTGAATAAAATTTATAATAAATCATTCCGAACCATTTCTAAGGCCCGAAGAGATCTTCAGGAGCAAAAAAGTATACAATTACAATAACGAGAACAATAACAACAACAATAACAATAATAATAACAACAACAACGTGGGAAACACCGAAACCGACAGAAATGCAAGCCAATCAATCGACCAGAAAAAATAACAATAAGAGATTTTCAGCAACGAAAACAACATCCGTGACAACAACATCAACAACAACAATAACAATAACAATTAAAATTACAACAAAATTGGCACGAACAGAAACGCAATAACAATTGAGTAAACAGAAAATCCGGACACACGAAGTTAAATTGACAAAAAGTTTAATAAAAGTGAAAACGAAAAAAGAGAAAGCGAAAGAAAAAGAGTGAAGAAAAATGTGTATCATCATCTGAAATAAACGGATAAAGCAACGGATGAATGAGTCGAATGGATAATATAATTTCTTTTTTCATTTAATCGACGAAAAGCTCGAGCTGTCGAAGGAAATTTTTCTCAGTGGAGAAAATTATATATTTAATTTTGTCTTTCCAAAACAAAAATTTTTTTCTAAAAGTTAAACAAATGCAATTCTTAGTGGTTCTTTGTCACTAATTTAGGAGGGGAGGTTTTCATTTTCTCGTCCTACGAAATTCATTAAAATATTTTCGTGATTTTCGTCTCGCTTTAATTGGTCCGATAAGGAGCAAAGTTCTCAGGATCAAGGAGACAATCAGCAAATACCGTACCTGACTTTCGGTTGGTTGAAGAATATGGAGGGTAGGAGTTGGTGGGTGGTGGTAAAGAGAAGGAAATAAATTTGCACCAAAGCGTCGTTTGCGCATTTTTTAATTTCTTAGTTTTTCAATCATTTCAAATATTTTCTCCCTTTTTTAGCAATTTAGCAATTTTTATTATTCGTCAATTATGATCGATATGATTAATTATGAAAAATTCTTTTCGTGCTTTTTCGACTTGTTTTTACTTAAATTTTTGTATTTTTGAAATTTTTGCCTTTATGATTCTCTCAAATAATTTTATTTATTATTTCTCCTGCACGTGTATTTTTATTTGACTTCAGATAATTATTGGGCTCGGCAATATTAGTTACAATTTTATTGTTATTAATTTCTTACTGCGACCGATTTTCCATTGTCATTCAATTTCTTATTTAGTTCGATTCTTCGGGTGTTGAAAATATATTAATGTTATAATTAATCTTACCAGATCGATGCTGCGACGATTGCGATTGAAATGACACGATTCCGATTACAATTTTATTGACGCTATTGAAATTAATAACAAAATTCAGTAATGCATCGTTTCATTTCCTTCAATTTCTTTCCATAAACACAAATGAGCGCCAATAAAAGCATTATTGTGATGTTCGTGTCTGGCATTATTTCATTCGTCGTATGTTCGCTGATTTAGCTCAAACCCCACCGATTTTGGAATTGTGCCAAAGTGATTCAGATATTACCAGATGATGGTTCGACTTGTTGCCAGATTGGTGACCTTATTTATTTTTTAATGCCTACAATGGGGCGTACGATATTCCAACGATGACCGACAACCGAAGGTGTAAAAGGTTGTAGAATAATTTACAGAAAAGGGTGAGTCAACCTCGTGCAGTTCGTTGTAAATGCAAATATTATTATTATTGTTGCGACAACACAATGCGATATCGCACAAATATATTTGAATACATTGTGGCCAAACACCTCAAGCACGCGAGCACAATCGCTCGAACACATTCGTGGAAAGTAATGCATGTATTACAAAGGACAGTCATACTTTTTTGATTGTTTTATTTTGTCACCTCATAACCATTTTTTATGATAAGCAGAAAAATGTTAGCTGTCATGTTATGCAGATCGGGTCTTCTGCTGGTCAGGTCGTTGTAGTAAATGCAGAGATAGAAGAAATAGTCGTACTTACACACTATTTTTTTCTAGATTTGTTCTCCTTTAGAAAGCTTTGCTTTATTAAAAATTGTTTTTATTTTTGTGAAGTTATTTGTATGTTTTTGAAAAAATAAATATTTTCAGTAAACAATTGTATTATCCATCTTTTCAATTCCTCAACCAACCTTTCAGTCGTGGCATCAAACAATCAACCCATGAAGTGTACTCATCGAACTCATACATCGATGAGCAAGGTTTCTATTGAGTTTAAATAACTTTCAGACAATTCATCAAAAAATTTCTTAAATTTAAATAGTTTTCATTAGACTTGCTTCACGTGGAAATCAGAATATTCACGGCTTCCCTAATCAGCACCAATTTTAGAAGATTATCATCTATCGAATTATCGCCCTTCATTAATTTCTTCCTCAGTGAACCCCATGATTAAGTTGATTGTGATTATCTTATGGGATTATTTCAATACAAACCAAGAACTTAAATTTCTTTTTTTGAAATGTGTTTATATTTATTTTCACAATGAAGCCACCTAGCATTACACAAACAATACAATAAATATTTTACATCATTATTACAATTAAATACATTTTCTTTAGAATAATTCTTATAATTTATACATACTTACTCTTAAAGGTTTCAAAACTGATAAACAATAATCACTAATGAATATAATCCTAATGAGTCTGATACATCATTATCATTATCATAATCGTAATTATTTTATAATCGGGCACAGATTTTTTTAAGTTTTGAAATACTCTGTAGTCTTGCTTATGTTTTGGATGCAATAACAGACTTTTAGTATCCATATTTTTTCTCAATTTTTCTTAATATTTTTCTATCTATCGTACATACATCTTTTCTCACACACATGCAATCCAATATCCTGTTTAGCAATTCTTGAATTGAATTTGTTTAAAGTGCACTAGGATTTATTTAGTTGAGATGAAGAAGTTTTTTTATCGTGGAATAGAAAAAAAATTTTTCACTTCAGAAACGATTTTTTTAAATGAAGAAGGCGCTTAGTAGAATTGTAATCCTTCGCCTGGTTTCATTTAATTCTTTTTAAAAAAATTTCATTTATTTATTATAAAATAATACTAAAGAATAACACTAAAGAAAACAATTTTCAATAGTATTTTGGGGGCTAAAACACTTAAAAAAATTCTGAACAAAAAAATTGGGTACGGTAAAGTAATACCAAAATCAAAGCAATTAATGGCCACGTTGTAAAAATAATTTTCTATGTTAGTTTATATGAATTTGAGAATAATTAGTCAGAAAGAGTTGGTCGGTAATTCGTATTTAATTTGGGTTTTAAAAGTTTGGTTTATTGAATTTTTTCATCGGGTGTTACTTTGCTTTATTGGAACTAATTTATAGGAGATTAAGTTAAGGCGTCTCTTGAGTTATTGAGGATAGATTTATTCAGAACTAAAAAGTTCATTTAAATTAGGAAAAGATGGAGGATTGAGGAGTGCATACTTGCGCACCTTTTTAATTTTTTCATGGGCTGTTGGAATTTTTTGGTGAGATAATTAATTGAGAATCAGTTCACTTTTTAATGGGTTTTAATCTTCGAGCGCTTTTTAGGGGACTTTAGGGTAGAAACTGAATTCAAACATTAATTTCGGAATTCAAAATTAATTCATTAAGTAAAATTCCTTTTTAATCTCCTTTTTCAAATTAAAAATCATTCTTATCACATAATTCTGATATTCCTAAAAACATTCTCAAAATAACTTTAATTAATGTGTTCAAAAATGATGCGTCCTTGGATTTTCTTCTGTCACTTTCATTAAGAAAATCTTTTATTTTCGTTGATATATTTCAAAAATGAATATTAAATCATATTATATCCACTGCATGTAGGAATACTTGAGAGGTTTTTATAAATATTTTTCTGAACATTTTCTCATTTAGTTTTTCAATTTATACATGTGGTTTCAAAAAATAATATATATTCAGATATATATTATTCTACTGAACTTTTAATACGGTAATTAATTTGAAATCATTATCTTCTTCTTACTGTTCTTGTTCATAATAATATATACTGACACGCAACAACAACGCCTCATTCATTTATTTATATTAATTTTTCTGTTTTGGTAAAAATTCAGAGACATAGTTTTTATTTTCTTAATAATCAAAGGAATTATTTTTGTTTATTAATTTTTTTTATTCCTATTACTACGCCCCCTCTTTCTTTTCTGTTTAATTAAATACAATTCGAATATTTTTATTGATTTTTAATTATTATGGATTTTTCCTAAAAGCGTGACACAAAAAACTTATACGCTATATTTAGTATAATTACAAAAACAAAAACGTAACGAGCAGCGAGTAACCGCACCGAATGTGTGTGTGTGTGGGTTGGTCGGTCAATATCGGCGCCGAAGTAAATGAACGGCTTTGTGAAGGGGATTGGTGGTCCGAGGGAAGAGACAGGAAGAGGATGGTAAGGATATTAAAGAAAGAAGTTAGAAATGAAGGCGTTTGGAAGGTGTAGGAGAGAACTGTTAATGTGACAATTTAATTATTATATCCAGTATAAAATTCATTATATTTCATATTAGAGTGTAAGTTATTGTTGTTGTTGTTGTTGCTACTGCTGCCTGTTTCATTGAAATGGTCCAGAAGCAGCTTGGACGAAGACTTATCGCTGCTGCTTCGGCTGTGACTGTACTTGCTGGCGTATACCGAGGAAGAAACTGTCGGAAATGTAACTCATGGTAACGAACTGAAATGTAATAAAGCCAGCGATAATAATCCCTATCACCAACGGGGCAGCAATTAAGACAAAAACATGAAAGAATGATTTTAATAACCTTAACAAGAACAAGAATAAGGCCAGTATTAATAACGTATTATGAGTATGAGGGTGTTTTTTTAATGCGTTGTCAATGAATAATCGTTTTGTGTAGTCTCTATTGTTGTTGTTGTCGTTGTCATTGTTCTTGTTGTTGCTTATGGAACTAACAGAATTGTTGCCTTTCATGTAAGCGCTATTAGCACTTTGGACAGCACTAACTCCAGTCGATTTGACACAATTTTGAAATATTGATCCTAGAGAATAAAAAATTGTGTTCCTTTTTATGCGTTTGCTGAAATTGTGGTTAGGCTTAGGGTTGCGGCTGATTTTGCGCTCATAATTGTTGACCGCGGAAAAAGTATGCACCGCTCTCTGATAGCAATTAATTGTATTAAAGGAAGTTTCCCCTGAAGGAACCTTATCATAGTCATCACCATTATCGTCCGTGAAACATATTGGAATCGTATAATTGTCATTACTGGCTGTGATTTTTGTTGACGTTGTTGTTGGATTAGGTTCCCTTGTTATTGCATCTTCTGTATCCTCTGCCGTAGTTGTTGTTCTTAGCATGATTATACCAGTTTTGAGAAATTCCGAAGATTTCAGCAACGATAAGCTGGTCGCTTGTTTTTCCAAAGAATTCTTGTCATGACATTGTCCACAGACGCTTTCATTTTGACGTTGATGCAGTTCTTTCTGTTGTTTCTGCTCACGTCGCACCAGCTCCAGCAACGATGACGACAATATATCTCTACGGCAATATGTTGCTGCGAGTGTGAAGAGTAATGCTAGCGAAGGACAAACGCCCGAAAGGATTAACGAAGCGTTACGTGTTACGGAGGGCGCATTCGAGCCGAGGGCGTTCCGCTCCTTCTCCAAACATTGACGAAATTCTTTGTAGTCGATGCGTGTAATGGCGCAATAATGATTGAGCAGGCAAACACTTTCACAAGCTTCGGTTTGATAACGAACACTATTGGCGCGATAATACCTAGAAGAAAGAAAAAGTACAAAGAAACAAGTATAAAATAAGCAAAGAACGAGAAGTGGCGAAAATTGCGAAAATACGTGAAAAGTGTAAAAGCTTTTGAAAAGACAAATTGTTTCAATTTTCAGTTTGGTGACAATTTTGTCAAGTGTTTGCAATAGTTTTTTAAACAAATAATTGACTCACGAATTCCAAGAAAACAGTAAGGTCGTTCAAATAATTCGATTATCTTTGAAATAATTGTATAAGTCGATCAAATAAATGCCAGCAAGCCTTAAAGTGTAAATACTTGTTTCTTGTTGTTTTTGCCTGAAATTCTTTAATTCTATTGAACTTATTGAAATAGCTAAGAATCAATAATTACTTATAGTAAATATTTCATTGTTAGTCTTGTTAACTCACACTCTGCAACCCACTTTAATCTCTCTGAATCCCACCTCCCACCAATTCTACGCCCATTTAATCCATGCGTAATTACATGCCATTACATGTCTTGTAAATATCTTATCACAATATTTTCAGTGAATGAACTTATTAATCTGTGTGTGCGTGTAGAAGGTGGTGAATTTTTCTGACATTAATGTTTAATGGTTTTAGCATTCACGCACACGCGGCCGCGCATCACACGTACGCACATATTCACATGCGAACACACAACACATACACATACATATATAGATACACCCATGTACATACACACGCTCTCTCTCTCTCTCTCACACACTCCAACGCATGTAATTCGTCAAAAAATATGGGTGACAATGCGTTATTTTGCTTGTTATCAATTTTGTTTGTAATAATTTCTTATTTACAATCATTTAAGAGTTTACGAATTGATGAAGATTATGAAAAATGTGAAATTAATGAAGAAAAATATATCTATAAATAAAAAGAATTACGAGAAAAATAGCAATTGTTTGATATTTTGTATTTGATGGAAAATATTTTTAAAAAGTGTTTGATTTTGTCTTTCGTATTTCGTATTGGATGAACAAAATTTTAAAAACACTCCTATTTTTTATTATTTTACTTTATTTTTGTGTTTTGATTTTTTGTATATTGTATTCTTTTTGTGTTTGATCTGATGTAAACTTAACAAATTTCATAAAGACATTTCGTACTGATTTATTATAATTTTTGTATCTTACCATTTTTTAAACAATTCTCAAATAAATATAAGAGCAAAATAAACATTTTCTCATGCCGTAAAATTATTTTGAAAGTACTTTTTAAAATTCCCTTACCTTTTAATTACTTTCAATAACTCGCGGTAAATACGCGGTAATTGCAAATTATTTCCTAACTTAACCACGATGTTATTAATTCTACTAATAATTTTCCTTAAAGTACGGTTCCCTTCATTTCAAAGGTTGTCTGAAATTACTTTTAAAGTAATTTCAAAAATTATATCAAAGATATAAAATTGCAAACATCAAACTTTTTTATGTGGTTTCCTGCAGTCACTGCGATAGAACTTTAACATTTGATAGAACCTTACAATTTCCTCTTTTGCAGCATTTATGTATTATTGAAGTAGATTTTAAGAAAATCTCCAAAACTATATCTCCAAAACAAGCCTAAGGGGTGCTCGAGCAAAGCAAAATAGCACCCTTTTCCACACGCTTTTAACAATTTTGTTAACGCGTCGATTTTGGAAAAATGAATAAAGAATCAAAAGTTTTGGAAAAGCGATTTATTTTCTAACAGGTTTTCGTTTTGAAAATAATAAAATAAATAAAATAATAAAATAATAAAATAAACGGTTAAAGAAAATCTCCTCTATTAATTCTCTTTTTTCAGGATAACTTGAAGTTAGGAAACTATAGAAAATACGTTTGATCTGGTAACCAATTTTAGTCCGAGGAAGTTAAAGCAAACGTATACTAGCTCTTCTTCAAGATTTTTCTAGTTTGCTAGAATCGCGAAAAAAGTATCAGTACATGGTACATGCACGCGACTTAGTGCCTTTTAATTGTGTAGGTTTTCTCCTCTTTTTTTCTTTTTCAATGACATTGCAGTTCACTTAATGTGTGGCTAAGAGATTTTTTTGTAAACCTTTTGTGTCTTTCTACTCATTTTTTAATCAATTGGGTCAACCGCATAATTACTGCTTCCTTCTACTTCTGCCTATTTAAAAAAGTCATAACGTTGTAATTGAAGAAGTAATCGCAGGTAATCAGCACCTCATAAAATTGCGTAAATTAAACACGGCAAATAAATCTTTAAATGAATGAATACGATTATTCATTCAATGCGATGGGACGTAGCTTGAAGGATGGAGAGGGGTAGGACGGTGGGGTGGATGTATGAAAAAGGGGGAGATTGGATGAGGAAGGGAAAAATGGTGTGTGGAGTATCTTTCTGTCCGTCAAATACTTTTACGCGACCCTTAAGCTTTAAACGGAGGTTGAACAGCGTGACGCGACTTCAAGTTGGGGAAGCAAGAGGATGCTGCTTTGGCTATTAATTGAACGCTAATTGAAATTGGCGTTAAATTATTAGGAAGGGCAGCAACTTCCAGCAGCAATTCAATTAGAAATGTAAAAACAACAACTTATGCGTAAACCAACACAGCGAAGAAGAACAAGAACATTTTTTTTGTTGTCCAAATAAGAATTAGCTCGAGAACAAGAAGCAAGTTTGAGTAGAGGTTTTTTCACGACCTCCATAACAGCCCATTTATTTTGGCAGTTGAGAAAATGAAGTGGCACCATCTGCTTCAGTCTGTGTTTAACGTTTTATTCTTGAAACACAAATTAGCGATGCCAACTGGTTTTTTTCTACCTCAGAACGCCTAGTGGAGAGAATTGTCGTTAATATTTCTTTGGATTGTTGTTGTTTTTCATAAAACTTCATGTATTTTGGAATTTTTCAATCTTTACATTTTTTTAAGAATTACTTTGCGATAACTTTCAATGCAATTTATTTTAAATATGTTTATAGCCCGAATAAGCTATTAATTACTTCGTTATGGGTGGGAAAACACGAGGGTGAAAAATCACTGTTTTCGCTTTTACTTTTCATTGCAATTAAAATCATGACCATATTTCCTTTAAGTCCATCCATTAATGAGCCTCCGCTCTCCTTCAGCGATTACCGACAAATCACTGCTTAAGCTTTTCAACCTTTTCTCGTTTTTTCTTCGTCACCTTTTGACTTGTGTGCTATTTAAATACATATCGTGTGTAATAATTCATTTCCACGATCGTTGACAGTAGTTTAAGTAGTTTATTACTGCCTACGATTAACGCATGACGATTTGTGTTTGCTTTTGTTTCTTCTTTCCTTTTGGTATTTAGCTTGATTACCCATTTTTTGTTACACGCAAATGTTTGTTTAGCTTTAATTTTTATATAATTTCCATAATCCACGAGTGGCACTTAATTTATTTATTAAGTAAGTAATTTATTAAGGTAAGAGTTGTTAGGGATGGGGGGAGGGGGTGAATAGAAGCATGGTTTCCGTTACCCTTATAATGTTTTCTTTAAAGAATTTCTCGTATGAAATTCAATTCCTTCTCCTTCAATCATTCAATCATCCTAAAGATTGCTCATTTCATTCATTTCAAGCATGATTTTGTCTTATGGATGAATAGTCAATACTGAATAGTCAGTACTAGAATATTCAGTACTGAAGAGAATAAGATTGATGAGTGTGGTAGAGAAGGTCCGAGATCCCCAAAGACAAAACCTTCATTGTGAACAATTTCTCAGTCTTTAAATTTCCAGAAGACTTCTACATTAAAGACCATTGGGCTATTAAGGCGTTTGTCATTAATGTCTGGCTTTTTGAGAAAACAGAAATGTCTTTAAGAAAGCTTTGTTTATTTCTTCCTCCGGGATTCATAAATATCTGAGACACATTTCGAATTCATTTTTATTCATAGAATTTTATTAGATACTTACAAAAAGGAATATCTGAGACACGTCACCATAATTACTATTATTTCACAAAGCAAGATATTCATTATATCTCAAAGATTCATAGAAAAACTCAATCTAATTTAAAATATCGATTATATAAAATTTAATTACGATTTTTTTATTCCAATTTTTGATCAAGAGTCAAAGAAAAATAATGAAAAATGTAATGATTGTCAGATTTTGACAATCTTTCCAGAAAGATTAAGATTGATGTTGGCCAACCAAGTTGTATCTCACGACCCTCGCCGATTCATTCTTTCATAAAATGATTAAATAGCATAACAACGAAATTCAATTGCTTCGAAACCGTGGCGAAAAAAGAGGCAGGAGTAGTAAGCGGAGAAGCGGAAGTGGGCAGTGATTGTAAGAATGGGATCACCATAAAACTCTCATAAATTTACATAGATGTACTCAAGAAGAAGAAGAAAGAATCAACTCGGTGGTATTACTTTGTAGCGGTAACCATTATAAAACAACAAGGTACTACCGTGGCTAGGAAACGGCAAGCACGCATTGCTAACAATAAGCCACGTTAAAAGCAGCTAAAGACATCCGTTGTTGTCCTTGTTTTAGCCAATTGCTTTTACAAGCTTTGGCTAAAAGGCAATGAATAACTACCCAAACGACAACAACAACAACAAGAGCTGGAGGAAAACAACAAAACAACAACAACAACACCGACATGAATTGTGCGCTACTTCTGATAAAAGGTCTGAAGGAAAGAAAAAAAGGTCTGCAAATGATGCCCGAGGAGGGAGGACCAGAAGAGAAGAAAGCGGATAATAACAAGGAGACGACGACGCACTCAACTTCATGTTCCCGGGAAAAAAAACATTAAACCATTGAGTGGCACCAGCGACAGTTGCCACTCGTGGCCACCCAACGAACCCAACGAGAACAACAACGTCAGGCAGAATTCAGTCTTTCGTTTGAATTCAGTCATTACCTCGCTCACTCGAGACCAGAAAACCCATACAAGAAAAAAAAGCACAACGCCTTAATGATGAATACATCAAGAGGATGTTCTAAAGGGGTCTACAATACATTGTACAATATGAATGCAATAATCCTGAGGCTTGTGCCGGAAAATAAACACAAAACTTGGTCTTAAATGAAATAAAAGGGGATGAATAAAACTTTAAAACGTTAAAACAATATGCAACAAACAACAACAAACAATAACACCAAACAACAATGAAAGGAACAAATTGGAAGAAAAAGTGTGGTAAGACTCGGGTTCACGGGAGGGGGGGGGCGGAGAGGAAGTAGTATAATACAATTTTCCTTGTTTTCGAGAGCATTTGTTTTGAGAAGAACGACGAAGGAAAATATTTACACTAACCACCGCCTCAACCGTCACTTTGTCGTGCAACAAACAGAACAAAAAAAAGAAAACAACAATAACACAAGAAGCCAAAGAGAACGGAAGAAAAGTTGAAAGCTAATTTAAATGAGAAATTCCAAAGATTGTGTGAGGGTGGGGGGAGGGGCGGGTGTATTAAGAAAATAGAGAATAGCGAGGGTGGGAAAGAGGAGATTGAAAATGTTAATCTATCGAATGTAAATGATTTCAAGCGGTCGGTCAGCGAGATATGGTCGTTTAGGCCATATTTAGTTTCGGAATTTTTGCATGTAAAAGCAAGCTTGAGCTAATCGTTATCGTATTTTTCCAATTCAAAATTCACAATTTTAAATTTTTGATCCCTCCCTCGGGTGGATTTGAATTAATTCGAATCAATATTACGAATTTGTTTTTTGCAAACCAATTGCGGTTGTTTCATCAAATTCTCAAAATAGAAATTTTGGTAAATAAGTCTCTACATTCTCCGTCGTTCGACTTCATGAATAAATAAATAAATAAATACGTAAATATTTATTTGCATGAAAAACCAGAAAACTAACAATCAATCACCTCCTCGTATCGATGAAAATAATGTTGGGGATGGAAGCCCTAGAGGAAGTAAAACTTATTTTGAATTTATCGATTTTTCAGCAAAAAAAGCAGTCCCGGACATTATTGGGATAAAATTAACAATTAGATGGAGCTTCGAAGGGAGAAGAAGAAGGAGCGAGTGGATGATGATGAGGGCAAAAAATACACCCACCAAGAAAACACCCACCAAGAAGAAAACAAGCTGAAGGCGATTTAAATAGAAATAAAGCAGTCGTGGTAAAACACATTGAGAAAACTGACAATTAAACGCCCGCTAGTATCGAAATTTTAAGCAAAAGCTTTTAAGAAGATTAAAAGGCCTTCAATAAATTAACTCCTGCGAAATTTTGAGGTCAGCGTTTTGGCGTTTTGCGTTTTTGAAGTGAACCGCTTTATGATTTTTATGTGAATACTCTTTATTTCTGCGTCATTGGCGATTGGGAATTACTTCTATTAATTGTGTTGCATTTCAGCAATTTTATTGATTTGAAATTCATCTACGATCATGTTGGAGTTTGGGAAAAATGTATTGTGCTTTTATAGAAACTGAAGTGGATTCAATACCATTTTATTGGTCCACTACATTTAGTGGACAGCCCCATCTAATTGTTAATTTTATCCTATCACTAAAACGCTTTTTACTTATTGGCGTATACATTATATACGTCAGTCTCCACCTCGAGTTAGAAATGGCTAGTCGTAGAAGACATTTAATTGTCGGCAACGAAATTGTAAGGAACTCCTACTAAGACTTTTATCCAACCGCTTTGGTAGCTTCGTTGCCGTCGACAGCATTTTGGTAAAAGTTTAATTGTTTTGACCAAAACGAAAATTAAGAATTTTTACTGCATTGATACGCATTAACGAAGGTAAATTCCAAACCGCTACGTACTCTCAAGTAAATTGTTATACAGTGTTTTCTATAGAGCTTTCATATAAAGGTATATAATTTTTAAAGGGAAATTTATGGATACATTGCGTAGTCGGGGTAAAATATTTAAGAGACTGTGAATGAAAATATATGAAAATTTAGGGTTTTCCAAATGTTTTCTTTTTCTATGCGTTCACTTCTTCGGAATTAAGAAAGATGGAATATATTTTAAAAACGTGAGACGTGAGTTGGAATATTTTTATTATAGGATATGATGAAAAATAGCGCAAAATGGATTATGGTCAACCATGATTGACGCTGAGTATTTGTGGCCCAGAAACAGTTTGACAATTGATTTTGGGCTCGCGGATCTAAAACTAGAACCCAAAGCGTTCTATAGATTTGTCCAGCGAAAACTTTTAGAAGTGTGACCGTTTTGCGGAGCCGTTTTGGTGTGACTCACCGCTCATCATCTCCGAAATTTGTATTAGTATTGCTTTCCATATTTTCACGTTTCTGTTTTCGGTTAGCAAAATTGAGAAATGTTCCTTCGTGGTATTTACTCGTTGGCAATTTTGACCTAATGTCAAAGCAATACAACGTCTGTAGAATTATGTTGGCAACAACTGCAAAATTACGGCAGAACCCCAGAGGAATATTTTAAATATGGAAATACAATAACACCAACAACAACATGTTGACGTTACGTCAACCAAACGCCACGCCTGGAGTTTGGTTTGTGTTGGTATATACTCAAAGTTAAAATAAATAAATGGGCTCGTCGTGAGCGATGAATAATGATGACAATGATGGTAATGATTTTTATTCAAAGCTAATTGTATGCAATGGTAAAAGCGAAAATGAAGAGAAAGAAGAAGAATGAGATACCAAATATCTCAAGTGGAAATTCATAACAATAATGACGGTAACTATAACAACAACAACGCTTAGTAAAGGAGTGTGTCTGAAAAGATTGCAGCTTTTTGTTTCTTCCTTTGCAATTTTTATGACCCTTTTATTTCTGTTTTCACCGATTATTTATCGCTCTTAACAACGTTGGCGTGGCTACAATTGTTGGTGTTGCTGTTATTGTTGTGGATCGCAATTGTTTTTATTGTTGCACAGAATTTAAATTTTCTTTTATTTTCACATTCACTTGAATGATTTTCTCGTATGAGTGGAGTGTATTCATATGTATGCTTGATTTGTATGTATGAGTATTCGTTAAATATCTACAATTTTCATTAATTATTATTCACTTGTTCTTTATTATTTATTTTTATACTTTCTCCTTTTCTGTTTTTCATTTGCGAGCACATTTTGTGGGGGAGGCACGTGTTCAAAAGAAAGTATAGTAAGAGTGGCAAGCAACAGACTGAATTCATAAACATAACCACACACACACACGCACGCGGACACACATGCACGCACACACACGCAGACGTACATATAATTGCACACACAAAACTATAAACATTCTCATTCGTTTTAACCAAATAAAATCCACTTGATTGCAAGGCGAAAACGTGTCGTGTTGTGTCGTGACACGCCGATCGCCGACACCAACTAAAATACGCATTTAGTGAAATGTTCTCTACAATTTTCGGATTTGGGTTATTGTTTTCATACCTCAGTGTTAACTTCCTTATTTATGCGATTGCGTATTAATTGCTGTTGTTATTGTTCTTTGTCTCTTGGAGTAATGCGTCCATTTATTGATTTTTGCACGCGATTTTTTATCTGGTTTTGTGTTTCCTTTAAAGCAGCGTGTTAACACAAAATACAACGCGCTCTCAAAATGAAATTTAGTTTAGGTCCGATAGAACGTCAACAACCGCAAAAGTGTGTTTTTCGTATGCGTGCATCAAACGCGAAAACACACACATACACAAACGCTAAGCATATACAAAACTACATTGTTCTCAATTTGAACAAACACCATCCAAAAAACTAAAATGACCAATCTTTACCAAATATCGTCGTCGGCGTCGTCGTCGGTTTTGTCTATTGCACCGCCGCATTCTTATTGATGTGTAAAAGGATACCGATAGTTGATTTCGTTACGCTTCCGTTTCTCGTTTTTCCCTTCCTTTCTCTAATTCCTTCTTGTTCTCCTTAATCAATTCAATTTATTAAAACCGACAGCACAAAACACTACTATTGCTTGTTACAAACGCACGCACACACTTGGGTAAATTACGAACGAATGAGTGAACGAATACACAATAAACGAAGTCACATTTATATCAAGTAATGCCTTTACTTCGATCAAACGAACGAGTTGATTCGGTGGTTCGTCAAAAAAATTACTAGTGGAAACTTTTCGTTGTCGAAAAAAACCCACCCCAAAGAGAACGAGAGGGGGAGAGGCACAATAGAGATTATTAAAGAGTACTTGCGAGTCTCACAAAAGAATCAAATAGAGGTCACAGACTTCAGAATTTTGAAAGAAAATATTATTTTAAAGTATACATTTTTTGAAGATACAGAAACGCTATTTGTATTCATGATCCTTCAAATTCGTGCCTTTGAATTCCTACCTTCTTCGTTAGCTTTCGAACAACAAAAATAAAAAACCAAAAAAAAAAAAAACAACGAATCGCAAAAAACGTTTAACAAAAAAATATTGGCTCAAATCATCAAGTAGAAAAACATTGTTGCTTACTTTGCAAACCAGGAAGCGTCGTTGCTGGTAAAGCGATCGACAAAATTGTGCAAGGATATCGCTGATATATCGCTGAGACCGTAATAATGTGTGAGATTGTATTCCGGTTGCCAATTTGGTTCGCCCAGCGTGTTGGCCAACTGTAGATCCAAATAAAATTGAGTGTAGTCCAGCACCTGGTAGGAGAAAATAAAGAAGAAGAAGGAAAGCTAAAAAAACGTCGCGTTAAAAAATGGCGTTGATTTGTATTCTTTTGTGTTTTTTTTGTTATTTTTTGTTTTGCCGCATAAATTTCAGTTTTGTTGAGGTTTTTTGCGCCATTTTATGTCAAAACATTGCCTGCATTTATTTTCATACACCTCTCCTCACTTACCACCCCCCCCCCCCCCTAGCTAGGTGTTCGCATACGATAAACCTTCTTATGCTTCTTCGATATTCGCTTTTCTTTTTTGTTACAATTTTTTCTTTGTTGCCTTAGTTTCGTGTTGGTTTCGTTGTTGTTGTTGTTGTTGTTGTTGTTGTCGTATTCATTCTTTTGGGCTAGCAGACGTTAAAAAAGTCCACTCCTTCATTCTGTCGTTCTCGATGGCATAAATTTCGAAAGCGTTGAAAGCATTACTTCTGTTTCTTCGCTTTAGGTGGCCTGTCGGTCGAACGAAAGGAGTATTTCTTTGTTTGTTTTGATCGGTGTTTTTTAGTATTGTGTGACATAACATGATGTACGTATTTGGTGTGTATATGCTTCTACGGATATGTGTTTGAATTCTTTGCTTGGTTTTTTCTCATTTACTTTATTTGCTTTGATTTTGATTTGATTTTTTTATTTGTTTGATTCTATTCGTTTCCTTCATGAATTTACTTTTTGATAAGACGCGATTTATTTCATTATCGTGGAAATTATCCCATCATAGAATACAGTATTTCAAAGGCTAAATAAAGGATGTATAGACACTGCCAGCAATCTTCCATTTTAAAACTAATTCTTGGCCATAAACCTTCGACAACAGACTATCTTGTCTGTCTTTGCTTAACAAATAATATTGCGTGTCTTTGATATGAAATACGTTTTACCCACCTGACCCGAATCGGTATCGAACTTGTACAATCTCATGGCGGGATTATTTGGTCCAATATTTGCTTTTCGCGGAGTAACTGAGGGTGAAATCATTATCCATGAAACCGGTTTCCCTGAAAATTAAATAATCGTTATTATAGTTTGAGGTACATTCTTCTCAAAAAGACACAAAAGTCAAAAGGAAAAGGTAAGATTTCATACTTTAAATCGGATGAAGAGATTTCATACTTTATCATATATACGACTAAATTATAGAGAGAATATAGTTGTTAAACCAACCAGCGAGAAATTTTTTATTAATTTTTTACATATTAGTTACCCTAACTAATTGATAACTGTCAGCTAATAATCATTATCTTTTCTAACCTTTAAATTTCTTAGAAAATATGCTTATGATCTGCCAGACTTTATTAGTTTATCATGATCACAATTTATAAAATCTTTGAGTTAAATTTTTAACATTTTTCTCGGACACGTAATTATGATAAAAATAAAATAATATTTAGGCTTATTTCTGAAGCTTATTACTGAAATAACATCTTGAAATATTCTATCATGGTAAGCTTTTATGAATGCTTCTAAAAAAACTTGTCTCTAATTGTGGCAAAACATACGGGCAATAATGGGTCAAGAAAATTGTGAACATTTGAGCACTTTTAGGGCTCAACGCTCTAACAATTTTTCTTGAGATTATTAAGAAATAAAATAAGCATTAAATGGACAATTGCCACCCTTCCTCTCTTTTAGTTATTTTTGAATACAGTCATTACTCAATTTAAATTAATTGCTTAGCCAACACTACTTCATTATTATTTAATAATTAGTATTTATTAATATCTATCATCGTTTCATACCGGTCAGTCAGCACGCTCGTGAAATAATGAAATATTCCTTCTATTTCCTGTAACTTTTTGTTTGCTTTTTGTAAAAATGTCTCAATTTTATTTCGTAAAAAATACTCCCTTTCAATATTTATGTAAAAATGATCCGGTCAATTATTTTCTGATTTCAGAAGAAAAAAAAAACAAAAAACAAAAACAGGTTGAGGCGTAAAACAAAGAGACCCTTGCTTATAATTTGTAATTTACGAGTAATATTATTTCGACTAAAAGCACGCAAAAGAGTCGTTTGTCATCGTAAACATAATGCGGTATAACGATATTGCCACTGCTGTAACTGTAGTTATTGCCGTTGTTGTTGTTTATGTTGTTGTTGTTGTTTTTGTTTCTATTGTTTTTGCGTGTTTGTTGGTTGAGTGGTCGCAGAATGTTTGCAATAACAACGATAATCGCAATAGCAATGACGATGGTAATGGCGATTGGCGATGACAATGATTAGGTTGATGATGGTAAAAAGGTAACGATAGTGGGGTTAACGATGATGATGGTGCTGATTCTGTTGGGGCTAATTGAAGTTCGTTGGCAATATTTTCTGTTAGCAAAGTTCTCTAAACAAAAATTTTTTTTCGTAAATTAGGTGTTTATATTTCTTTGTTAGTGTTGGTTCTTTTAGAACCTTTATAGAGAGAGAGAGGATGTGAATTCATTTATTTCCGAAAAATTGCCATAATTATGCTTAATTTCTTTTGTCTTTTTTTAAAGTTTTGAAATTTTTTGGTCAAATATTTTTTTTTGGTCAAAAAAGGACGATCCTGATATTTATAGTAATCGACCTAATCTTATGCTTATCTTATGCTGATGACATCGTAAATTGTCTTGCAGAAAAATGAGAGGTATAAAATCACAAATAATAGACTCCGTCTGATTCAAATCAATTCAAAACCGTTATGGGATCATCTTAAGGAGCGAAATAAATATCACATATTTTGTAATAAATTGGATGTTATTGGTTGTGATATCGCAATCGATATCAATTATGATACGAAGCAAAGAGAAATAAAGTAAAATGGAATGAATTCGATTTAGAAATTGACTTCGTTTTTAATCGTGTGATAAAAACGAAAAGATTTATCCCGAGCCGGTGATTCGAGTAGAATCGTAAACCAATAATTCAGCATTTTTTGATGACTCTCGAAGCTAATTTTCTTTTGCTTCGGTTCTTTCTTTGAATACTTTAATATTTTGCTTTTGACTTTATCGAGATGAAAAACAGATAGTCAAAACTGGGTCACGTTAGCTCTCTAACATCTTTCAAGATACACTACCTTATCTTATTCTTCTGTTTCTCCTTTCTCTCTCTCTCTCTGTCCCTTAACATATTTTCTTCCGAGCTTATGTTTTGCTCCTTTTTGTATTTGCTTTTACAAAAAATAATTTTATTTTTACTGATTTTGTTTGCCTTTTCCTTCGATTCGGCATCGGCATCTGGTATTTAGCATTCGGCACGCATATGCTGCTGGGGTTGACCGGCGTGGCAAACCATAACGAAATTTATATGCTCCAAACCAACCAGTCGTCCCTAAAATTCTCTACATTTTATTTGTAGTCGATTTTATGTGTTTATTTATGTTTGTAAGTGTGCATGTATTTGGGCTAAAGGATGTGTGTGTGTGTCTTTGCCGCCATTTATTTGTGATTGTATTTGTGTTTGTATCTGTATTAGTCTCTTTGCTTTTCTACAATTTGTCGTGCGAAAACAAAGTGTGACGGAAGTACATGACTGCCGGCACCGGATGTGAGTGTTTGGATGTCAAAAAATTTTTCATTGCTTTGGCTGCGGTAGCTCGTCCATTCACCACGGAGGAGGTCAGAAATATGCGGCAATGGGAATGGTGGTTGTGTCAGGGTGGGGGGGGTAGATATGAAATATGAGCCGGCAGAAATTATTCCGTTATTTAGGGATTACGTAAGCAAAAGTTTGTCAAATTACGATTAATATTCTCGTTTTAATACAAATATTTTTGTATTATAAACCAATAAAAAAAATCAGCTATTCTGATTTGTGCTGCAAGATAAAGAATTATTTTAATTTCGGATTGTTTTATTTTGGTAATTTGGTTTGCAATTCTTTCGATAACAATCGGAATTTGTTCCGATCATTTTGAAAGCAGAGCAAGTTCATTTCATTCCTAAAAAGCAATGCCTGTAAAAAAGTTTGGAAATACTTCCTTTCAAAAAGCCTTTTTAGGAAGACGTAAATCTTATGGGAAATTAATAAAAGATTTAAATGATCATTAAGGGTCTCATCTATCGAACACGGGATAAAAGAAGTTAACCAAGAGAAGAAAGAAGAGACGAAGAATTAGTACAAGAAGAGACAAAGTCAGAGAATTTGTGAATTTGTGAAGTAAGAAATGTCATAAACCTCAAAGAGAGGAATTAGTTTAAAATATCAATTCTACCCTCTTCCAATTCAATAAAAAAGAAAAAATTCGAATTAATCCGGTTAATTTCCTTTTTCATTTCCCGTCGCCGATAAATCCTTCATAATTACAGTTTTATTTAGAACTGATTAAAATCTACCTCAGTCAAAAACAAGCATGATATAGAATTTCAAACTAGTAAAGAATGAACCTAGGAGTCCCTAAGAAGGCAAGAAGGGACACAGTCACATCAAAACGTTTTTTTAGATTCAATTAAAATGCTTCAGAAAATGATTCGTTGAATTTATTACAATGAGGTCTCAAATTGAATGGAATTCATTACCGAGTTTTTGAAATAGTGATAATTTCCAAAATTTGTTTGTTTTCTTAAAACATTTTTATTAGCATAATTCGTTAGGCGAACACATAGTTAATGTCATGACCCGCTGTTCAGTCCTGACTGACAGATATCAAGTAACCAAACATTTTCTTCCTTCTACACGACGCAAGCACAGGAAACAACAAGCGAACTAAATAATTCGATTGGGTTTATGTTGATGCTGAAGCTGTGGCTAATTGGTGTTGGTGAGAGTGTGGGGATGGATGGACTGAAGTGCTGGCTGGAAGTGACTGAGAAAAGGAGAATAAGTAGATGAGTGTATGAATGAATGAAGAAGCATTTACTGCTTATTGTATTATTCTTATCATGTCATCGAAATCTTCCTCTGATTCTTCTTCGTCTTCTTCTTCTTGGCAATGGAGACTTCTCTTATCCTGTCGGTGTCATGGACATATGTCAGTAATATTCATATATTTAGAGTATTATTCGTGCTGATCACATGCATAAGACACTGTCACATCTGACAATCAATACGTGAACAGCTCTGTGTGAAGTATACGAACCACAACGTACGATGACGTCCCGTACTAAATTTCACCAACCACACAAAATTACTTCTATATTCAAAAGTAAATGACCGAGTTAGTGTCCTTTGCGGGTGTGGATATGGAAAATTCTTCCAACCTTCGCATTCACCACAATTTGCGTTCCTACACGAATACATGCATTCCACACAAACAAACATACCAGCAAACATACAATGATGTGCTCGCATGTATTGGCAATAAAATACAAATATACGAACCTACATATTTGCTTATACAACTAACCTTCTACAAGGATATGACTGACATGCTGAATGTTTGTATTTGTACGTGGTTCATTGCAAAAAGTGCATTTAGTTATCGGTTCTGATTCCGATCTTCTGACCTATTATTACCGAACCAAATTTGAGAAAGTTGGCCAATTAGAGACAAACATGCTTCGAAGCAAACCAAGGCTCTTCTCTATAATTACGTCTATGAAATTAGAAAGAGCAAGCGACATTCAAATTCCATTAGAGTCAGTGCAATTATTTTCTCATACAAAAAGTCGTGTCTTGAACTGAGTGCCGTAATAAACTCTCGAATTATTTGTTGTCGTTTCTTTTTTTGATACTTATACTGACAACTCTTTGAAATTTGAGCTCCTTCTGCCTACATGCCCCGCAGCCTCCTGCACCAAATTAAGATAACCGAATGATTTAGGCATCATTGTGTGTTAAGAAATTGCTTTGTTTCACGCTATAAACCACTACAAAAATTTATAAATTATTTTAATTCTAATAAAAATTTTTGGCATTATTATTTATGCCTATTTACTCTCTCTAATTTTAATTACCTGTCGTTAAATATTCAATATAAATTCAATCCATACCTTTATCATCGTAAATAATTCGAAATGAGTCTGAATGCAAGTGCCCGAAAAACTGTCCTTGGATAATTGATGAATATTTGCGTACTAAATCCAAATAACGTTTGTTATTACTTTCGGTGAATGTTGTGTGCCCGTTTTGCTGAATGCCGAAATGGCGCTCATCCGAACCTGGTGGGATATGACCAACGATATAAACCTGAAAATTAAAAAATGTAGAAATTGTATTTTTAAAAGTTTCAAATTTGAAATGGACTATTTATTTTTATAGTGTCATTATCCTTTATCTCTTTTGCGACATTACATTCATTTTTTTGGAATTTTACAATGGCTGAGAATATTTTTGGAATGTATTATATTTTTTTTTGAAACACTTTTCAAACTAAATAAAATATTGTTGAATATTTATAAAGTTTAGGTTATATCAGACAATATTTTAAAATTTTTTTGGCATATTCGATAGATGCATATTTATCTTATGCCTTCTGCCAATCGTTTTTTTTTCTTATTATCATATTTCCTTCTCTCTCTCTCTCTCGCTCTCCCCCACTTTATCCTGCCAAACTTACAAGGACTCAATTTTTGTTAGGGCTTTTTTAACCTGTTTCTCCTTCAACTGGTTGAACTTTAGCAAAAACACCTACACTTTTGAAATAATATCAACTCCAAGACGATGATCCTTATCGATAAACTTCGAAGTCAACTTGTCTTCCACTCGAGTAGGCACCAATCCTGCAGTTAACTTCGAAGAGAACTTGTCTCGAGCCGAGCTCTCGAATAATTGGAGCAAAGTGACGCGGGAACTCCTGCAAGGCTATAAGACTTTTTCCTAAAATAGAAAAATCAACCGTCCGACAAAGCAACATACCAACACATCGACGGACCTAGCAAAGCATACGAAAAAACCAAGTTGTCGGACTTATTAGTTCGGTAACTTTTGGGACACTTTTGGAAGTTACGAAAGCTTGAGTGTTTTGCAAAGCAAGTGGAAGCTACTTACAAAAGAAAAAACCGAACAAACTAACAATGGCAACACCAAAAAAGACCATTACCAACACCACCACTGACACTAACGACCATGACCAATACAGTACTATAACACTATCGCTTCTATCAACTTTTTCCACCACCACTACACCACTACTACCGCCCCTACCACCCCTACCATCACCCTTATCGGAAGTTGTGCAAACAGACGTTAAACAAATACGAATACATGCGCTTTGAACAAAACTTTTTCGGAAAAGTAAAAAGAAACTGAATGTGGTTTATTGAAAAAATGGCGAGAGCAAGGGAAAATGAAGGGGAAGGAAAGAGTATTTCGGAAAATTGAAAAAGAAAAACGACAAATGAAAAGGATATGAAAGAACTATTTTGGGTTTTAACCAGAAACATTTGTTTCTGCTTCTTTTGAGAAAATAGGGCAAAATTATTGAAAGTAATCAGTTTTGGACCAATCGTCTGGGAATTAAATTTAATGAGAGAAAATGCAAATAGCAATAATTGAAAGCAATAATTGAAACATTTTGTCCCATAAGAAAAAAAGCTTAGCAATGTCGTGCAGCATTACCAAAAAGTCAGATATGGAAAGGAGTTCCAAAGATGGCTTTGTAATTAGTTTTTTTAAGAGGGCGTTCAATGTATTATTGGTATCGGGTTAGTCTATTAATGCAAGTAACTTCAGTAAATCCAGCAACTATTTTCAATCGGGTTGTTACTCGAAATGAATATCACGGTATGTTCTTCATTACTGCTTCGAAGGTAGACAGAAGTCAGTGAAGGGACAGGAATGAGGAGTAATAGCCCTAAGGAAACCAAACCTTATTTCATTTAGGACTCAAAGAGAAATTTGTTGAAGGCGTTCCCAAAAAGACGCTTACAACTAACACGCTTATTTTTCGAGAAATAAACAAAGATAAAAGTCGCAGCCATTGCTGCTTCACAACATATTTCATTCCTGATTTAGTCCTTAGTGTTTATTGTTATATCAAAACTTGGAAAATAGCCTCCTGGGAAACGATTTTGATGAAGAAGAAATCAAGGAAGCAACCACTTTTCATGATGTTGAGAAGAAGGAAAAATATATTTCCAGATTATGGAATAATTATTATTTACCATAATAATTTAATTCTTATAGTCCCATAAGTTAATATCCAGATCTGACGAGGGTGTCCAAATTATGGGAGATTGTATTGGCAAATGAAAACGATATTTATTACGAGACTTTTTTTCAAACCGATGTCGAGATTTTGTTGAACAAAACTTTCTTTCATATCTTCGCTTATTCTTAAACGCATCTAATTTTTGCCTTTTAATTTCATTTTATATTTTCAGATTGAAAGAGTTCAACAATCTCACAGAATGTTGGTTTACTTTTATTACCAAACTTTGTTTGTTCGTAGCTCGACAATGTCTTCTGTTTGCCATTTGTTTATTTTCGTTGCGAAAACAAAAAACAACAACAACGTAAGGAAACTATTTAAAAATGAACTTCGCAATAAGTGGATGAGCATAGAGTTAAATCCAAGTGTTCAAAATTGTCAAAAGGATTAAGGATACCCGACTACGATTGTTCTATCATTTCTACTCGTTGTTGCGAAGAAGTCTTTTTTAAACTACTTTAAAAAAACCAAACAGAGTACTATTGTAGTCATTTACAAATGCATGTAGTGCTCTTGTATTTGTACACAAGTAAGAATATATTCGTTTATTACGTCACATAGCCCTTAAGCTGCCTGCACACAATTCGGTCTAATTTTTCCTTTTTGACTTTTCAGGAACGTTCTACATCTGTTTTGTTTATCCTTTGTGGGTAATTCTTTCCTCAATATAATTTTTTTGCTCAACAGCTTCATCGTATTTTTGTTTATATTCTGTATGTTTTCCCCCCGCTTGGTGTACTTCTTCGCTTAACCGAAAGCAAAATAAAAATTCTTCAGGAAGGGTTTTTTAAAACGTTTTCAGAATTGTCAAAGTAACAAAATTCTAGAATTGAATGGTAGTGAAGGTAATAGGCGGGGGATGAATTTACTTTTTTCTTTTTGGTTGACTTTTGGCTTTATTTAACTCCTAAAGGCTTCAAATTTTGATCTGTGGAGCTTCCTGACCTTGAATTGAAATAGCTGTAGAGGCCAAAATTCGTGAATATGTTTAAAATATTAGTAAAACATCTTTAGAAGCGGTTTTGTAATCATTTATTGATTCTCATTGAAATATATTTTAAAAAAGTTTTTAAGATTCTAATAAGTTTCGTATGAGCTTATTAAGCAATTTTTCTGATGAACTAACATCAATATTTACAAAAGGCTACCATTGCCTTTGAGAAAATTATTCAAAAAAAAAAAAAAGAATTAGAGTGTCGAAAGAACAGCACAGAACAGAACGGGTGGAACAGAAGGAGAGGGGAAATAATAGACTGCGGTTTAAGCAAACATAATCAAGGGGGCAAAGGTCAATTCGTAGCTGACAAACAATACGGCTTCCTTTGGATTTCCTCTTTTCTTTAACCTTCGCAGTATTTTGTTTTTACTCTATTGTTAACTCGCCCTCTATTCCGCCCTGCTCACTTTTCTTCTCCTCAAGCGTTTGTAGCTTTCATTACCCTTTTTAACTTTTACCGTTGTTGCTTTTTTTCAATTCTAAAATTCTAAACCGCGCAAAACATTTTTTAATCGGTAGAATTCATGAATTTTCAATTTCACGATTTTCAGCACGGATCCCCGTCTGTGAATGTATAAAAGTAAAAATTAAATATTTCGCACTACGCTCTTGTCGGTTTTTAATCTAGATCGGGGGTAAAAATATGTGGGAGCTTTTTGTTGTTGAAATGTAAAACATTCGAAGTATTGGATCCTCGCGTGAACTCGTGAGTTCTCTATTGTTTTCTTTTTATTTTTTTTTTTTGACTGGGAGGTGGAAAGCTTTCCACCAAAAGTACTATTGATGATGTTGCTGCTGCTTTTATTGTTTTTGGTGATACTGTTGTTGATTTTCTTGTTGTCACTAATACTCCTATAAAAAAACAATACAACTACACAAACAATGCTGTTCACCATCTACTTGCGTAGATATCCACACATTTAATACACTTTTTCATGTGCCACACAATGCATATATCCACACACACAAACACACACACATATGCACGCACACAGATGAAGACAGGTGTGCACCTAATGTCTGCTAGAATTTTGTGTTTTAAGCTTAACTTAAAAATGTTTGAAAATAGTTGCTGAAAAGTTAAATTTCCATTCCTGTGGCAACTATAGTTGTTTCCTGTTATTTTTGTGCCTTAGTATGATTTGCATTTGAGAGACAGTCATACCATTCACCTTTATTTAAAATGAAAAACTTTTACGCATTATTGTCAACTTCAAATATTTAATTATGACTCCTTGGAATTTCTTTTGTATCGAAATCCTTTGAAATTCAAGAGTAAAGTGCTTTAAAGGAGGAATAATAATAATTTGTTTTGTAAGCAACTAAATCTAGAATTGGTTTAATATAAAACGGCACACGATAATGTTATCTGAACGTACTATAAAATGCCTAAGCAAATTTTGTGTAAAAACACGGGGATAATTTGACTGTGTTATTAGTATCTTTTATGGTTTAGAAGTTATACCCGTAATCTATTCAGCAGTTATAACTTTTATAAGAGAGATCCTTTTTTCCTCTCTCTAGAATTCGATTCGTATTTCATGTTAAAAACAAAACCGGAATTATTAATATAATTGGCTAATTGAAGCTTAAATTAAAGAATTTCAGTCTACTTATTTAATGCATACTCAATAATAAGTTCGCAATACTCTTCGAAATCTTGCTTCTATTACACGCCCCTTAACCGGAAGGGTTGAAGGGCACTCAGTCAATTCGTTTTAAATTCAATTTAGAATAAATCCCATTCGAAATGTTTTACCCATTTCGGGAATTAAAAAATATTAATTATTTCCTTATTCCATTCCATTCCATTCGTCTCGTTAGAAATAGTACTAAATTATGTCTGACGAGATTACAAAGCTGAAGAGCTAAATCTTTAATTAATTCGAAAAAAGTATAATACTTTTTAACGGTAACGCGAACGAGTTAAGCCTTTTTCGAGCATTAATTCCTTTTTCCAATGTAAAATTTTATACTATTCGCCATTCATTCATTCCATTACTCGTTAAATAATTTTTTTTTATTTCAACTGTCTTTGAAAACGCTTCAATTCTTTCGAAATTGAAATTTAATAGACGACGAAAACGTCGAGGACGATGAGACTGAAGAAGGAGGCTAAAAAGAGAATTAGAACGTACAATGTAAGTGATGAAAATGAATGATGGAAGACGCAGAATATACGGTTGGGAAGGAAGAGGTCGGATTAGGGTCGAACATCTGGCGGAAGTTTTATATATTTCCTTTATATTATTTTCTTTTTTCTTTTTTCACTCAACTTGTTTTCTCGGTTTCCGTTTTTGTTAAAGACGAATTAAAAATGTCCTGTCTCCTTCGTCACAGAAAAATGAAATGGATATCAGATGCCTTTTTTTGTAAAGGAAATTAAATTATTTGCATTCCTGAGGCTGACTGCCTGGCTTCGTAAGCCAACGAAGGCTTACTAGCGGTTGGTTTGACTGCGACGCGTATGATGTCTCTTTCTTCTTCTTTTTTATACTACCGACAATTTTACCAATTACTTGTTTATCCCATTCCATTCCTAAAGTTATTTTATTAAAAATGTATCCTCGGTTGAGACCGCTCATTTTTTCTTTACTTTGTTCTGTCTGCGACAAAGAGTAGATTCCAAGAGAAGGGTGAAAGTGTGTGGGGGAGGGGTTGTGTGTGGGACATTACCAACTAAATGAGTTTAACAATAATCAAGTACGTGAAAGATGCCAGGACTGATGGAATAAAAGTACCTGCTTCCCGGAGTAGCGTCAAAAAACCAATTTATAATCTGGGGGATTTATTTGCGAACCCTTCCGGGAGTGTTGTTTTGCTAAAAGCTCTGACCTCGTTACCACGAAACAGACTTAAGTGTTAATATTGTTGACTTAATGAATGTAAGTGTCGGTATGCTTTCACAGGGATAACCACGAATGCTGTAAAACAGGTGGTTGTTATGCTGTCGCTTTGTGTGTGTGTGTGTTTGTGTGCGCGCGGGCGTGTTTATGTGGTAATTAATTGATATAATTAATCGGTGACAGTGGTGCAGCAGTGGTATTAGCTGCGGTTGCAGAAATAGCATCATTATCGACGTTGGTTGAGACAAGACTGAAAATAGCACCCCTCTTAATGAGGTTTCCTCAGTAAGGACATATTTTATAATATTTTGACGTCGAAGGATATGACGGGGATCTCCGCTCTGTTGTTTTTTCTTGATTAGGAGAGGGAGAAAGAGAAATATTTCACAAAATTCTGTTGGAAGCGAAATTAGATAAACTGTTTTAATATAAAAATAATAAACTACAGGATAAAGTGTTCTAATTATCTCCTCTGGCCAGTCAAGAATCATATACCGTACATAAACACCCTACAAACGATAATTTCAATTTATATATCAATGCTTTCCAATCAATTAAGTTTTCGATTCTATAACCAAAAGCATGCTTTTAGGAATCAAAACCTCTTAGAAGGTAAACTTCAAAATAGAATTTTAGCTTCAAATTGGCCTTACGAGTTAATCACAAGCAGCGTTTAACTAACATCGAATTTGGGAAGTGGGCGGAGGATTGGTCGCCTGATTTGGTCTATTTTCAATAATAAATATCTTAAGGGGGCAGACTATTTATAAAAAAGTCAAAATGTAGATTATATAATTGAGAGAGGTAGGGTAGAGGGCAGGGCAGACAGGATAGGGCTAAGCTCCATCGGCGGGAGGAAAATATGAGGGCAGTTCTGAGTCGAAATATTTATACGGAGCAGGTTATAGCGAGATGTAAAATAAACCTTACTATTTTAATAGAATTTTCAACGGCCGAAGATCGAAATAACTTTCAAGGGAATCAGCACCCAAATATTTGGGGATCACGGAGATTTTTCACTTACTCGCTAATGTAGTGAAAACTTCCAGAATAAATTTATTGAATTACCAAAAAGATATTTCAACATTCTCTGCTTTACCTTAACCCTACCACAAATTTTTTTCTAATCTCCTGATTAAAATTCTACGACGTCGCAAACAAATAAAAACTAATGATTCCATAAAATGTGCATATTTTTCCTTCCGACGTGCCTGTAAACAGCAAACAACTCAATTAAGTGTTTGCTCAATCATTCGAGCAGCAATGACATACCCATGACCTGAACAACAACAACATCGACAACAACAACATCATCATTTGGATTTTCTATGTACGTGAATAAAAAGTAGTCACATATTCATGGGATGTGTTGTTAGTGATGCTTATCGGGGCTATTACCACCACAATTATCATCAATGTCATCATCGGCACCATCATAACGATTGTATGACATACGTTTCTGTATAATATGAGCTGATCCTTCTGAATCAACGAGTGGAACTCGCAGAGGATGCCCTCCTCTCCGCCCAGTTAGCCCTTTCGCAATGTGGAAGTATTTGCATTTCTCAAGTTTTACTTGAGCAAACATTCGCGTGCTGATGCATATTTTTTGGAAAAGTAGTTTTGAATCTCGAACATTAAAGGATATCGTAAGTAAGCTGATTAACGTGCACACGCATGTCCTTCTTCAGAAATTGCTGAACGTACTCCGAAAAATGAACGAGATGGCAATTTGGATGGTTCGTACAAGATGAACAATGAGCGGGTTCACAAATGTAAAGGGTCAAGTATTCTACAAAAACAAATCGTGCAAGGACAAAATAAATTTATTGAAGAAAGATAAAGAAGAAAATATGTAACGGATTACGATAAAGACGAGCGTACTATAAAGTAATGAACAGTTTTGTGGAATGACGCATGAATCTTGAATAAAATTTGTTCATTAATCATAAATGAAACACAAACGAAACGCCCACGAATTTCACACGAAACGCCCGGGAACCTGCATGAGTCGCCCACATAATTCACTCTTTGTTTGAAAACATTGAAATCTTTTTTAAAGCAATAAAAGTTTCTATAAAATTCTTACTTTATAGCTTCTCTTGTTACAGAAGACTAGAAAAGGGAAGCACTTCCGGTCTTGCGTAGGAACTTTTTGGCTTTGTACATAAATATAATATAAGGAAAATTTCTCACAGACTAAGAAATACAGAAATAAATATTTGGGTGTGTGTCTATGAATATACATAATATACGTATAACAAATATATATATATATATATATATATATATATATATATATATATATATATATATATATATATATATATATATATATATATATATATATATATATATATATATATATATATATATATATATATATATATATATATATATATATATATATATATATATATATATATATATATATATATATATATATATATATATATATATATATATATATATATATATATATATATATATATATATATATATATATATATATATATATATATATATATATATATATATATATATATATATATATATATATATATATATATATATATATATATATATATATATATATATATATATATATATATATATATATATATATATATATATATATATATATATATATATATATATATATATATATATATATATATATATATATATATATATATATATATATATATATATATATATATATATATATATATATATATATATATATATATATATATATATATATATATATATATATATATATATATATATATATATATATATATATATATATATATATATATATATATATATATATATATATATATATATATATATATATATATATATATATATATATATATATATATATATATATATGTATATATATATATATATATATATATATATATATATATATATATATATATATATATATATATTTACATAAAGTGTAAACATCTATGAAATACATATAATTTTTAAAGCAAAAAAATATATAAAATATTGAATAATTTTATGCATGTATTTTATTTACAACAACAAAGGAAACGGAATACTATAAAAATATGTACCTTGAATAAAAGGAACCACCTGAGTATAACCCGTTCAGGTACTGACTGTGAATGCATTTCTTGAGTAACAAAAAAAAATTGCTAAAAGCATTTTTATGTCATTTCTTATGCTTTACTGAACCGTAAGCTCAAAGCATCAAAAGAATTGATGGAAGAGAGAGAGAGAGAGAGAGAGAAAAAATGAGCAGTTCGACAGTTCGAATGTCAGAAGATTCGAATTTTCTTGGGTGTGAATAACTCGAAACGTAATCATTCCAAAATTCAGAAAGCAAATATTTTTACGTCCTGTGAGATGTTCGATATTAATTTCTCTTACGAAGAATTTTTTTTAATTATTATTTGTTATTTTCTTCTATTAATATTTGCCTTTTGTTTAGCATTTTTATTAAAATATTAATTAATTTTTGTTTGCTTGTATTAATATGAGAATTTTTTTTATATTCGACAAATTAAAAATATCAATCACAAAAATGAAATATAAATTAAAAATTTTTGTATAAAGTAAAAATCGAATTGAATTCGTTTCAACGAATTGGATAGAAACGTTATTTTGAATGATTATGAAATCGAAAGAGAACGAAAAGTAAAAGAAGAGCAAATGTACTGCCAAATTGCAAAAATGAAAAGACAAATAAATTTTAATCGATATAATTCATTTCATGGTATATTCCATGGCTGGAGGCGCCGAGACTTTGAGAACCAAAGGATGGTACCATCCGTACCAGGAAGTGGGTGGAAGTGAGAGAAAATAATTTAAACATTTGGCAATCGATAGGAGTGATAGATTAAATAATGTACAATCTCCTCACATTTCTGGTTTTGTTTTCTCTTGACATTTTCCTTTGATTTTCTTTCGCCAAGAGTTTTGTTTGACTTTTTTAATATTTGCATCTTTCAACACTTTACTGTTTTCATCCTTATTTTTTCGATATTTTTCACTTTTTCGAGTTTTGGACTTATTTCTGCGTTGCATCACGGATTGCATTGAAACAAAAAATAAAATTGTCACTTTTTCTTCTTTTCTCCTTTTCTATATTTTTGCTTATGAATAAACTTGCCACTCTCGTTTTAAAAAAGTTTTAATTTCTTCTCCTTTTTCGACATTTTTGCATCATCGTTTACTTTGTCTGTTTCCATTCTGCTCTTACTGTTCTTCTTTGTATTATTTTTTTTTATTTATTACAAACAATACAAAATTTTACAATACAAAAATTTGTATTATTTTTTTATTTATTACAAACCACTGGATCGTTAGCTTCGTTAACGCCATCTTTTCGGCTCCAATTTTTCTTTTCTCGACTTGGGTTCCTTCGGGCAACCAATCCGTACTTTACATTTCCGAGGCAACAGCATTCACCGGCTATCACTTTGTCGAAGAAATGTCGAATTAAATTAAATTTGTTGGGTCGGCAATCGTGCAAAAAAAGACAGTCATCATCATCATCATTACAGTAATGAATGTTCTAGTAGTTGCAACACGTCGGTATAGGTGAAGACGTTGGTAGTGTATGGGATAAAAGAGTGAAGGTGTGAAGGAGATTATTGTTTCAAGCGTGGGTGTGTGTGTATGCGTGTAAGGCCGTTTGTTTCGTTCTTTTACAATCGCGCATTAGTTAGCACTCACAAATTGATGACCTTTTCCTTTTTCATCTTATTGGTCTTTTCTTTTTTACTTTTTGTTGTTGTATTACGTGTCAATAATATTCATAACTATTTCCAATCTGCTCTCGCGAATTCGCACTTGTTTCAATAATTTCCAAGGGAACATTTCCACGGGACACAGCGATAAAGATTGTTGTATTTTAGAGGTTTTTGGAAGAACAAAACCAAGAGAATAAAATTTAAAATTGTTAGGAAGGAGCTTAGTCGAACCTCTCCCGCTTTTCTCTTTTATTTTAAAACACTAGTAGAGTATTTTGTTTTTTCTGAAATTGCTGTTTTATTTTTTCGCACAATATTTTCAGTTTATTGTTTTCTCAAACTTTTTTTAAAAGTTATTTATTGTATGAATCATTGCCGTTAGTGATTCGATTATTTTTTATTATCCGTTTTCTCTGCTCCTTTCTGTGCTCAAAATCATGACCGGAAGAACCACAAAATGAAAGAGAGTAACTAAAGTAAAAAAACCTCTAAAATGATAACAAAAATAACTGCTAGATAATAACGACTTTGCTTTGAATTATATTGCCCAAGGTGCAAATTAAAATTTTTGTAAAACAACTTGCAGTTTTGCCATGCTTCGTCGGTTAATCTATAACGATATATACTACGTTCGTTTTTATTGCAATCTTTTCCTTTTTTTCTTTTTCTTCCTCTGCTATAAAATAAAAATGGTTTGACCTCAGAAAATATTCCTTCTTCGTTTCATTTTTCATTATTGCAATTATGTTTGTTTTTCTTAAAAATTAAAAAAAAAAACAATAGCTTTCATTGTCTTGAAAAAATGCATTTTCAAACATATTCCTTTACTTCTAAATATTTTACTCCTTCTGACTCGGTTTTTGTAAGTTTTTCTGTGCATAATAATTTTTATAATTCATCACGTTCAATTGGCTTTTTTCGTCATTCACTTTTGTCACCTTCTGCAGAAGTGTTTCAATATGAATCAAGTGATTTTAGGGGAGAAAACGAAACATATTGGCATACTTCACCGCAGATGAGCTGTCGCAAGGACGCGACAAGAACTATAGGGGAAAGCAACGTGTAGCTACAAACGAAAACGAATATAGTCGTACAATAACTCGAATGACATCAAAGATGGTAAATAAATAAAACAACAATAGGAAAATGTCGCGCGTTAATTGAAATTAGGAAGCATCAAAAGAAAGTCAAAGGAATCGACACTTCTCCATTCAATTCAAAGAAACCGAAGAACTAAGATGAAACGAATCATTCTACTGCTGTATTGCTGTATTGCATTCGTGTTCTTGTTGTTGTTATTTGTTTGCTATTAAACTGATATTAATTAATTGTTACATTGAGAGAGAGAGAGATAGAGTGCGAAGCAAATGGTAATTTATTGATTGGAAGCATAGGGAAAAAGAAAATGAATGAAACACAATAATGAACAATAGATAATTGTCGAAAATCCTTAAAGAGGATGTTTGTGATGAGCACAAAAAGAGAAGCGAGAAGAATGATGTGATAAAATTAAAACGGTGACCGTTCTCGCGATGGGATGATAGGAGGTGAGGAAAGCCAATTCAAGGCATTCAAGCATTAAATGCGGTAACGAGCTGCATAACAACGTGAAACTACAGAGATATCAATACGATCACTTAAGACCGTCGACTACAAACAGTTGGAGCAGAGGAAGTGAAAGAAAGGAACATGATTAAATTAAATAAAACCAAGAAATAATACAAACTAAAAACAAAGTAAATAAAAATATGTGTAACAAAATTGAAATGAAATCAATAGACGGGAATGAATTTGAATGAATGAATTTGAAAATCTAAAGTAAATTTCACAAAAGAATGATTTTTTCTATATACTCTTTTTCTTTGAACTGACCACGCTGAGATGCAATTCTTCTCCCGATTAATTTGAAGAGTTTTCCAAAACATTGTTTGTTCTTAACTTTGAATCAATGTAAATCTTTGGCAACCCTAAAACGAGTTAATTAAGTGCGTTGTTTGAGAGCTATGTAAAACTCACTAAATTTCAGTGCACTGACGTTGTTTTCTTGTTCTTCTTTTATTTCCTCCCTTTCATTTCTTCTTCTTATATAATTTTCTAGTACTTTTTCATTCGGATATTCCTTTTCTCATGCTTTTACCAACGGACTCGGGTTGTTCATACATCTGTGATATGTGGATCGTTGCTCTAGTGTGTGTGTGTATTTTTTTGTTGCCAGGGAGCAAAAAACTAATTAAAGGTTTTTACACAATCCACTTTACGTGATTTCGTTAACTTACGAATACTTCGAATAATTCGAATGAATGAAAAGAGCAAAATGTTTGCATGAAAAAGATAATAAAAAGCCATTTATCAATTATCTCAATAGATATCGAGCAAGAATGGAATAAAAAGAAGTGAAAAAATGGAAGAAGAGGCAGGAGGAATTTAAAGTCTTTCTAGTTTTAATTATACGGTTGCATTACTTAGACGTTCTTCTTGTAAAATCATTTTTTTTCATTCATTCTTTCTTTTTATTGTTTTGTAGAGAAATGTTTTTATCGAATAGAATGCTTATTGAGAATTATTTATAGTGAAATTTTTGTATAAAAACTTTTGTACTTTTATAATTATTTTTGGGAATTAATCTTCTCTAATCCGTTTTATATTGCTTCTTTGCAAGAATGATTGTTGTTGTCTTCTTGTCGTTGTTTTTTCGTTTGAAATTTAAGAAAAGAGTGAGGATGCGAGACAGAGAGAAAGAGAGAGAGAGAAGAGGTTGTGGAAAAGACAAAGTTTAATGATCGATTTAGGATTTTATTACGACTGATATAAATGAAAAATTTTTCTTCAAACAACTTCAAGTTTAAGAGATACCGCTTTCTTGCACTTTGTGTCGTAGCCACGTCGGGGATGCGTCGGAAATGCGTCAAGGGTTTTACTTGGAAATCTAGTGACTAGCTTTGTGTTGAATAAGAAAAAAGAGAAAAAGCATGGAAATGGGGAAGAAGACGACGAATTAGAAGTAGTTGTAAACTAATTTTACGCGTGAATTAAGTTTGTCTTTATACTCTTTATTTAAAATTCTTCTCGGCTTATTTTTATTTTAATTTTTCTTTGCAGCACATTTTTTCTTAAGATTCCGTCCTCTGGTTGGTGGTTTCGCGTTTGTTCTTCAAATTTTTTCTAAATAAAAGTTTTAATTGATTTTAAGAGTTTCTTCTACTTCTTCTTCTTCTTCTTCATAATCCTGTTTTTCTTTTCTCTCACTCTACAACTTTGCAATAGTTATTGCGCTTAAGAAGTGTTTGTATTTCTGTTTGTGTTTGTTTTTGGGTTTTCCCCCTTCTTTGTCTTCTTTCTTTTCGTGTTTTTAAAATTGTTGGAACTCGTCGGTTGTTGACCAGATTTTAATAGTTTAATGATTATGGAAGTTAGTTTGAAGACCCAATGGATTTTTATAGCTAGTTTACATTCCTAAAGCCCAAAAAGTTGAAAATAGATTCTAAAATGACTGAGGGGGAAAAAAGGTAAGAAGAAGGATAAATAAAAAAAGGTAAAAGGGTTTGGGAGAAGGATAAATGTTGAAATATGACAGAATCTCGTATAGGAAAGTTTTAGCAATAAATTTAATTAAAGTTTAGATTTTTCTTTATGTTTTGTAAAATATGCAAAGTAGAAAGAGAAACATTGGTCTTGTAGCTAAGTAGAGCGAGTGAGAGAGATTAAAGGAAAAATTAATTTCAATTTTTTAAAACGTTAGAATATTTTATGAAATACAAAAGTGCTTCTACGGTTTTTGCGAAATCTGTCATAATTATAATAAATTCTTAGAATAATGTAATGGATATTTATATTAAACGATACAAAATATCATCAAAGGAGCCTTAGAAAATTGACCCAGAAAAATTAATATTCGCTCAAGCTAAACCATTTCAAAGAATTTAATATTTTCTTAAAATTAAATTCTTTATTCTCTCTTCTTTTTCTTGACATAACGACTTACTTAATATTTTTTTTGCTCCACAAAATTTTTATTGTTTATCAACAGAATGTGGGGGACGCAGTTTATCTGAATTACATTGAGGATTATTAAACTGAGAAGGTTGAGGAATCTTGAGGACAACTTAAGTAACTTGAAGGATAGTCAAATACAAGCTAATGAATGAAAGGAATACAGATCAGCAGCAGTCGCAGCATTAGAGGCAGCAAAGGGTAGGAGGAAAAAAAAACAACAAGAGGGCGAAAGCAAACAAGAAAGGCAGCAAATAATGACAACTGAAATTGACCATATCAAAAGATGAAGGACTCTAATAAGAACACACTTTTTCTTCTCTCTTTTCCTCTCACTCGCTCTCTCCAGCTCTCAGTACCATTTCTTCCACATACACAAAAATGCGTCAATCCCCAAGTAAACAAATGTTTTTCTAAGAGGACACACACATCCACCCCCGCCTTCCGCCCAACCCACACACACATACACACACATACAAATATATACACACTTGCACATCTGCTCACAAATTTTTAGGGGCATAAATGAAATAACGCATCCGACCACTACCTTTTATATTCACGACAATCTGGCACGAATCACTGACGAAAATTGACTGTGACAAATCTTGAGGAAGAATGCATGAATAATCGGTACGCTCTCAAACAAACTTCGGGTTTTACTCATTTTTTAGCGGATTTTAATTTTAAAATCAAATTGGTGTTCTTATAAATTTTCTCGGCGTACCAAATATGGCAAATCTTACAATAATTCGGAATCATCTACGCAATTTCTGCTTTTGGAGGAATTTTTTCTCCTCCTTTTTCTTCCCTTTCAGTTTAACACGAAGGTTTTATCCTAATAATAGTAATAATGGCTATCGTAATGATTTTGGATTGTCGAGAAAATCTGATAATTTAAGACTTGCACGCATAAATGGAAAATGTAATTCATGAGCTGGTTATGATTCTTCTAAAGTCTTTAATTTGGGTAGAGTCGTGATCGTAAAAGTACTCAAGGCATACTGCGCTGGAGCCTATCTTTATCAATATTACATTATTCCAACATTAATATTGAAGGTAAACTAGAGTTAAGTGGAATAGGCTAGCGATGTCAGAGGTATAGTCGTTAAGTTGTATTTTTTCTCTTTTGTTGTTTGAGCAAATATTTGTGCTATGTTTAGTTATTTTAAGCAAAATTATGACTTTAGAGGAGGTCTTTAGCATTTCCTAGAAAGGGATAATAATAGTAATAATGAAGGATAATACGTTAGATAGCTAATGGCATTGGCGACAAATACTATTGCTCTGAGTCTTTAGATTTTTATCTCAGTTGCAAAGAATTAAAATTCAATAAGATAAGGGAAAAGCAATCAAGATAAAGGAAAATAATGTCGAAGCTTGCGTTTCATGAGCTTTAATCTGGCCACGTGCCAGATCTTCAGCTTTAACCAACGAATATTCTTTAGTAACGCATATTTCTTCGTCTTTCGTATTTATGGCTATCATCTTGTGTGCGGTACAAGATATATATAATATATAATTAGTCCTCTTCACAGGATAAAGTAGCCGGCTGTTAATAATACACAACGTCGCATTAAGCCATTCGAGGAATGACAATTCATGTGAATCCTTTTTAATTAAAGTCTACAAGGAACGGATACTGTTTGGTCTAAATTTGCGAGCAAACTGAAAATTTTTGCATATAAGAATTTCCTTTGTGAGCTGAGGGGACGCGAAGAAGTAGGAAAGAGGGCAGATATAACTTTGATTAGTGCGATGAATTTAACAGGCTTAAAGAAATAGAGAGATCACGAATTAAGCGCCTCGAATTTAAAGAGTTTTAATATTTATGTCAAGAATATGGCAAAAGATCTGAAGATATATATTAAAGATCTCTTCCTAGGATTTATGATATTTTATTTAACTGAAACCGCATCACCTATATTCAAACGATGATTATTTTAACTTCCTGCTAAACCAGAATTGGTAAAAATGTCTATTTTAAGAGAATTTCGTTGAGAAGGATAAATTCTGAAGTGGCTGCGGAAGTGGCTATAGAGAAATTCTTAGCTATAGACAAATATTTTCTTGTCAAATTTCGTTATTGTGACGTTTTAAACACAGACTGAGCAGCAGGAAGAAACTTCACGTAAAGACAGCAAGAAATAGTTCGGCATTCAATTGACAAAGCAGGGATAGCAACCTCTAGCGGCAAATAATTAACAACAACAAATTTATAAAGAAACACAGAAAAAAGAAGAACAAGAACAAGGTTTCGCTGTTGTCGGAGATAGAATTTACTCGAAACGAAATTAACTTTGGACAGCAAGTTGGGGCACTCAAATGGAATTCAAACTTTTCCCTTGATCTCCATAAGAGTCAATGAAAGTTCGACAATTCATAAAATGAGTTGTATTCTACTACCTGTTTGTGTTTAAAACGTGAATCTTATCCGTTGCTTTTTACTCTCCCGTTACCAGAGAATACTTTAGAAAGATTTTGAAATAATTAGGATACGATTACGCTAAAACAGAAAATGTAACTAGACCAAAACATAAAACATAATTTACCACGATATTGTCTCTCGTCTTTAATTACATTGTAAACAAGATATTAAAACTGCAAAAATTTAATGATCCTTGTCGCAATTATTTGCAGTTAATTAAGTCATAATTCTATTTGTTCCGGTCTCACGTTTCACATTTTACGAGCTGCGTCCTCTGATTCACAAGAATTTGTATTCCACGAACTAACAGCCTCGCCTTTTATTTATTAATAAGCTAAGAGTTAATAAATAAATCATCATCATCATTAACGTTATACGTAATACATTTTTTAGTAAAAATTTATATCGTTTAAATCGTGAATTTTTTATATAAATAGTTATAGTATTTAAGTTTTTAGTTTCCTCTGGTTATTGTCGTATTTAATGGAATTGTTTGCGTATAAAATATTGTCATGTTTAAGAAGTTTGGGCGGGTGGTTTTTATTCTGTAAACAGATGTTTATTTCAACTCATTTATTTCAAGGCCACCGAGTGTACTTTATGCGATGTAATGATCTATATGCGATGGCGTATGAAAACCATGAATAAATGCACAGGCACCATGGCGTATGATGAACACGCTACTCAGGAATATTGTGAGTAACATTCCCTTGAGACAAGTTGCTTAAAATTAAATTTGCTGGAGTAATTTGCTAGAGTTAAGTTTACCTTTTTTCAGTCTTTTCTCAACCTCGTTATTTAACAAGAATATAGTCTTAAGGAATTATCTGTACTAATAAAACATTCGAATGCAGAAAATATATGTTTTATGCAAATCAGATTTAATGAAAATTTATAATAAATCATAATATCAAAACGAGAGGGATGATAAAAATTCTTGGCACATCCATTACTGGCCGTCGGCCTTTAATCCAAAATCTTTAAATATTTATTATTTTCTTTTTGGTTTTCTTCTTTATTTCGATATCATTTATTATACCAGACATGATTTTGAAATGACAGACTTGGATTTTCTTTCCTGTGTTTATAGATAAACCGTCAGTCGGTCAGAGCTGGAGTCAAGATGTTACATATACATATCTTTTGAAAGTTTCTGACAATGACAAACAACAAATAAAATAAATGAATAATAATAAGAAAACAACAATGACAGCAATAACAGCAGCAGCAACAGCTATAACATCTCCAATAACACAATCCAATATGAACACCCTCAGCAGCAAAAGCAGCAATGTGAGTTGCAATTGCAAAAAGCGGTTGCAAAGGGAAAGAGTATTATCTAAATGCACAAGTTTTTGTGGTGATAGAACGGAAAAAGGATACGTTTTATCGTGCCAGAATGATACAGAATTGGCAAGAATCTGTGCAATTTCTTGAAAATAGATTCAAATATAGACTACTTTTTATGATTATGCCTTATTGTTGTTACCATCGCCATCGCTGTTTTTCTTATTGCTGCAGCATAGATACTTTTCACAACAATCGCACGTCGTTGTTGTTGTTGTTATTTTTACTCTGCTTTATTGTGGAATAAAAGTTCATCTGCTGCACTATATAGTTTTTTCTATAAAAAGGGCACTATATTTGTGAAAGGTTTTAATATGGCTGCTTATATTAAATTTTTTTACACAATTTCATATGCATTCATTCGTAAGGAGAATAAGAAGAAGAATAAGAAAAAGAACAAGATAGCAAAAGGAAATTCCCTAAAAAGCAAACAAAGAAATAGATAGACGGATCATCCTATAGACCATTAGACAGGAAAGCAGACAAGCGAACAGATAGGGATCATACGGACAGACAAAAAGAACATTTCGACAGACAGTAAATGATTTTGTATTGAAGAATTCACATATTAAAAATGAATAAAGAAAAGAACGAACGAAGAAGTTAATTCGGAATTTGCAGAATATTTTAGAATATTCGTGAGAGTAAAGAAAGCTATATGAAAGTGAAAGATTGATTGATTGGAATAACAGATATTTTTTGTGAGTAAAAAGTGAGTGAACTAAATAACACTTTAGGGTTGTATCACCCCCACCACCGACATCTTCATTATCATCAACCATAAATTCTTAATTTAGAAATCATCATTATCGCAGATAGACGCTAACATCAAAATTATCCTTGATCTAAAACGTTGTGGTTATTTAAAACGGTGGGAATATGCGATACCTGTGGAGTCTTTGGAAAATTCGGAAATTAATATATTCGAGCTTTCAAAAACAGTTTTGCCAACTTTGGAGCCGATTGCTTTGAAAAATTACTATTTCCAAATAATTCGCGATTTTCAGACTTATTTTAAATAACTTTAATAAAAAAACTTTAATAAAAAATATTTTCTAGAATCTCGTGATGGGTATGACTTTTCAATCTCACATTGTGAAATCGATTTGCTGAACAACGAATTACGGAGTAACGATTTACAATCCATCGTTTTTAAAAACTTCAAGCAAGACTTAAATTTTCTACAGAATTTTTTTCCGGTACACTTTTCTGCATTGCCTCACGAAATGTTTCGTCAAGCGACACGAACAACATTATGAGTCTTAGAAGGAAGAAACCTTGAGGAAAGAATGAAACCTAAGGCTGAAATTATTACTGAAATAGTATCGTAATTACTCCACAATGTAATTTTAGAATACTTTGTCAAAGAATTTAATGAATAATTTGCTGTGTTTGAGAGTTTTTAATTATTCTTTGTCACTTTTAAAGTCTTCGCATTGAAGATATGAAAGGATAGATTAAAAGGCTATTGGTGGTTAATATTGATAAAATCTCTAACAAAAGACATAAAGATGTAAAGCTTTAGATATAAATCCCTAAAACGTAAGTACGTCCTTATAAAACAGCAACAACTTAATTCTTAATTTAATTCTCTTTCTTTTTCGAACTTTTAAAACTACTAAAAAAATTATCGGCGAATTAAAAGATCCACACTTACCGTTTCTTTATTACTTCTCGATTTATTCAGAGCTTCCTCCAACCAAATCCACTGTTTTTCCGTATCCTGATTCTCGAACTCTGACAGCGCGCTGACTCGACCTCCATAGCCGCCACTATCCAGCTGCTGTCCGGGCAAGGCGGCGATACCGCGATGATGAACGCCATAACCGTAACCATTGCCGTTGCCATACCCGTGTGACGACCAATCAATTGCACCATGACCGTGATGTTGCTGGTGCGGACTACCGTGGTGATAGTAAAAATTTTTATACTCCGACACCTCGCCATGGTCACCAGCAGCGGATTGGCGTTGTCTGACGGCTGCCAAGTGACTCTGTGAATATTTGGGATCGTGACGCATAAAATTCGTGTTCAACGCGATTATTCGGAGACGACTTTTCGTCTGCTCGATGGAGTAGTAGCCACCTGGCGAGAAACATGATGGAAGACACGAGAATGTAGAAGGAAATTAAATCGAAGAAATGTGAAAAGGGTGAAGAAAGGATAAATGGAAGGGGGGTTGCTGGTAGTATTTATGATTTTGGAAGCATACAATTTTATGGGTTTTTCATTTTTATTGACCCTAAAATTTTACTTCAGTGCACAAAGACTGTCATTCGATGTTGCTTGTTTTACGAGAAAATTGAAAGAAACAAAGAGAGAGGAATATAAAAGAAGAAGAGATCAAGGAGGGAAGAAGGGAAGGAAACCAGAAAGAGAGGCTCGCTTTGCGTGTGGGTTGGTGCTGAATCGACATTAAATTTCGATTGGTGTGACACTGAAGCCCCGAGACTTGAAGATAAGTCATTTAATGGAGCAATCAACGGTTTTAATGTCTGATCCCCGGCCAGGCAGTGCAGAAGATGAAAGGCAAGGAAACGTATAAATGAATCCTTCAACTAACATGACGCGATAAAGCAAGAAATGCACAAAACAAATTAACAGAATTGTAACGCAGTGTAATACTTCTGATAAACGTGACAAGCGGCAAAATTTGTCTCCGAAACTTTTCTTGACCGAAAAAGCATTCCTGTCGAAAATGCGGCAAAAATTCAACCGAGAGCTAACGGTCCTCTGATGGTATTGGTGAAGAAAAGTTTATAAAAATTCTGTTGAAATAAATGACGGTCCAAAACATCGACAAGAACCCGGAAACATGAACTTAAATTTCCGCTTTTACGAATGGCAAAATAAAAGGAAACCTAAGGGAAACTAAACGAAAGATTCAATTTCCGTTTCCTTTCTGATGATATACACCCTGTATATAGGTACTGTATCAAGGTATATCGAAAGAATCTTAAGAGCATAACGCTAGATTTGTCTCTGTTTGCTAATGCATACAAACGTACACAGAGGTCCCCAATAGGATTCTGATTCAATAGAACTTCCAAGGATCCCCCAGAGCAACTAAGGAAGAATAAGCATTCAAGAGGGAGAGAGAGAGGGAGGGGAAACGAGATGAAGCACTCACCTTTTTCAAATGTTTGCAATGCTTCCGATGGTAACCAGTGTCTCCATAATTCGCCCATATGCCGGAAGTTTGTCGTTGTGCCATCCTCGTGACCCAACACCGGAAATACAAATTGCGACGAGAATGTGCGTCCAAGCAGGTCCGTAATATTTCGGAGTATTTCCAACTTTTTGCTTTCGAACATCGGATGCGCCGAATGCGATAGACCGTCACTGAAGGAAGTTAACAAGAAATTAAAAAAAATAAAAAAAGACCAAAAAAAAAAAAAAAAAGAAAAAAAAAGAACGAAACGTGATAAAAAACTGACGGATAACAAAATTCAAGTATTAAAGAAAACGGTTTAAAGATTTTACGACATAAAATATTGGATACAAATAGTTTATTGCTTTGCAACGCACTTTCATAAAAAATGAAAATTTTCGAAATTTTTAGGAATTGAAATTTTTTCTGCCCCAAGTTATCAGTCCCCATTTTGGAGATAGTCTCGAAGGCATTCTAAAAAGCGTCTCGTAATTATCCCGAATTTCATTGAAAAATCAAAGCTTATTTAAATGAAAAGCTTAAACTTCTCAATCCAATCATTATTTCAGCTCAAGTTACAAAGGACGTTTCATAAAGTAAACTATTGGAATCATGTCTATTGGCGTGATATTATGGAATTATTAGATTCTTAAAACATTAAAAGATAAATATTATTGTAATCGCTTTAAAAGTTCGATTATAGGATTTGTAAAAAAACCCATTGACAGTAATGATGACAATGATGATAATCGCAGCGTACAAAGAGACAAAGGGTACGTGATTGTTTAATGTAAAGCCATCCGTTCTTTCCTTCCTTTGTCTAAGTAGATGCATGTGCACATATACACACATTCATACATTAAAAAAAATTCGAAAACTTTTTTATATTCTAAAAGTGAATGCAAAAGCAAAATGAGAAATATTTTATACTTGTTATCATTTGAAATGGAAATTTGCAATATTGTAAAAGGCGCTTGATGTTCTCCGACGCTTGAAAACGCAACATCTATCATTTTCCCTTTGCTGCTCCTGTAGAGAATTCATTCACTCGTAGAAAGAATGGCTGGCTGGATGTTCCTTTTGTCTTTTATTTAACCCTCTCTCTCTCTCCAGTGTGCCTTTCTATCTCTTGCATGATTTTTTCATTTTTTTATTATTATTTTCTTTTTGTATGGTTTTTGATTAAGCGGTATTAGGAAAGAGTGCTAAGCTTTTTTAATCAGCTTAATGGATTTTCTATTTAATGGATTCGAAAAAAAGAGTTGGCACATCCGTACGAAATGAACGAGTAAACCAACGCATTAAAGACCGTACGAATGGAACGAAGAAACAAACAAGTATTAAACCTACGAAGGAATGAGTGAATGTCTGTGTGTCCGTATGTCGCATAATTAAATTAACCGCATGACGTATTTCCTCTCAACGTCACTGAATGACACGAATGTTTCCAATCAATGTTTGATATCATCCGAAGAAAAAACCCGTAGAAGTGTTCAAATTGAAAGGTATACGCGTAAGCGTCTAAAAGCGATGTAGAATGAACATGAGAGAGAGAGAGAGAGAGGATACAGATGGCGATGGGAAGGAGGTACTATCTTTTTTGTGATTCAAATTAAAATTGAAGAGACTAAAAAAGCTTTCCCAATTATTTTAATTGAGAAAATTAATTGATTTTGTCTTTTCAAATTAAAACAAAATTTAACTTTAATAACTATTTAAGTATGCGTGAAGGGCTCCGCCTCCGCCTTCATTATTATAACTACTATTGCAATCACACAATCATCACACAATAAAATTATTAATGACCTTTTCATTGAAAGTGTTTTATTCACCTCAATCAATTTGGTGAATATATTATTCAAACGGGTTAATTACTACGACTCTCTCAACCGCAACTAATGAAAAATTAATTAGTAGATACGTATAAAGAACCCATGGGGCCGTTTATGTTGGTATTAATTGAAGCGAGAACGACGACGACTATGTATGAATTAAAACCATTTACATCGATTGAAATTGATAATACCAAGAGTCAGTTCATCATTCGGAAAGCCAGAATTAAGTTTCAAGTATCCCCGTTGGAGACTGAATTAGTTTAGAATTTAAATAAAAAATTAAAAGAAAACAAAACCAACAACAATTGCAATGCTAACCCGTAACAATGTAAACCGATGACAGCGGAAACAATAACAAAATGCTATATAATAACCGTATGTCAATAGATATAACGTCGCCACGTTCTTAAGCAGAAGATGTCGAGTTTCATTTACTTTGTCATGCTTTGAAAGGATTAACGTAAATGCATATTGACAACGAACGAACAACAATAACAATTACAAAGTGAGTTTTGCACTCCCGCAAACACCTCGCTGGCTTTTGCAAACATTATTAATTACAATACAAAGGGGGTCATGACACGTCGCGACGATACGATACGATTAAATGTACATGACGTGCATTATTTCGTTGTATTTCAGCGTTAGAATGATTGACGGCAAATTGATTGCTAACGGTCACAGAACTGCTGATGAAGAAGAAAGAGGAAAGGACTGATTAAGAAGACGATGTCGAAAAAGAAGACAAAGAAGACGTGGGAGGGAGAACCTGGAAAGTACCGTAAATGAAATAAGTGCATAAACTGAGGATAAAGGCATAATCCTTCCGCCAGAACACTTTTAGACATTAATTCAATTTACTATCAATGAAATAATCTTTAAACGTGATTTTTAGGATCATTGATTCATATCGTCAAATAGTCCGGATACTATAAAGAGGTTTCTCCGAATTGGAATCAATATTGATTTAATTGAAGACGCAGTGGAACTTTTTCACACGGGATTGTTTGGTGTAGAATGATGTCCATTTAAAAATCAGCAATCTTGTTAAGTCTTTATTTCATTTTTATTTTCCCTATTCCTTTTTTTGGGTTTTGTTATCTTATAACGACCAAAATTGCCCGGACGAAAATTTATTGAATATTAAAGCTCTTGGGGAGCTCTCCGGCAAAACAAACAAGAACAGAGACTTTCAGGCAAACAGACGGACAAACCTAATTTCCTTAGTTAGCCTCGCCCCTGCCCAAAGGCATTATAGTTTTGTGCATCAAGCAATTGCCTTGAGTCTTCTGCTTCTATTTGCGGGCTGACGTGCCCGCTGCAATGGGCATACTAAGCCTCAAAAGCTTATTTTCTCGAGCAAACGGCACTCATACAATTGCACCGGCAACGGCAACGCCAGAGGCACCAGCATCACAAGTCTGTGAAACCAATATCAATGAGTATGCCCTTTTTATTTTATTTTGTATGCGACAGCAGCTTAGTTAATAAACATGAAACTTCGAACACAATGCAAGGCTGCAGAAAGGACAATACTTATGCAGAGGACGAAATGACTACGATATAAAAACAACACAACTGACCGCTGACCGCAGGGATCTGTGTGGCTCTTTGTAAAACTCAATGCAACTCAAGTCAGTGTTCCAAGGATACTAAAGGAAAGTGCCTTTTTCTTTGCTCTTTTGCAATTTGCTTCTTAGCTTCTTGTTGATTTTTCTTTCGAAATAATCGAGAAGTTGACGTTATTAGTGATGTTGTTGTAGTTTGGAGTTGTTGTAGTTATTGCTGTTATTGAAAGTTTTATAAGAGCCTAAGGATCTTATTTGACCCAGAGGAGTTTAGTCGGACACTCATTATTTATCAAATATATTAAAGAAATTTCATCGGTCCTTAACATTTAATATTTACTAAATCCGACGAGAAAGAATTTGAAAAATAAGAATTTTGTGGAATAATGCAAAGCAAACTCAAACTGTCTCCTTCTCTTTCTCTCAGTCTGCCCGTTGGATCGTTCTGCGATCGTTGGTTCTGTCTTTACTGGATTTGACTTAATATCGAAACAAATTTCAACTAAGCTTTAGAATATTCTATATGCGCCTATAATATTATTGTTGTTGTTGCTGTTGTTCTTTGTTGTTGTTGTTGTCGTCGCCTGTATAGTCACCGATATAAAAGAACTCTGCGGTAGTAAAACGACTTTCCGAAGAAAAATTCAAATTTTGTTTCTAAAAATAATAATAAGCAACCACCAGGTGGTGCAGGGAGAAATAGCAACCCAAAGAGGAATTGAAATAATAGAAAGAAACATTAATTGAAGATCTTGAAATTGCCCAAAAGAAAAAAAAAACAAAACAAAACAAAACAAACAAAATAACACGAACCGGTAAAACTAACAAAATATAAACTTTTCTCATTTTCAGACTCACCCCGTCCACAGGACGAATTCCACATTGTCTCCTTGCCTCGATTTCATGGCCTTGGCTGCCGACTCAATTAGGCTCCACGGACTGTCGCAAAGGTAATCGCCGAAACGACCCGGTGACCGTGTCGATGAACTCGGTGGTTGCCGCTCAATGCGCCAACAACCTATAAAATGAACAAAAGTATGACGAAGAATATAAAGATTAAGTACGTTGGAGAGAATATAAAAAAGGAGAGGAAGATAATGAAGTCTGTATGAGCGAAACTTAACTCTGTCATAAAAATGAGATTAAGGAGGACATGAAATTTAATTTAATGATTATTATTTAAAAACTTAACTTTAAGATTAAGTCCCCCAGAAGAGTCTCACGCGGTGAGATATTTAATGACTGGAGGGAGGGCACTTCAGAGTAATACAATTTAATAAGTCTGACAAACTGGAATCATTATAAGATTTTAAACAGAATTTACGAAGTTTTTAAGCAGATAGTTCAAACAACGGAATCGGACACTGAAATGGTTTCGGTTCGTCTCCAAACTAAACTTGACTTAACAAACTAAATCGGTTTGTCACCAAACTAAACCTGACTCCGTATGACGGATAATCGTTTCAAACTTTATTAAGGTTTAAAAATGGTGACTTTTTATAATTAATAACAAGTTGTTTTGCTGATTTTTGTATTTAGATACACTCTTTATTCGTAAAAACCTTCAGCATAGAGTAATGACATGTCATTCTCATCCTCATATGATAAAAAGTGCTCCCCTCTCCAAAATCTACATAGTATTTTATCTCACCTCGATTCCAGGCCAATAACCATAGGTGTTTACCACTTTCTATGCAGAACACCCTGTATAACTTCTTGAATTACAAACCGCAGAACATTCTTAAATGTAGAAGGAATACTTACTTCTTAAGGGATCTCCCTGTATTGAGTAAATGGTGTCTAAGTGAAGATCTGTGATGTGCCAAAAATAACCTGAAAATATTAAAAAAAGAAAGTATTTTACTTTTGTTAAACTTGAGAAATGCTCGTAAATTTTATAATTAGCAAAGTCTTCTTTTGAAAACATTTCGGTTTTATTTCGCAAAATGTTGTCATAAAAACGTTGCGAATTTTAACAATAAAATATAATTCAACAGAAATTGCCACCGTGACGTGCCGTTATAGAAAGAAGACAAAGAGTAAGGACACCACGAAGATGAAGAAGAAACAGAAGAAGTCCAAACGATGAGAGTTCTTTTCGCATATAGAAGTACGCGAAGACAAAGGGGCTAGAGAGATATTTAAGATTATTGGTTGGAGGTGTGAGGAGAGAGTAAAGGAGCATTGGATGGATGAATGTACGAAAATATTTATGATTTGATAGACTGATGGCTTTATGGATGATTTGATGAGTGGTTGCTTGGTTGTTCGCTGCCATTAAACTGCCATCTGACACTATGTTGAAAATCTCACGGATCACTTGGAACTCTTTGCAGGTTTTCGGTTTGTCTAAATCGTTGGTGTGCTGGATGCGGGTGGACACGGTACAGTGACGTTTTGTAGGAGGTATTGTGCACTTAAATAGTTGCGTTACAGAGCTATAACATAAGGGGAGTGAATTCTACCCCCGCAAAATTAATAGCTATATACACGACAGCTACCCACACACACACACACACATACACCCACTTCCATTCCTACTCCACCAATTTTTATTCTCGCGCACATAAAGCCAATCTCGTGGAACTTTAAAAATCTGCAAACATTCCGACGAAAGTAAAAAAAAGAGAGAGAACAGAAAGAAAGAGATAAATTGTGAAAAATGGAATTTTGCAATTTCCACAGATTGTATATCGGTAGTGACAAGCCAGAGGGCGGGCCGCGCCGGTACAATGATATGACTTTAATTGCTTTGTATGGAATTTTAAGGAAAGCAAGGGATTGTATCGTATTTCATTGAGCTCTGAGGCATTTTATGTCGCCACTTCTCTATCGCAGCGCCCACTTTGAAATGCTGTCACTCAGAAACGATGACTTATTCCTGTGATATGTCGGATATTTTTTAAACTTTTTAATTTTCCGTTTATTCCATCGATAGTTTCGAGAACGTAATGAAATTTCGCAACAGAATGAAAACCAATAAAAATTCTGATATATTTTTTAAGCAAATACATAAACCTAAAAGCGAACAATGTTCATGAAAGACGTGGATAATGTATTACAGAACTTGACATGAGAATGTATACTAATGTAAAGATAGCCAAAATTGTCTAATGGCTTCGGTTAACAAAAAATTGAGCAGCTCACTTCATACATTAATCTACTTTCAATAATCCACTACAGAAGCAGTTATTACGCTGGTCTGCATTCTTGAACAACTCTTTCGCGATTTCAAGATAGCGAAAAATTGAAACCCACACTTACTTGCACGACGAAGTGCCAGGGAGAGTGAGAACGCTGTGGGGACCTATAATCACATAAGAAAAATGATTCAAAAGATTTTTGTGGTAGAGGGCGAAATCGAGAATTGAGAGAATCGCATCACACTGCAGTGCATGCCGTCAGATCTTTTTTAATGTAAATTCAATTGCAGTCACTTTCAGTCGAGATGGAATAAAACAAACCAACAGATGAACTGATCTGGGCGACGAAGTGCCATGACACAAGTTGGTCGTGCGGAGTCTGTCATAGCTTCCAAGTTGTGCAACTGAATATTCAGTTATGCAAAAGAGCCATGCTGTCGAATACGTACCGCATCATGCCGCAAAGTATCCAAGAGCACCACAATGGGTGTGGATGCAGATAGGAATATGCATAAAATTGCGGTTGCCGCTTGCAACGTGGCGAGAGTGTTGCGAGAGTTTTTAGAGTCGGAAATTTTAAGATTGTGAGTATGAATAGGTGGACGGGTGGTGGAGGGGTGTATACACGACAGTTGTAGATTATGGCATGCCTTTTCAACACCAACAAATGCACCATCATCACCACTACCACCGCTTACAACAAAATCAAAATCAACAGAAATATCGAATAAAGTGCTTTCTCGAGTATTAATGAAAAACATGCAGAAACATCGTCAGCATCAACGGCGCTGGCGACAGTAGTGACAACGGCACGTAGTGAATTTTAATAAAGACTCCAAGGGATTTACCCCGATATTCATAACGATACAATATTAATTATTTTATTGAAAATTAAAGCGGCATACCATCAAAGTATTACGTAATAAATATAATCGCACTAAAAAACGGCAATCCCTAAAGTCAAAGTTAATCTGAAGTAAATCTGCCTGAGATTTTTATATGTGAGTACATTGAAAACACACACATACATATGAATTGTTTATACCTGAAATTGGTTTAGATGCATTTTGGGGAAAAATTCATCGGTAGTAATTTGAATGCAATCTAGGTATTCCTTTCCTCAGTCTTTCTTCTTTTGATGCAGTAAATATTACTAAATTCATTGGTTTAGGAGTTTCTGACAGACGGTACAAACAATTTTGGCTTGAAATTTTACTGAAAATGATTTCCCTGAAAATGGAACAAATCCATTTCTATTTAATTTTATTATAAACCCATTTCAATTAAAGAAATCCATTTCATCATGCTTTGATAGTGCTAATGACAATTTTCGAGACTATAATCGTCATTATCCTTCATGAGAATTAGTTTGCCCAAAAATTGAGTGCATCGTCATGTCATGTCATCTCTTTTTCTGACATGGAACGCAATTAAACGTAATCTACCCTTTACCTGTCTGGGACTGTCCTTTAGTTTGTCCATCGGAAACTATTGCATGTAAGGCGTAATGTATGGAGATGAAATTATTGAATCAATAAGTCAATGCATTGAATTTGAATTAATTCGAGAATGAACATGGACGCGAGAATAAACGAATGGGTATAAGTGGGTGGGAAGGGATGTAGGAGAGTAGCGAAGTAAATGCAATGAATATTAATGAACAAATGATACTTAACGGACACTAATCGTTACCTCCGAGTAGATTTAATGAACTTAAAGTAATTACTAAGTAATAGATTATAAAAATTATTCACGAAATACAAATTAAGCACAGTGTAAACAAACCGACAATAAACTCATGAATAAACAAACTGAATAAAACAAGAATTATTAACTTAACATATTAATAAAATAATGACTGATCTTGAGAGATCAATCAAGCAATCAATCAAGCAATCAGTGACCGAATGGATAAAAGAACGAGATGAACGTTTTTCCCGGAGCACGAATAAAGCTAAAGATTACATCAATAATTGACTAATTCAAAGAATGAAACGAGCATATATCCGTAGCTTCCTGCCGGGAATTCTAATTTCAGAATTTCAGTGATAGTATTTGTTAAAATAATTATTTGTGTTGCCCAAACGAAATTTGAATGACATTGCATTTGCTTTTACTACTGCTGCTTTTTTGTTGTTGTTGCTTTTACAACGTTCTTCTAATACTTCTACCTTTGACGATACTATAACTCGATTTGCCGAATTGTTTTTCATTTGTGGAATGTTTATTTTTGTTGTTGGAATTTCTGGTGCTGTTGTAAATACTTTATTGTGCATAAATCTGTTTATGTTTTCGTTGGCTTTATGTGTCTCCAGCTCTGCCTGCAAGTGCGTGCAGACGTGCAAGCGTGTGCCGTATGTTCGAACGTCCTTTCAAATGTGCAACATGTTTTTGTGCCCATAAAATATGACGTTCAAAATCAAGTCGGCAGCAACGAGATTGTTGTTAAAACTGAGTGGCAGACATCAAAACGGCTAAGTGTATACAGCACACCCTGTTCGCTCCTTCCTTCATTGTCTCGTGATTTGTCTCGTCGTTCGTCTTTTCGCTATTCATTTCATTTGTTCCATTGTTCATTTATTCGTTTGTTCTATTGATTGCCATTCCGTTTGTCCCTTCGTTTGTCACTTCTTGTTGATCGTTTGTCCTTAGCTTCCACCACTTCTCTGTTTCCCCTGCCAGTGTGTGGGTGTGTTCAATATTAATATGCGTGAACGTATGAGAGCGTGCGTATGTAATTTAACATTTATATATGTATGCCTGCGTAAGAACATTAATGTATATGTGAGCTGCATACGTAGTAAATAGAATCGATTGTTGTTTGCTTTGTGTGTGACCATCTGGTTTCTCTTAAATTCTCTGAATGTTATGCGATTGAATTGTTGTTGCTGTTTGTAGTTTTTGTTGCTGTTTTCGTTATTAATGTAAATACAAATTTGCATTGTCGTTAGGTTAAGTCTTTGATTATCATTATTTTAGTCCTCACTCCGGCGATCTTTTCATTCGTTTCGTTTTTCTCGAACAGTTAATTTTTATTCCTGCCAGGACTAAACAAATTCGTGGCTTTCAAGACTAACAAAAATTATAGTGTTGTTTATTTATTATTTAGATTTGTATAAACCGCATTTAAAGGACAATTGAGAAACACACATACTTTTACAAATTTGTAACAAAAAAAAAAAAATACTTTATATATGAATTCGTTTCATTTGCATTCCGTTAATTTAAAAATTTATATGTTTTAATGGAGAAATTTCTGTTCGGGAAGTTACTGTTGCTTCATTTTTGTAATTATTTAAATCGTTTCAATTTTACAGAATGTTTTCTTCTCAAGTAGGTCACGTCGTCCCATTTTGGGATCTTACTTTAATTTCACTCTTTTGTATTCCTCTCGTTGAAACCGTCGTCAGTCATTCTTCTGTCAACTAGTTGCCGCTGTTTCACTGCCACGCCTTATAGACACACCAACGACAAAAAAAGCTTGGCAGTTCCGCTGAAAAGCGAAGTATTGTTGGTTGGTCCTTTTCGTTGGTTTTTTATTTGTTGTTGTTGTTGTTATTGTTGTTGTTCAGTTGCCGCTTTTGCCATTCCAGCATTCTTTCTCTTGCGGTTGGTTGCGACGTATTTCATTACGTGTCGGATGAAATCTCTTTTTCCTCAAACTCGTTGCGCTTCATGGATTTCAGAATATGCTTTTGCCATATCACGACCGCCTGTTTTTGTTTCTCCGGAACAAAAGCGGGCTAGTCACCCCGATAAAATGTCATGGAATTGACGAAGTGCTCTTTGGTGGTTACTTCGTTATGGTTAACCTAAATTTTTTTATAATGCAATTTATATTATTATTCTACCTTTGCTTTTTTGTTATTTTTCTCATATTTTCCTTTTTGTTTTTTACAATTTTTCTTGTCCTTGCGGGCTTTATCCTTTCAGAGCATTGTGCTTCTTCAGCTCTTGCTGCCGATGCCGCTTCTCTTGCTGGTGGTATTAGTGCCCTTGCGTTCGTTTGGACTTGCAGAGTCTCAAACATATTTTCCAGTTTGTCGGATGCCACTGATTCTGTGTTACGTCGTAGAAAACGTTACGTTATTTCTCACAGCGAATTACTCTGTTTTTAATCTGCTCCATATTCCACACCTCCCGTTTCTAGCCATCTTCAAACCAAAACATACCGCGCTTTCCTCTCCATTATTTTGTGCTTATTTCATTAAAGCAATCCATCTCCTTCGCTTAAGCACCTCCTATCCCGCTTCCCTTTCGAACCCCGCCGGCATAACTCGTTGCTTTTTTAGGTTAGCATATCGCGGTCGGCACCGCACTAAAGTAGGGCAAATTTTAAGTGCTGTCCCCGGACTCAGTAATCTCGGTCGGGTCGGGTCAAGGAGAAGATTACTTTTACTTTTTTCATGTTCAACTAAATGCATTTTACGCAATTTTTTAATATTCGTTTGAAGAGCTGCGAAGTCCTGTGGCGCAATTCCCTCCCCCCGCCCCTGTTTTCCCACATGATTACGTACGGCAACCCGTCTTTGGTAAACGGACATCTACTGTGGAATTTATTCTATTGCATTTTTATAAAGCATTTCGGAAGACTATAGAGTTTTTTAAGTTTTTCGTTTTCTGTTTTTATGAAGTGTAGGCGCTTAAGAAACATTCCATAATATTCCATTTAAAATAGTTTTAAAGGTTTTGGTTTACGACGAAAAATAAAAATTTTACTGCAAAATCTTATCGAATTAATTTTCTGGGAATTTCCGTTTTAGAAAAAGTCGAATCTAAACGAATTCACGGAGCAAATAAAAGTTTTCTAAGACAAAAGAATAAGAGATTAGAAGAGCCGGTAGGTGTGATTCTTTGCTAAATTGTCGTAAGAGACATAATCGCTTTGAAGAAGAGTTCGCGATTTAGATGTCGATAATTCGATAATGCAAGCGCTCAATTAATTCAAGCGTAAACGAAAGAACTATTAGTGAAATTCAATAATCTGAACTTCAAGCCTGTTTGCCTGTGTTACCACTTTAGTTTCTTTGACGTTTATATATTGGAGTGGCGGCAAAGGGAAAGACAAACGACGTGCAAACTTCTACGAACGGAAGGAACTGCGAAGGAATGAGACTGTTAAAGTGTCTAATTTTCACCACAAGAGTGACAGAATAAGAAATTTCCATCAGCCCCAACAACAACGTTAACCACTCATCGTCGCACACGTACACGGACACACACATACAAATACACACATGCCCATATATGCACACACGCAAATATACGCTCAAACAGGAACGTATATGTATAAAAACCATAAAGCTTGTGCACAAGTAAACAGTTTAGACGAAGTGCATTTATTCTTGGACGACGTAGTACATACAACCAACTTTTCATTATGCAAAATCTTATGAACAACACATTTCTAAAAACACATGAGTGTATGCACTTTTGTGTATGTGTTCCTACATGTGTTTGCCTGCGTGTATGCCTGACTGTGTATGCGCATGCATGTGATTAGATATGTGTATGTGTTATGTGCATTTCTAGACACATCGCCTACTATAAATTCGTATGAAAATAGATAAATTTTCTACGGAGTAAATGAACAAAATGCGATAATGCAAACGAAAGAACAAGGAAAAATATGATACTCTTCACAGTCCTTTATCCTTGTTTGCCATTCAATAGCTTTAAAGTACCGCACACGTGGGTGTGCGTGTGGGTGTGTGTTCATGTGTTTCTGTAAAGAATAGTCTTTATTGCTTGTTGAGGTAACTAATGATGAACACGGCCGAGTTAAAGGCGTCTGCGGTGATGTCGATGACGGTGATGGGTTAAAGACATAAGATCATCGCCTGTTGTTCTCAAGTGATTCCTAAAAATGTGTAAAGTATAAACTGAAGTACGAGTATTGTGCGAGAATAGGAAATTGCAGAACAGGCATGTCGAATAAGCGGCCCGCCTCGACTGAGTTAGTTTTTCGAATTTAGTTCTCCAAAATTTAAAAAAATATTTGTATATTTGAAATATTTTTCTTTATATATTTAATAAAAGTATTTCTATTGGATTGATAATTTGGCAATTGAATAATATTGCGTAATAATACATAATTTCGTTTCTATTTCACACACACTTTTACCAAAAATTGGTCTTTTGCCCAAGCAAAGATTCAAGTTTACTCTTTTTATTTAGTAGGAGTGCAAAAAATCATGCAAATATGATACAATTTTGGTTTTCTGTGGAAGTATTTGTAATTTTATATAATAACGCATATACATTATTCAATTTGGACGTAAATTGAGAATTGAGTGATCGAGAAATTCAAAGAAGTAACCAAAATAGCTTAGGAGACGATCCTCGATATTTCTTTAAAATTAGTAAATTCCTCTTAATTTCGTAGAGTATGATTATTCCATATTATGCTGAAATTAATAAATATACTCAATATTTAATTGTATTTGCTAATTATTGAACTAATTTTCCACCTGTTTTTTTTTACAGGAAAGAAAAACTTTTTTGAGCTTTGTGGAAAATCAAGCGTGTTACTATCCGTTAATAATGAAATAAAATCAACACAGCCGTTTTTATATCTTGCCTTTATTAATTAGAATTAATAATTTTTTCTTATTGTCATTTACTTCTGCCTTGAATTTAGTATTCAATGACGTTGCTTCTAATAGTTCATCGCTTTGATTTGGACACATCTGGTGTAGACGAGTGAGGAACTACACGAACCTCGAAGTCTTGGGGTCTAAAAGATATTTTTTATAAGATGTTTCCTATGACATCGAGGAAATCAGCTACTTCCTAGCAGACATCCCTTAGGATTTTTTATGTGTGTGTGTACTTCGGCGAAACCTAACATTATAACATCATCATTATCAACAACAACAACTGCGGCAATATGAATTTACCCTGTGGGGATTTACTGAGTGGTAGATTTTTAGCCCCTTTTCTTCGCCTTGGTCTTCCTAATCCCCGTCACCACCGCTTTTAAATAATGCTACTGTTGTTGTGCTTTTCTTAGAGTATCTGCTATTTTTGTTTTTGCTGCTGCTGCTGCTGCTAAGTGCATCGTTAAGCTTAGTCGTGCAATCATCAACCCGCCGCCATCTTTGTAGCAATTATTGCTGTCATTAAACATCGTTGGTAGAAGCATTCCAAGCCTTAGCGGTGGGACGTTCTGTAAGCACAAGAATAATCATGAGCATCGTCGCCACCATCGACGACATTCCTATTAGTCAACGGTCCGGGGGACTGTCACTAACCCAACTCAATTTTAGTAGTAATCCTGCAAGAAGAACCCAGGCAGTTGACGCCTCTTGAGCTGGATTGTGTGTGTGTGTGTGTGTATCCGAGCAAATGTGCTTGTGCGTGCTTGCGGGGCTCTGGTTTTGACATAATTGTTAAATATTTGCACTTCCTGTGCTTAGCAATTAAAATGTGAAGGACTTAAATCGCAGGAATGGGTTACGCACGTGAGTAACATTTTTCGCGATATTCTAAACGTTAAAGGCAGACGATTCAAAATATAATAATATCATCTACAAACTTGAAGAAAGGCATCGATTCTGAAGGCATAAAAGTTAGAGATTTATTGAAAAAATGTTTGAACAATTTTCGCAAAAAACCTTTTAAAACTCGCGCTCAAATTTTTTGCTAAAACTATCAATTAATTTAAGAAATTAAATTTCGGGAAGTCCTTCGATAAGTTAATGAAGCTGAAGAGAGAGGTGATCAAATCAATATAATAAATTCTGTATCTCATCGAGGCAAAAATGTCAAGAAGGTCAAATGTCAAGGGGCTGCGTTTGTTTGTTTGTCTCCTTCCGTCCGATATTTCCATATATGAGTCTTTATACATATCATATCCGTGTCTATGGCGTGGTCATTTGTGAGTGTGTTGAATTTCTCAACCGTTTAGAGTAAATATCTCAAACGTTCAGTCAGGCATTACTAATGGTACTGATTTTATTATCCTTGTAAATGGTATTGTTAGGGCTGTTGCTAGTTCTGTTAATGTTTTCTGCTATTGTTGTGGTTGTTGTTGTTGCTGTTGTTGTTGTCTAATACTATTGTTTTACATATCCTCGTATATTTCTATATTGCTGTCCTTTTGCTGCGACAACTTTATTGTCTGCAATAATTTAAACAGCCTCTCATTCTCTCGTCCTTGGCAATTGCCGTTGTCGTCGTCTACTACATCGTCTTATTCTTCTACACCAACTACATGATCCTTGTGTTGTATGTGTTGTGCTTTAGCCACAAAGTGTAAATGATAAAGGATTCTAGTAAAATTTATAGCTTAACATTTTGTCGGGCAAGCCATATAATTTACGATCGTGTAGTCAAGTCAAGGCAGGTATGCTAAACGTTCTCTTGAAATGACAACAACATAATATAAACGCATTCGTATATGTGCGTAAAGACATAATAAAAACATCAACAACAACATCAAAGGAATGGACAAGTTGATCGACAGGTAAGGGGTCGTCGGGTCGTCTGGTAATGAGAGACACCTGCAAACTGTTTTACTGTCGATATTTTTTTAATAGTGTAGATACGCACACATACACGATTCGGGTATAAAACAATATATGTGAAAAGACCACCCCGAGATAATTGGCGCAGAATAATCATTAAAACAACTCGAGGGACGGGCATTTCTTTTTAAATCAGCTGTCTGACCCGTCCATATAATTTTAATGTCAGCTGTTTCTTCTGATGCTAACTGACGCCGCTTGGATTGTCCTTCGGTATTACTGAAACGGAGGCTAAGACCATCGAAAAGGTGTTTCCAAAACACCTTTGCCCATTTTGACAAACGTATTATAACACAATCTTCGGTCTCCGATCGAAATCTTCTTTCGTACAGTAAGAAACACTGATGGACGATAAACCAAGTAGTATTTTGTAAGCGACTCTATCGAAAATTTTGCAACGACAAAACGAAATTATTGCATAATTCCTTTCCGAAGGGCCAAAATTTTCGACAACATTTTTCCGAGCATTATTTAAGAACAAAGAACAAGAACTGATGCTCCTTAGAAACGATATTTGATTTATTGTTGTATCGATTTTAGCAAACTCTATTGGTTGGCTCATATTTCTTCTCGATACCTGTGGACCAAGTATTCCAGGTATAGTCATTACATAGCATTGTTTACACCTGGACTTACTGATCTGTTGTCAGCTGAAAAATTCACTGAAATAAATTCAAATTGTAGTTGATCGCGTGACATCAGATGGTAAACATCGTACGATGGCTAGCAGTACCATTATCTGCATTCGAAGTTTAACTTTTTTATTTCTCTCGGCTGCAATTTTGCAAAGCTTCGCAGTCGGTAAACCGAAATTTTGTGGCAGTGCACTGAACGAAGTTCTGGATCTGGTTTGTGCGAAAGGATATCGTCGAAAACTTCAAAACGAAGGCGGTTAGTGTAAAAACAAATACAACTCAAAGCGAAATAAATGTTAAATTTTTCTATATGTTTTTCGGTTTTCTCTTGGTTTAGAACCTTCAAATTATGATTATTATGGTGACTATGAAACCAATTATCACACCGAAACCCCTTTAAATGTCGTTTTCAAGGACTGTAAGTGGCGTCCGTTATTTGGTGGACAACCCTGTGTACCTGAAGAAGTGAGTGAGCAGCATAAACAACCGCCAAACCAACAAAGTTCATCGCCCTGGATACATCGTCTGCGTCGTTCGCTTGGTATCGTACGCGAATGTTGCTACAGCGGTTGCAATTACGCTGACATCTATCACTATTGCATGTGGTGAAAAAATGGGGAATAATGCGTTTAGAAACCATAATGATATACTTTCATCAGTAGCATCCTTTCTGCTTTGAAAAAAGGATTATAATTTTTCATCAGAAGTAAGAATTCGTGATTGATTAATTGATAACTTTTAAGTCGGACTTCTTCTAGTGATTTTCTTGTTTTGAATTTGTCTTTGAACATTTATCGGTATTGCAAATATATGCCCGATGCAAAGATTTCATTCGATTATATATATATATTTTTAATACGTTTTTCAAAATTTAGTTTTATTTATAAATTTATAATATTGACATGATCGTATTATCATATAATTATCATATTATTTGTTGTAACAAAATTACAAATTCTAATCTAAGAAAACGTCAAAAAGTCTTTTAATTTAATCGGAGTTAAATAACAAAAAACAATCAAAATTTTTAAATCGGAGAAATGATTTCATTAGGACAAAAGGAAAAACGAAGGAACCAAAAAATTATTACGTAGAACCGGTCTTTTATACTAAAACAAAAAAAGTACGCCCGTTCAAAGAGAAAGACTGACATGATAAAAATCACCAAATCCTGCCTGTCGACACAACCAATGACTGCAATTCTTATGGTTTTCTCTCTGGAACATCTTGAAATCCAAAGAAATCCAAAGAAGTAAATGCAGCAAATCACTACAAAATTATTCCCAAAGGATTTGCAATGAAAGAACAGGCAGAAGGGGCGGCGGGGGTGGTGGTCCAACAAGAAAATCTCATTTAGAAGAATAAAATTGTTGCTGTTTTCATAGTAGTTGGTGTCGGTGCTGTTGGACTTGTTGTTGCGTTGCATCCTATGCTTCTAGTGGTTCAGTATTTTTATAAAGACAATCCGACAAAGCCAACTCGGTCAGGATTTAGTGGGATAGTGTAAACAAAAGGAAACATAGAACGAGATAAGAAACAAAGAATGAAGAAGGACGTGGACTGCCTTACTTTGTGTGGAATGTTCAAATTAAGAATTAAGTTGCTTCGGATTTGGCCGATAAGCTTCAGAAGACAAAGGAAGAGACAAATTTTATACGAAAGAGAAAAACAACAACAATAATACTAATAAAGAAAAGCGATACAAAAGCAAGAGTATAAATTAGAAAGAGACAGAGAGAGATCATAAACACCGACAATGATGTAAAACTACGAATAAAAGTGCTCTAGAGATAAAAGTAGTAATTCTACCACACAACGCTAAAGTAAAAGGCGTGGCAGAGCGAGAGTGAATTAATTAGAAGAGAATGGAAACAGAATGAAAGGATAGTGCTGTGACAAATGTTACTTAGGCTCCTATGAGTCCGGTTAAGTATCTGGAGATGTTGAAATCAGATGTGAAATATTTGGCTAAGTTCAATTCGGGCTCTCCCTCCCACCAAAAAAGAAAAATTATGTCAGAGTATTACAAATCTTTATGGAAAACCATTTTATCAAATCAAAACAGCACAAAGGATATAAGGATTTATACCATAATTTTAATTGGTAGATGTCCTTTTTGAAGTTTATCTACTAATGAGAGAAAACTCATTTGGTTTTGGCATCGCATGGATAACAAAACTGTTGACATTCATTTACAAAACTCTATCAAAATTCAAGTATAGTCACAAGCTAGCCGTAAATGGGTTTTAAATAAGAGGACATTTAGTTTTCTGGTTTTTATAACATTTTCTTAGAAACAGAAATCAATTAACGCCCAATTTCGTGTCAGAAATAAGTGTAGCCATTATGTAGGGCATTTAGGACTTATAGAGGTTAATTAAATTTTGAGAGCTTAATTTCATTTCGAGGAAATGAAATATTCTACCCTACTGTTTACGTGACATCTATGACATTCCTGTCATCAGGAGTTTGTGACATCCGTTCTTTTTGGTTTTATTTCAGTTTTAGAGAAAATGTAATTTCATGCTTTTTTTAGATAAAGTTTATAGCATTGTCGAACGGTTTTATTTCATTTTTTTGTCAACTAGAAAATTAATTATCACTATCTTTTTGACAAATATCGTGACATATTTATTAGTGGGTTTTTAGGATTTGTTCAGTTTACGCTGTTTTATAATAATGACGCAAGATTGTAGGGAATCAATGCAATAAACGGGTATTTTATTATTTCCTTTACGAGACAAAATCTACTGTCAGAAAGGAATCTCAGCTGCAAAAGCTTGCAGGAGACTTGCTGGGATCGTTGGAATTATTGAATGGTGTTTCAATTCAATGCAAAAATATTTTACCCATTAAAAAGTAATTGCAAAAATGCAGTAAACTGCAAAAGCCTCGATATTAAACAATATCAGTAAGCCATAAGAGATCTCTGGCAATCTAGACTCCAACCCCTTCGGGGTATTAAGACCGTCAATATAAAGAAACTTCAAGCGAAAAGATTTTCCCAACATCCCAACCACTTATCCAGTTCTAGACCCACTGCAGGCTTTATCTCATGTGAGCGGTTTTTGCGGCGGGAAGAAACTAAGTGATACTGATTAATTCTAAGAGAAATAAAGACTAAAAAATTTCAGAAGTAAATATTTAAAATGGGCTTGTTAAATTCTTCGTTGGGCAGTATTTAAAACAATTTTTTTTTCAACAAAAATCTTTTTTCAAGTATATTTCAAGCTGAGAATTTAAAATATAAAAAGCAATACATTAAAAACTTGAAGATATATCATATGTATCTAGAACAATATGACAGGACGCGACTTTCATGTATCAATCAATTCAGTAAGGTCTCTATAAGCAGTATGAGAGCAGTTCGGAATATGTGCAACCTTTTAGGCAACATTCATCGTAAATTCCATGACGACGTCTGCGTGTTTTGGCCAGTTGATTTCCAGCGTACATCTTCGTTAAAAATGGCGAGTTGGCGTAAGGATAAGGCAAAGGATCTTCTTCAACTTCGTTATAGTAATCTTCCAAGTCGACTGAACGAGAACCGATTTAGTGGAAAAGAACAGTGTTATCAGAAAGTTACCGGATGATGTTTCGAATCAATGAATACTTACAGGATTTCTTGACTTTTGTTTTGAAACCGTTAACGCAAATATTATCCAAAGCTTCGGGCAATGCTTTGCCGCAAAACTTCTGCATGGCCGTGCTCTCGTCGACCGTAAGACTTAACAATAAGATCACACCGAGAATTCCACTCAGGAAACGGACACAACTGACAGCGCTATGCATTCTTTGGTGATGTCTGTTAAACATGTTTTATTAGTAAAGGCTCGCTTCTTGAAAAACGTTGAGCTATTGTTTAAATATTTTATTAATGGATGTTCTCAACTTTCAGAAGCTACTGGTGTACTGACGCTTACACCGTAAAGCACTCGAGTTTTTATACCCAGTGATTTATTCCCGAGTGCAAACGGCTGCGTGTCATGCGGTGGAGGAGAAAGAAGAGAAAGAGGAGAAAGATGTCAACAGGATTTAGCACAGGAGACTTAATTTTCTTAAAAATATGCATACATATTCAGAATATGTGTATGGTTTGGGGGGCGGGGGGCGTGTCAACTGTATGCGTGCCTCTCTGCTATTCATTGCGTTCGTAAACGTTCTTCAGACGATATTTTGCTGGAGTTCAGTTTTGATAACTTCAAAATACTCCGTTTACTGCCTTTAAAGACTTTAATTGACCCTTCTCGATTTAACAGGAACTTATGCATGTTAAAGAATTAGAGAAAAAAATTTATCGATGTCTTTATCGAGTGCGGTTCACTCTATTGTACGCGTTGTGACGATAATTGAGTTGAGGGTGTTAAAAGTTGTTTCTTAGCTAGCCTTCCTTCTCCTTCTTCGAGCATTCTTCATCACTTGACTCCCGTTTATTACACACAAGAAGCACCGAATCATCACCGCACAAGTACTCTTCGAGTAAACTCTTCGAGTAAACTCTAAGGTTCTTTAGGGTAAGTATTGATAAAGTAGTGGCAGTAGTTTCAGGTAGGGGTTAAGTGTCTTGCGACTAGGTTTCAAAATACAGATTTCGGGATCACAAACGGCAACAGAAATCAAAATAAAATGATTTATTGAAATGTAAAACCAGAACGAAAATTTGTTCAATTAAGAGAAATATTCTGATTCAGTTTGGGCTTAAGATAAAACGAAGTTGAAACTTACCAATTCTTGCTTGAGTATCGGCTGTTAATAAAGTTGTGAGTATAAAACTCGGATAAAATAAATTAATTACATTTGAAACGATGTTATGCGACACCATGTTGTTGCCGGTTGTTGTAGTAGCGAGCCGTACGGTAGGTATTATTGATTATTATAATTATTATTGTAGTTATTGTTATTATTGGACGTTGTTATGAGTCTGTTGAACAACGCCTAAATCCTTTTGCTTTGATCGGACATTTGCTAATATTCATACATTTATGCAACACATCCGCACATACACGTGTATGCAATTAATCACTCACACTGAAAGACATAGTAAGTCTTTCAATATAATTCAATTTTCCCTTCAGTTAACATTTTTTATCGCACGCGGATTAAAATTGTGTTGGTTCTCTTTTAAAAACGAAAATTATTTATTATTTCCTCTTTATGAATTTTTATCCTTTACTTAAACTCTCTTGTTGTTTCTTTGCCGTTTTGTTTATATTTTATTGTTAGAATTTCTAACTGAGCGTCTGTAATTATGGCTTTTCTCTTTTGACTCGAGTCAAATTTAATTATTTTATTTCAATATTTTTCCTTTCCACTTTTTAAAAGATTTTTTAAAATCTCACCATTTTTAGTTGAGAACACCGTCGTGTCTTTCGTCCCGCTCCGGCTTTAAAACCTTTATTCTATCAACACAATTTGGGATCTTTTGATCCCTGCTCGTTTACAGGTGTATGTTTTTGTTGCACCTCGTGCTATCATTTCGCTGTTGGGTTCTTTAATTCCACTCCTTGAGACGCTTGCCTCATTTTTTTTTGAAAATGTTTTCTTCCGTTTTTCTAACAAATTTTTTGTTCGGTGTCAGTTTTAAATGCTGTGCATATACATACTAAAATACAAGCACACACACAAGCACATACAACATTTACACTTACATATATTTTCGTAATTCCGGCAAACGCTATCTTCACATACGATTTGGTTTGGCATTCATTAAAATTTCATTTCGTGATTGCATTTAATGCTCTTCCCTTTCCTTTCCTTACTTTCTTTTCCGTGAAGCAACGATTTCACCTGAAAAATGAACAAACAGCGATTTTCTCAAAAGTTTTCTCGAATTTCAACGAAGTATTTTTCAGTTTGACGCTTGAATTAATTTGAATGAAAACGCTAATTTTCTTTCATTTTGCAGAGCTTTTTTAAAGTATTCCAATTTAATTGAATTTCATCACAATTGAAACCCACCCACAGGTTTATTGTTAAATTTTTCAGTCGATTTGGGATAATTTTTTATAAGGAATAAAGGTCACAGCACACGTTTTTTATTGTTTTTCTTTCGTTTTTAGTAATTCGGCAAAACCTGTAAAAAATAAGAGAAAATAATTATCACACATTTTGTTTTTTAAAGTAATTGTCATAAGTTTTGTGTCATTATGTTTAAAACGAATTTAAACTACTTTAGGAGCTTCTAAAGAGCACGGCGTGTTCTTTATTTTTGTGGGACAGGGTATGCTCTTACTACCCCAAGGGTAAGTAAGTAAAGTTTTGTCCAAAGAAAATGCCGACACTACGGCTATCTGTAAAGGATCACAAGCGCTTCCGGTTTATCGTGTTTAATTTAGAAATCGAAGGAGAGCTTATCTTCATTTTTTAAAAGAATTCAGTTCTGGCACTCAATTTATTAAATGATATAAATATATTTGTATATAATATATAAATATTATATATAAATATATGATCTATAGAATAAATTTAAGGATCATGTGGAGCATGGATATTTTGGCTTCCTGGCAGGGCATTTATGGAGGGTATCGTAGTTGTCGCATTCTTTTCGGCAATATTTAAAATAATGTGTTTCGGAATACGCTCCTTAACCTTAAGCTAGTGACACTGTCGACGCTCATATAAAACTGATTTCTTATCTCGATCTAGGCTAGTTATCTTGACACTAACCTGAAAGATATTTTAAACACTGACATGACTTTTGTGAAACACGAATTTTCGTTAACACCAAATAAAGGTCAAGTGTATATAAAGTCATAGAAGCTTAAGACCCAAATTCAAATTCATAAATCCAAACACAAGTCTACTCCATAGCTTGTAGGCTTCTCATGATAGCTTTTTTTAAGGTCTTTGCAACATTAAAATCATGAGAAAACACAGGCAATAAATGTATAAATTTATTTATATAAATAAATACAAATTTGTAATGCATAATGCTTATGAGAAGAATTATCAGTTGAAAGTAATATTTATTTGTTATAAAAAGGGAGGTTACAAAAATACTTTGTCATTATATATTTAAAAATATATCGTATTTATTACGATTAATTTAGACACATTGTGCCATTATGTATGTATGATTGATTTGATATTATTTAATATAATTTAATGAGGATTTATGCTGGCTTACAATATGCTGCCAACTCGCTATAGCTACAAGCTTTACGGCAGCACTCATCGTATACGCCACCTTCACGGCGACGACGTGTTTTGACTAAAATATTCGCAAAGAGTCTGCCGAACAAAGGATTCAAATCGGAATTAGGAGCAGGATACATTAGCAATGATGATGGTGTTTCAAGAAGTAATAAATCATTATAATCCAATAAGTCGTCACCACTAACTATTTTTGGAAACCACAAAAAATTTATGGAAGGAATGTGAAAAAGTTCTGGAGGAGAATACTCTAAGAAAGGATCCCGAACTTACCGCGGCTACGTTTTTCCCATCCCGCTGACAGCTTGCCTTGGTAACCGTTAACGCAAAGCAAATCCATAGCATCGGTCAATGATTTACCGCAAAACTTTTGGTTACCTTCGGTAACTCCAACAAGGACAATCCAAAGCAATGCGACAAATGTAAAAAAAACTTTACTGCAGTGGACCTTCATAACGACGATAAATCGTTAAGAATTGTTTGTGTTTAAAAATTGAAATACGGTTGGTTTGGAATTTGTTCTTGATGTTTTGAAGTCCTTTTAGAAATCTATTGATTTGCAATTGAATTTTTTTTGCGGTTTTATTCCGATGATCTTAAAACGGTTGCAATAAAGTTTTTCGCAAGTTTCTTCGTCGCAAATGTTGCGATTTTGTTTCGCTGGCAAGTATTTATACCAAAAATTTAGTTTTTTCGGGAATCCGCGATGCAAGTTTTGCATTGTCGTTTATTTTGGCAACTTGTTTTTATTTATCGCTTGGTTTTTTCTTTTGAAATTCAAGCTTATTGTTGGAATATTTAATTTCCTTAGAACTACTTTAACTACTTGAAATGTGTGCAGTACTTCCTCCCACATGAATTCAGACCTCCTTCTATTCCGTTTATCAACCCTCTTGCACACGAAACTACATCCCGCTCATATCTCCCTTCATTGCATCTCAAGCGTGTGTTACCAAGTGTCGTCTTGTGTGTCAAGTGTGTCTTCCCTCAGGAGAGGAATATATTTAGGAAGGGTGTGAGGAATTAATGAAACGATTGCTAATTCTTTTGGACACCTTGCTTATAATTTGTCAATAAACCCCTTCTTGTTCGTCGTCTCCTTCTATCATTCCTCGTACTTCATAAATATTCACTTGATATTTATTTGCATAATCGTACGTAAATTCAAATGACAGGATGCGTGTCTTCGTCATTAAATTTAACGTTTTAACAAGTTGTTGATTGTCTTGTTTTTTTCCTATTCTTTCTGTTGCCTTTTCACTTTGGGGGTGGCGCCATCGAGGTATTTCACTGCGAAGGATGATTTCACAAAAGAAAAGTCAGTATAGTCGATTAAAAATTTCAATTCAGTTCAGGTGCAACCATCACGAGAGAAAGTCTAGAAGATGAAGTTATTGTGCAAAGTGTCTCTTAGAACAATTCTTCGGATAAACACGGAAACAAAGAAATGCAGGATTTCTTTGGAAAATCGTTAAGGAATTATAATGATATTAAGAACGAGTAAGTAATTACAAAATTATGATAATATTAGCAGCGAGAAAGAAAGGGTAAATGTGTATTTGTGTGTGTGTGTGTGACTTTGCTAGTCTTGAACTGAATTAAGTGTTAAACTTATTTTGAGAAAGTACAAGCAGAAGTGAGTTTCGAGATTGAATTTCGAATAATAAATTTTCGCTTAGAGATTAGTTTCAAGATTTAATAAATTTTTTTATTATGAGTTAATATTAGTTATATAAAAGATTTTCGTGTAACTAAATTAATTTTGAAAATATTCCGGCTAGCTCCCAAAAAATTCTTAATAATTCTTAATAATTTTATTCCGTGCTTAAGCGTTTAACAATTTTTCGTTATTTGCAAAGGTCAGAATGTAAATTAGGGTACATTGCCTTCTAAAGGGTTCAGTTAGTGAACGAGTAATATTTGGAAATCTTTAGAAATTGCTCCGAAGGTCCAAGTCTGTGGTCACAACTCCAAGAATGAAAAAGTTTCCCAGGACTAGGGTATACTGGAGATTATTTTTCTCTGCCGACAAACCAAGTATATGCTATTGCAAGAAACTCTGTGATTGTGCTTATTGATAAATATTTACACATGATTCTATTGTTAAACCTGACGTGTTTACGTCATATGGGATAACCCGTTGGTCTTTTATTTAGATATAAAATTGTTATGTATATGTTGAAAAATTCGCAATATAATGTTGCGAATAAAAGTTAAAAATATTTCTGAAAACCTAAAAATTGCATTTATAAAGTTTTCAAAAATAATCAAAATTATAAATAAAATTATTAGAAGTTGGACAAACCAATAAATTTGGTTATCCAAATATAATTTGCAATTATTTGGAGAAGGAGAAGAATATTCTTATAAACAATATTTTTGACATTTTTCGCCAAAGAAAACCTTCAAATCTGTCAAATATTTTCTTTAACGACTTTTTTTTTTGAAAACTAATAAACAAGATTCGAAAAGGTTTCGCCCCGATCAAAAATGTCCAATTACTCATAAAGTTTATGCATTGGATTAAAATGAAAGTGTTCGCCAATTTTTAAAAAAGAAGACTACGTTTTTTCAAACAATGTACTTTCCATCAATCATAAAATCATTTGGGAAGCGATGATAAATATTTGCTTTATGAAATTGAAATTTCCCAAATGAAAAACCAAATTATTCCATCAATCAGTCATATCGGTTTTTTTGCCTATAGGAATTTTATCACTCTAATCTATTTGACGAGATTTACACAGGCTGACAATGGAGAGAGATTCCGTATAGGTGGATACTCTTTTTCTCGCCCGCTTTATTTTTAAATTGTATTGTATTATTTTTAAATTGAAAACAGTTCGATATAGTGACGTCATAACCTTAACCACTTAACCTTAACCTAAAGCATGATGGAAAAACTTAATTCTTTGCACCGTTTGTTGAATTTTCTTTTAATTTTATATAAAAATTATTATATTTAATAAATACGTCCGAACAATTTCACAGAAATTTAGGTCGCAGAGCGCTTCCTAAAAGAGAATATTTAATTTCGATTACTCGGTATTCTCCCATCACCATGCCATCACGCACACCATCACTACTACATTGCAGTCATTTTCAATATTGCGTTTTAGCCCTTAATTGTACTCTATATAATATTGTCCTTCGCAAAAATAGAGACTGATCCTCCTTTATAAATTTATAAACGCACCCAAACTAATCTCTAACTGAATGAGAACAAAAGCTGTCAAACGCATCGTGAGCCACCAAAACGCCCCTTTAACGCAAACGTCGGCACACCCCCTCCCCCGATATTCCTCTACCTTTACTTCATTTCAAATGACTCCACCGTTTCCCTGCGGATCTTCAGCTTTCAACCCCACCATGTGCCCCCACTCGGCAACTAACAAAGTCATTGTATATTTAGCCCAATTTTCCATTAGCTAAATCAGACAAAGAAAGGTATTGTTGATTTTAGTTTTTTTTTCTTCTCTCATTTATTCACTGGCTTTTGTATTGTTTCCGATTTTGTGCTATTCTTCCGTGCCGTTGGCAAAAGGAATAGAAAAATGAAAGGCAAACAAGTTGGTTGGAGGTGGGAAAAGGATAAAGTCAATGAATAGGGTGTGCGAAGGAGACCGAGAGCGAGAAAGGAGAGACAGAGAAAGAGAGAGGGAGAGAGAAAGTTTTGTATGATTGTATAATGGCTTGGCCTACTTTACTTTCAAGTATTATCGGAAACGCTGTGTATTGAATTTTTTTCACTTTTTCTACAACGTCTGTTTTTACACCCCCCCTCCCCCCTTACCGGCGAATCAACCACACCACCGACGTACTCGTAAAGCAACTAGGACGCGTTGATGCTCGAATGTGTTTTTGTGAATTTGCAACGTTTACGATATTTTGAGGTCTAGGATGGCCTTTAATGATCTTCGCTTAGGAAGTAATAATTGATTTTAGCCTTTAGTGTTTTATATTGTACAATTAAAACCCTTCTAGTGTTTTATATGATACAATACTTCGCAAACGAATGACATTTGAATGACTTTCTTTTATCAAATAATTTTTCTTTTATCCAGCGTGCCAAGCTGTTCGTGCTCATGAATGATTGTTTATATCTTGCTTAGTTCTTAAGGATCCTTTGTGTGTCCTGCAAATCGTGAAAAAATGAGTTTGACAATTGAGTTTCGATACGGTAGTAAAAAGATTGGGGAGCGGGTATGACCTATTAGGAGATATATATTAGGAGAGAAAAAATTAAGTATTAAAATTAATTTTTGGATTTTGTTTCGTCGAATTAACTTTAGTTAATAACTTTATTTAAAAACATTAATTAATAATGAGTTACAATTTTTTTTTCTAATTAACAATGAATCATATTAAACATTACCTTTTAAAGTAATGTTGATCCCTCAAGAAAGGAAGGACTGCAGTGATGAAAAGGTTAAAAAACTCTACAATTTTCTCGTAGTTTGTGAACCCTATTAGTTGTTCATTCGACGAAGTAAAAACTGGAAAGTGGTTTAATGTTTAATTTACTCCCTCCTAAAATATACGCCCTCTCCACCCCCTCCCCATCCACCATCTTTTTCACTTTGTCTTAATTCTATGGCGAATTTTTTATGATTATCCGGACACACGTAAAATCTAAAGAACCCACCGAGAGGTAAAGAATCATTGATGAGCACGAACGGTTTGGCACACGCAATAAAACAAAAAAAATTATTTGATAAAAGAAAGGACTTGGTTCTTGTGATTAACCGCAAATGTCCTTCGTCGGCAATAAATGATAAAGTCACGAAATATTTTACGTATTCGTTCTTATACCTCCTTCTTTATTATGGTCGCCATCATCATCATCACCATCATCATCAATATTGCTACCATAATTATCATCACCACCTAGCATGCACTCACGTGCTGGAGTGGACCAGGTGGAACTAGTAAAGGGTTCCCATAAAGACTTCGACAACACGAAACATTTTTATTGACGGCTTTTTTTGAAGGAACAGTTTTAGTTTTTTTCCGGGTTTCTCATTTTTTAGCAACATTTCGATAATTAAAACGCGACTTTTTTCGAGTGGATCGTAAAGGATTAGAAAATTGTTTCGCTTCAGAACGTGCAGAATGGTTTGAAATAATTAAATTTTAATTGCTTGTTTTTGCCTTTTCGTAGGTGAGACAGGTCATTGAAGGGTTAATGGAGGGGTTTCTCATGAAAGGTCTTTTAAAAATGTTATTTGGCCATTTCATTTACTTGCATATTAAAATATTATTCAATGATTCAAATAGCTTTTTCTCAGGATATTAACCGAAATATGAGTTTTATTTAAGGCACGCATAGCAATTATTTCTAATGCTTGCGTTTAAGTGTCAACACAAAATTTATAATCTTGTTAGTGTTGTTTTAATTTCATCGACATTAAAAGCCTTTCAATATCATTTATTATCCTAAACAAAAAGAGGGAGAGAAAGAGAGAGATAGAGGCGGTTAGTAGAGTTAGTAAAGAGAAAATGAAAGGGTGACTTAAAGTCGAATAAAGTTATCAAAATTATCAATCCTTTGTCAGCCTGTCATTCTCTGCTCCGTTACACTAAAACTTGATCAGTTTACTCATTCATCAATTCAATCAATCATTCAATTACTTTTATATAGACCGCTATTTTTTATCGCCAATAAGAATTTATCAGAATGAATAAATGACGCAAAGAGGAACGTCAGAGCGCTTTAAGAACTTCAACTGTAAGATTTTTCATTCTTGATGCTGTTGCTCCTAAACCGTCTTCATTTTGACAGATCGGTCAGTTCCAACTGTCGACATGAAAGTAATCGATAAACACTGATTGTCAATCAGTTTTCAATCATTGATATCAATCGATGTTGCTGCAACTATGCGATGCCACTGACAATTTAGCAGTCAATCGATTTCTGTCATTATCACCGTCGAAAGGCATCGCCTAGAACTCAATTTAGTCACTTCATAGCCGGCTAGAGAGCAACAATTGTCGTTGTAATATAGTTCACAAATAGCAAACAATAATATATTCTGATTGCAATTAAAGTGTAGATGTGTGTGCGTGTGTAAAAAAATCGGAAAAATATCAAAGGTCGTTTAATATATTTCATCACTTCACGAATAAAAAGTGCCCAAAAAACAGGGAAATATTACTAAGAAAAGTGTTGAGAGAAGAAGAAAAATAACAAAAACAAATAATGGTCGTCGATATAAAAATGTGCCGTTTCGATAACGTGCCTTGGGGCTTTCGTTTAGTGGGTGGTGCTGATTTTGATATACCATTAACGGTAGTTAAGGTCAGAAAAGTATAAGATCAAGATGGTAAAGAAGAAGAAGAAGAATACAAATAACAGGAAGACTAGTAGGTTTTTATCCCTGTGATAATCATAATGGTGGTGTGATATAACACCGAAAAAGAGTGAAAATATCATAAAAACCAAGATTTATTGAGATAAAAGATTTGTCTTACAATTATCTCGGATTTATCTTCGTTAAGGGGAAAATTACAGAATTATGTAACGATTACGTTGCTTTAGTGTTCCGATGTTATATTGTCTTCTTGTTATTGTTGTTTTTCTTCTTCTTCTTTTTTCTTATTCATCTACAAATTTGCCTTAAGTAGATTTAGAGAATTGTTTGAGACAAAAGTTGACAAACCAGAAAAGTCACTGAAATTGCATAAGAATAATATTGTCTAAATTACAATTAAGAATTCTCTAATTGTTCTCTGAATGTTCTTTCCTTCTTCCTGTTTCTATACGTTTCCAAGGTTTTTCGGATTCGTGCAATAAATATTTCGTTAATTTTGTCATCAATTGTCCGCCCGATACCGGTCTTCACCTTCCGTCCGCATGTTCTTCGATTAAACTTGCAAATCTTGCAGTTTGGCCGTTCATCAAGCTGTCAATTAGCGTGCTAATTTTTGCTGTTGTCTTGTAGTTGTTGCTTTTGTTTTTCCTTGTTTTTTATTATCGCATTATTTATTGCGATTTTTATTGCGATTTTCATTGCGATTTGTGGTATTTGTTGATCTTCAATTTTATACGAATCGACAGGTCGTCGTCGTTTGCTGTCACGTTGCCCCGAGATAGAAATTAACAAGTTTTTTAAAGTTGGGATCAATTCAAACCTCATTAAAATCTTATCAAATCTGCCTCTACTCATAATCAGATTTTACGTCTCGGAAAGTAAACCCGTCCGTCATATTTTATCAGAAAGTAAAAATACTTACGTGGTTTGATAATAATTTGGACTGTTTGGAGGCAAAACACTTTTTGTGCCACGCTTCTCATAGAAAATACTAAAGATGACACACCCTTTTAGAAGGACTGACGGAGGAAAGTTTTGTGTGATAATTCACCACTGCCTTTTGTTTCAACTGTTTGATCTACCTAAACCACCATAGTTGCCTTCGAATAAACCAGAATCGTCTTTACAGGTTGTGGAAGGCAGTATTGCCGAATCAGCCGGTTTACGTGTCGGTGACGTCATTGTACGGATCAATAATGATCCAGCGTTACCGCTACAACATGAAGAGGCTCACAGGATATTAACCCATTGCGGGAATGTTTTCTACTTTGGCGTACAACGGTAGAGTTCCTCGAAAAGATCGTTTGAAGTCATCAAAAATATTAAATTAATCACATTTTCGTTTTAGAGAGAATGAAGAGGTGGAGGACGCACCACAGCATTTTCCCGTTAAAGTCGAAGAGTGTGCACCCGATCCACCTTCTTTCCTACACGTTGGCGGTTCCAAAACTAATTCCGAAGATATGCGCCGATCGGAAGAGTATCTGAACGATTTAAAGGATCGACCAAGTTCTGTGCTTTCGAATGTGAGCGAAACGAAATTGGTAGAGCAGGAAATTGCGGCAGTACTCTCCGGTGAATCCGAAGTACTGAAGGAGCACAATATTATGGGGTAGGTAAAACTGTTAAACCGGTCAGACTGGAAACACAGTCCATCAATTGTCGTAAAAGTGTTAACTTCTACAGGATCTTCCCGAAACCGGGTGTGTGCATGACTAGTGAAGTGTTGCGTACTCTCAATGAAGATGCGGTCAAAACAAGTTCGGAAAAGGAGAAAGAGAACAGAAAATGGACAACTTTCCTTCAAAAGCCAGACCGGCCAATCCCACGCAGTAAAGCGCAAATCGAAGCCGAACGACGAGCCGCGAATGCTTACAAAGTCAAGATAATCAAATCAGCACCAAAACCTCCGTCACAAGATTTGGTAAATTAATAACTTTTCGATAAATATTTACTGACAAATCACTAAATCTTTTAGCATAAGCCAAATATAATCGAACCCGTTCGCGAGCCTGAAAAATATTTAGAAAAGGAGCCAGTAGCAAAACCAGCCGCACCGATGCCACCAATCGAGGAAGTACCCACTCCGACTGATAGCGAAGTACCGAACTTGGAGGAGTCAAACCCTTCTGATTTAGCAACTTCACTAGAAGCCAATACCGAGCAACATCAGACCGATGAGAAATCGGATCAGGAAAAGGAAGCGAATACGGAAAGTAAAGGAATGGATAATGAGCTGGACCAGAACAAAGAAAACCTCGCTAATGAAACGCTACTGGAAGTCGAGGAGCAGGTCGAAGCACAAACCGAGCAGAAGAAAACTCCGGAAGAGATTGCTTTGGAACGGCAATTGGCCGATGTCCAGGAACAACTATTGGCTCTGTCTACGTTGCCAGCCACAATTCAAGCCGCTCTCGATGCAGTCACCAAACAATTGGCTGAATTGCTGCCGGCATACAAGACACAGCAACAAAAGCCCAAAACTGAAGTTCGCGAGATCAATTTGGAGAGTATTGCCGAGAGCAAGGAGGACGAGTCAGAGGAGAAGAATTGGAAAGAAGCAGAAAATGAGTGTAAGTATTTACATCAATTATTTATCAATTTTTATATAAAATAATTTTACAACAAAATAAATATATTAACCTCTCTCCCCTCTCGAGTTTCGCGTGAGAGCCAAAATGCCATCCTAGACACCACTGATTGTGAGGAAAAATCAGTGATCGAGTCAAAGAGTTTTAAAGAGAATGAAATCGGTTCCAATCTGACCCAAGATCTGGGTGATGTTCGCGAGGATACTAGTCAGGATTCGCCTAAACTCGGAAGGACAGTAGAAAATCAAGGCGAAGCTTCCCAAGGGGAGCAGGAAAAAATTTTGAAAAAAGAGAAGGTAAGGAACTAGAGGGTATAAAGTGAGGAACGAAATGTGAAATGTTTGATTTGTGGAGAAAAATAGATTTTATTTGTTAAAAGACCTAAGTTCATCTTCGTGAATTTCCGAATGAGTTTCTGTCATCCCTTAGAATAGTTTGACTCCGGTGGTACGTCCTTATAACAATATTCAAAAAAGAGCAATGGCGGAAGCTCATTCAATTAAACCCACTTAATTAAGCCCATAATACACTAACATACAAGAGAAGCCATTTTAAATATTTTGACCATAATTTTTTGCAGCGACTAACGGTCCGCTTTGATGTTTAAATAAAAAAAAGTATGAAAAAAAATTTAAGAATGCAAGACCACAAGACACGGTTAGCATTCAATAAATATCTTCTCAGCAATTTCACATGCAGAATATTCTCGTGCAATATTTTTGATTAAATTAATTTTGATAATCTGTCTTAATGACAAAAGAAAAATGAAATGAACGAATTTTTAAAAAATGCTCAACATGTCCAAAAATACTTTGGTTTATTTTTTTTTCATTTCTTTGCTTTACATCTGCCACGGCTTTTACTTCCTCTTCGCTCCGATTTTAAACCACGATCATTCCGCTGCAACAAAACCATCTGCGATAAAAATGACAACCATATAAAACGGAAACGACGTAAACGCTAACGCTAATGAACGACGACGTAATAAAATAGCGTCATGATGTCATTGAGGAGCTCGAAGAGCACTTGGAGTGCAAGAATAAACCAAAATCGGAAACGCGAAAGCAGCGTTCGAAGCGAGCTTTCGGTCCATTAACACCATCCTCGGAGCGTCCACTTGTGTTGCCCGGCGGCCGACGTTGGTACCGTCCCAAAGATGCCTATAATGATGAATTCATTGCGGAAATACTCAGTGCACAGGCGGAACTTATCACAGGGACCACGCTCGGGTAATTAATGAAGAGCTTTTGTTTCTCTTTCACTTCCTCTCTTCCATCTTTTTCTTTCATTGTGTTAGCTTTATTTTTCCTACTCTTTAATTTAACGGAGGGCGATACGCGTGTGTGTTTGTGCGTGCGTGTGTGTGTGGGGGGAGGAGGGCGGGTGAGGGTGTATGTGTGTATGCATGTGGGTTCACTCAACGTGTTTTTCAATTGGGGATATCATTTTAATGCGTGACGCATTTACAACACTGTCAAGGATTTACTCGATAGCATTTTTCGAACACTGGACGTGATACGTCCGCGCTCATTAAACACTATTATTAATGAACACAATTTAATGACAAGAAATTAATTCATTTCATTTCATACATTCTTTCTATCGATACCATGCAATGATGAACGTCCACCGCCATTCGTCACCTGTCCGTCATCAAACGTCATTAATTTCGACTCGATCATGTTCGGCTCGCAAGTAACGCCACCTACGAGAGCCCGCTGCTGGGTTACGATCCGAAGTACGTAGTCAGGTTTAACGACTTCTTAACCCTTTTCGTTTGTTTGCTGTGACGTAGCCCCAAATTCTTTTCAACTCTCTTACTCGCTACTTGTTATCCTCTAGAATGAAAGCCGTTTTTGCAACTATTATTTATTTTGTTTTTTCTTTGTTTATCGTTACTTCCAGTTCTCACTAATTTATTAATTAACTTCATTTGTTTCTTGTGAACAAGTCATTATCTCTCGCGGTATTTTCCCTTTGATATTTTTGCAATACCAATCGTCAGTCCGTTTAACCTTCCCATACTCCTTTCCCTTTCTTTTAGTCTTCCTTTTATCTAGTCGTAGACTGCATTGTGGAAACGTTATTTACCGGTAAGTCTGTCTCACACTTTGCGCTTCGGTAAGTATTTCATAGGAATACCGGATCGTGTATCTCACTATCATTTGCACGTAACGTAGCATTGAGATATTGCAGTGTATTGCTTTCTCTCTCCACTTCCGCAACACGTCTAATGGTGCATCGGTGACTCTGCTTGACAGGTAAGTAATGACCTTATAGAAGTAAGGATTAATTAGGTGGGTAGGAAGGAGGGGAGATAAAGGAGGAATAGTCAAAGTTATGGCCGTGCTATTTAGAACCACAAATACTGCTTGAGCGGCAAAAGGAGTGCGTGACTTATACGTGTCGTGAGTATTTGGATAAAATCAATGAAATATCGTTGAAAAGATATTTTGGGACTTCGGCTTTGATTTAATGGATGATTTCACTCCTGCAGAAATGTTATTCGGAAATGTGGAAGTAGTTTGAATTAATGGAGTTTACACAAACTCATTTTAGATGGTTAAAATCTCATTTAGGATTGCGTGAGGTATTATGCACTTCTAATGAAAACATAACTAATATGATTATAAAGCCATGCATGAAACCCTTTCGGTTATGTCTAGTTGATAACTTTTTATTTGTCAGCATATTCCAAGCATCTACAAGAGTACTATAAGAATTTTGTCAGTCTTAAAGGCTTCTAAAGGTAAGTCATGCTGTAGAGCCGTTCCTGTTTGACACCCAGTCAATTAATTTCCAGTCTTTAAAATTCATGAGGTCACCGTCATGCTTGACTAATCCTTTTGTGTGTCATGTATTTAGTTCAAAATTTTCTAAAGCTCAATTCACCTCTTTATGGTCTTAAATATGATACTACTATATTTTCATATAATTATTTTCTTGCCAGGGTTAATTTTATGAAATATCAGAAACCAGAAAAGAAGATCGATTTAAATCGAAGCGAAGTTTATAAAGTAATTCATCATTTGGATCGAGAACCAATACGTGGCATTGAAGTCCGCCCACCGGTAGTACCGGCCGCTGTGGATGTAAGAAGAGAGATAGAGTCATAAGTGGGCGTGATCCGTCGTGTGGCGATTAGAAATGAAAGCAGATGGAAATGAAGAAATAAAGAAATCAAAGAATGTATGAAGATGAAATAAAGGAAGTAAAGAGAAGCAAAGAAAGGCGGAGGTGGTTAGGAGGATTAGGTGAATCTAAAAGCGGAAAACTGAGAGGATGAAGAAGGATTAATTGAAAATGAAAATTTTGAAATTGTTAGAAAAAATTAAGACATTTTGAATTAAAATGTTTGAGTAAAAATTGATACCAAAGTTGATAAACCAATGAGCAGAAAATGACAATATGCTGCAATGAGCAGATAAAATTACAAAATTTATAAATTTGAGAAAAGAGGCGTCAGTCGAATTCAAAAAATTGAGTTTAAATCAATAAAATGTTTCGATTAATTGAAATTTTACGAAATTGTTCTCAAAATTAAGAAAAGAAAAGATCTTAGGGATGAAGTCGTAAGGAGTTCGCAATTTCTTTCAGTTCCATTTGTGCTAATTCATAAATCTGGTAGACCAAAAGAAGTTCATTTGAATGAAAATCCTAAAACTGGACGTAAAATATTGCAAAGAGCCTGCCACTGATTTCAATTCCAGGATATTCACAACTCCAGTCTTACAACAATAATCTTGCAATTAAAATATTTTATTATTTACAATAATTGATGAAGAAGTTTTTGGTTTTCAATTCATAAACAATAATAAATATGTATGAATTAATTTCGAGTTTAAAATTCAAAATGAAAATAAAAAAATTATGGACATTTTTTAGCCTAAATTCACTTCGTAAAATACTATATTAAATTCTTTTTTATTATTTTCCATTCTATAAAAAATCTGTGGCAAATATTTAGATCGGCACGATCGTACGTGTTTGACATAAATCCAGCGCGACGCCACATTGACTGACATCTGGAGAAATGTGTGCAATTCATGCAATTGCAATTGACAAAACGGAAAAATGGCAACGGCAACGCAACAACAACAACATCAAATACCGCCAGACAGATAGACAGATAGAATTGGAAGCGTCAACAATAAAACGACATTCGCTAAAAAGTCTGTCAGCCACTTCTTTCGTACTTTCATTCGTTCAATCGTTCAATCGTTCAATCGTTCAATTGTTCGTCTACTCGAGCGCTTGCTAGTTCGTTTATTTGCAGACACTGGATTCAGAGCAATTGGAGCTAACTTCAGAGCAATCCGACAACAAACACTTGATTATCTTCTTTACCGGAAATCTGCTGCCGTCGGAAGCTGTGAAAATTCCATTTGGCTTTTTTTCTTCTCCTTATTCTTGTTTTTGCTTTTATTGTTGATCGCTGGCGTAAGAAAAAAAATGAGCAATCGAGTGAATGGTGGTTATTGTCTGGAAACACTTTGTTAGCTCACACGCATTAATGTGTGTGCAGATGTGTTTCATATAGGTGGCTGTGTATGTGTGTGTAGATATTTAGATACGAATACGTAAATATATTCACGTGTTTTTTATATCTTCCCTTCACATGTATGTGCATTTTGCTGTTTGTAAATGTGTGAGTTTGTGTATGTTGTGTGTTTGTAAGTGTGTGTGTGTGTTTTGTGTATATGAGCAATCCTTTCGGTTATGTCACACAATTCTGCCACACTGATTTTGCCAACAATGGCTTCAACTCGTGCCAACGATGAATGATCACGACAAACGGGAAAGGTGGAGAAGGTGACGTTGCTAGAGCATGTTACGTATTAGTATGGCAAACGTATTCGAAAGGTCGTATTTGCACTATAGTAATCCATCGTAAGAGAGGTGAAGTGGTGTGTTATAATATTTCAAAAGTCCGTTTGAGCGCTTAAGTGAAAAGTTTTATTGAGTGAGTGAAACTTTGTGAATGTGTGCGTGCGAGCGAGTTTGTGTTTGTGTGCATGTGTGTGTGTGCATATATGTATTGTGTATGTGCATGGTGGGTTTGTTAGTATCGGAGTGGATTTGGCTAAAATAACTGGCAAACCTTGTAAAAGTCTGAACTTTTTTCATAAATGAAACGATGCATTCCAACACTTTTTTTACCTTTCAACAATTTCATTTGATGGCTTAAATCAAATTTGGTAACTTTGCTATTTAATTGAATACCGAATAAAATTGGGAGGAAAGCATTTTATTGATTCCGTAATCGAAAATCAATGTAATGAAAGGCAAGGATGGACCCTGTATAAGAGAATTAAAGAACAATTTATAATTCAGTCAGGGTAAAATTAATAAAAGCAATAACACCTCGAAATAATGCAATTCTTATTAAAATTTTAACAGAATCGTCTAATCTCCGAAACGTCTAATCAAATTCCAGTCATATCTCTTTGATACGATTTCGAATCAGAAAATTGAAGATAACAAAAATGTTTCATTTCTCTAGTGATTGGCATTGATTGCATTTTTCATAAACACCGTCATCATCGTCATCATTTCATCATCATCACAACTAAATAATTTCATTATTTCTCCTTCGGAAACGCTGATGATATTTTGCAACAAATTATTCTTAACCAAAGGATGCTTAAAATGCATTACGACGAATGACCTAGCGTTTGTTTATTATTCCGAAAACATAAAAGCAATACGTACCGATTGTACGTTTGGGTTATTCCCGAGGTTTTTCTATTTATTTCTCTCATTCTTTCCTTTCTGCTTGCTCTCTTTTATCAATTGCATCACATTTTCCACAGAAAACAACAACAAAAATAAGCAAGAATATCAAATCAAATAACAAAACGTACAGTGTTCTTCTACAGTCATTCTTCTTTTTTCTCTTTTGGGTCCTTCAAACAAAATCATACTTTTCGATAAATAGCTTCCGTTCGTTCCTTTCGATTTCCTTTTACCATTCTTTTCACACATTCCCATTACCGGGGCCGAAGAACGAAAGCATGCTGTTAAAGAAATGAAAATTGAAAAGAAAAACTGCATGGAATAGGATGTATTATATTCGCACGATATCTTCGATTCTCCTCTTCCTTTATCATCTCTCCCCAACCCCCTCAATGACTTCTTCGGCACAGGATATGTCCAATTGCATTGCGAACGTGAAATGGAATGAATGAATGAATGAAGGTTGAACACACTCACTCTCTGACACGTGCGAACACACGTACGCACAGACATACTTAAGCACCCACATATACGACTTGTTTGTGTGTTCGTGTGTATGCGTGTATTTGTGTTCACTGCATGCGTTCACATTTGAATCAATCTTTTTCTCAGCATATCTCTCTTCCTTTTTTCACTCACACGCACTCAAGCGTAGATGATTTTATCAAGATTGCGTAATTTGTAGATTTATTTTGCTAAGGAAATATATTGTTCGTGTTGATCAATTCATTGCCAAATCGTAAAGGAATCGAAAACCAACAGACATCATCAGTAAAACCAACCAGTCGAGTCACAAGAGCACAGAAAGAGCTCTAGTACCAGCACCATCATCATCTAGCCGGGACCAGCATTAGGAAAATATAACCAAAACTCATCTATCAATCTTGCTTTTTGTTGTCCTGGATGATGTTGATGATGTTGCATAAAATCGTTCAGCTTCAAAAGCACCCACTTCCGTTGCAGCATTTTGTCTTAACGAAGATTAAATTTCGTATCGTAAACTAAAATAAATACGTTGTTATCCGATAAATACTATACGGTAATACATATCTTTAGTAGTAAGTAAGGACCTAAGTATGTGACTAATACGCAATAGAATTGGCAGAACTGAATTGCCCCTCCCCCAAATGAAAGATCGATTGATGGATTTAAAGGGAAAAAAGTGAGGGAAAGTGAAATCAAGTGAGGGGTAAATAAATGTAAATAATCATTACATGCTTGCTTTGACAGGATTGAATGTGGAAATATTTTGTTAAATCAAATCAAGTAACCTATTTTTTCTTCATCTCAATACTTTCGATGAGAGAGAGTGACAGAAGATAAATCGTGATAGCGAATGATAAATGAGAGAAAAATTGAGAATACTTCATTATTTATTCAGAAAGAGATCGTACGGAATGTTTAAAATATATAAAAATTGAAAGGAAGACAGTTTATTGGAAATATTTAAGAAATTTCTGAAGAAGTCCTTTTCATAAGAAACGGATCGAGAGGGATCATGTGAACCTACACGGCATAAGCTATAAGAAACTGTGCCGCGATGGTTCGTTGTTGACCCGGATCGGACGAGACTAATGAGAAGAAACCAATAAGTGCTAAGTAAAATCGTGTATGACCGAACCCAATGGAGTTGCCACAAATGAAGATGGTAAGGTTTTTATTTTCTTAAGAAGCCTTTTCTAATTAATCTGTTGAAAACGTTTACGGAAGTCGAAATATTGCCCTCATTTGATAAATTGTATTATATTCATTAGAATATGCCACTCCTTTTTGTTCATTGAATTTGTTTTTCTTAATCTTATTTTGCTTAATCTTATGTTCGTTTTATTGTGTCGTGTGTAATCAAAAAACTCGATGGCAATTCGTTTCTTCATTTCCTCATTTCTTCTTCTCCTTCTTTCTCGCAAACCTTCCTAACATACTTGTCTTTATAAATAAACACTTATTTATCTAGTTTGAGTAATCAACCCTCTCTCATTTTCTACTTATTCCTTCTAAATCCTTCATCCATTCGTGCCCTTTCTAACGAATGCTTAGGCCCATTAGGTCATGGCAAATAATTCATGCGATATGCTCTAGTTTATTTAGTGCCTCTTCAGCTATTGCTTTTATTAGATTAAAGTCTGCCTAAGGAACAGCAATAGTAATGGCTAAGTGAAATACTTGGGTGAGCGGAGCACATTGGGGTTTTGACTTAATGAGTTCGTGGGTTTGTGTTCGTGCTGGTGGTGTTCGTGCTTTGAAGTGAAGATGAGAACGACCTGACCTGAGCTACTTAACTCATTCGTATGTAAGCAAATTTCTTGGCCTCTTAAGATTCTCACTTAATCACTAAATCAATGGCATTAGTCGTCGGCGGGGCGTGGGAGGGGGTAGGAGGGTGAAGGAGAAGTGGTCGTTTTGTTTCATATTGGTATAATTTATCAAACGTCTTCGTTTGATTCTTACACTTATCGTCTTAAGTCTTTCTCCTTCTGCTACACATCTTTCTAATCTTCCTACGCCCCCGCCCCCTTTTTTCTATTGCTTTACATTTTTTCTTTTCTTTTTAGTCACACTTTCCTTATATTTTTTCTTGTAATTAGCTTCAGCTGTTTTCTTGTTCGTTTTTTTCAAAAAGAGGATTAATTGCTTTTTTATTTTTTCTTTTATGCTTTTTTTCTTCCTCTTTTACTTTGTGGGTTTTACAATTGCCAAAAAAACATTACTAACCCTCGTTATTTTTATTTATTGAATAAAATGGAACAAACACTCCATTTTATTTGTTTACTGCCCATCAAGACCGCCCCCTTCACTTCTCACATACAATTTTATTCGGGAAATAATTACAATTTTTTCATTATTATATAATTTTTCATTAACGTTAAAAAAATATTTTGGAAGAGGCAAAAGCCGAAAATAGAAATTGGAAAATGTGTGTCTGTTTTACTTTAATTCTTTTTATTAAAATTGACTCCTGTTTGTTTTATATTTAATGCTGAATACTTTTGCAATAAACAAATTTAATTGCTTTTTATTTACGACATAATTATTAACCAGACTCAACAAAGATAACGTGCTAAAGTTTTAATTACCTTTTTATTACTTCAATCGAATAATTTCTCGGCTAGAATAATTTCCAACTTTTAATATTTATCTTATTTTTTTATCACAAAAACAAAAACAATAAAAAACAACTAATGACAGTGTTGAAGCAATAAAAATTTGTAAATTGTCTAAATTTGAAAACCTTTCGCAAAAAACACTGACTGAGTTTTAATAGAAAGTTATGAATTAAGGTTTTATTTCAAACACGAAATGAATATTCATAACATGTTTATAAATAATCATATAATCATTTTTATAAATATATACGAACATTCGTGAAATCTGACTCTCATTCAGGCGAAAAGTTTACAGAGTGATTTTTATTAAGTATGTATGAGTTAGAAAACGCCCTCGGAAAATCCACAAAAAATCTACTAATTTAGATGCTGGATTAACTGAAAATAAACTACGAAAAGTTTTTATTTATAGAGAAAATTTGTCATTTTTAATTCTCACCGGATTATATTTCTGTTCCGAGAGCTATATTAAAAAGAAATTTTTGTGTCAACCTCTACATGTGAATACAAATAACCGCGACCACGACATAATTTAGATTCGTCAATTTTAAAATTAAAGGTTTCAATTACACTAGAATTAAGAATAACAATTTGTGGATATAAGAATTAATAATAAAACAGCAGCTTACCTACCAGACAAAAAGTTTGAATGGATTGTTATTTTGAAACTTGTCTAAATAACTTTATTTGATTCTCAAGGGTCGATTATACTGCATGGGATTATACTGGATGTACTGTCTACTATAAAAGTAGGTTTTCCGAAAATTTCAAATTCCTTTAATGCCTTCAGAATAATCTACAAATTACCACAAGGTTTGTATATTCAGATTTCAGATTTCGATTTTAATCCTTTAGATTCCGAAACATGCGAATATCTCGAAACTTATCTGATCTAAAATTTAATTCTCAAATTTAAGAACTATTGTTCTTATGCTTGCAATTTCAAAGATAAATAATATAAACATGCAAGAGAAAATCGACCTCAAAAAATTGTTTTTCGCAAAAAATTTGCCTTCAAGCAGACATTAATCTTTGAACTAAGTCCTACTTCATTTTTACTCCATACAATCGAGTGATGAATGACTCTTGTCTTGTGTAATAGTTTTGTTCTAACACTGAAAAAGATTTTAGCAAAAATTAAACTAAAATGATTTGTTTTTTAAAGCATTTAAAATTTTGCTTCGTTTTATGATAAGACGATCCTAATAATTTTAGAGAGACGTTAACTCAATCATGTTCGAAATATTACTTTCTTATTTTTTGTTAAAAATTAACCAAACAATCGTCTCATTGCGTTATCCGTAAGAATTTTTTCGCAGTGTATCTTAAATAATATAGAACTGGACTTGTATTAGCAGTAGCAATGGTTGGAAAACGATGTCCTCATAAATCCTGTGCCGTCCAGTGTCCAGAGTGCAAAATGTCGTGTGTTGATCGAAAAAGACATTTCGGGTCGGAGAATAATGAAGAAGGGATGATGGGGAGAAAGGGAGTAAGTCTTCGAATCAAGATTAATCGTTATTAGCTTGTTGTTGGTTGTGCAATTGCTTTCGGTCATTTTTCCCTCCTTCATCGTCTATAGATGCAGTTATACGTACAAACACAGAGACATACATTCACACGCATTCACTAAGGTTCACACACACGTGCATAGATGCACGTAGATAAGTGTAAATGTGTTGTATTATTGCGCGTACGGGTTTTCTGTATGGGCGTGAATATGTGAATAGCTATGCGTGCTTATGTGTGGGTGTATGCTGATATACTTAATTACTATAAGGTTTCAGGGTCGAATTTATTCCTCATTTTCTTTTAGAGAAAAACCAAAAAACTATAGCATTGTAATTTTTTGAATTCTTTTCAAGACTTTTAAATTCTTTTTCAAAATTGCAATAAAAAGTTAGAAAGTATTAAATTTTTTTTAATGTACAATGGTGTGACCTACTTTCTTAAGTGTTAACCGCTATTTCATCGATATTGGTGTATCCATTACAGCCGTAGCTGATGTTTCGATACCGTAAATATCCTCCAAGGTGCGGGAGGAAAAGATTCATGTAATTCAGTTCTGGAATTCATGCACAAATAGTTATCGACAACGAAAAGCTTTCAATAAACCACGAACTGCGAAAGGTTAACGAGATATCGCGAAATACGGACACTCGCGAAGAAAAAATTTCCGAAGATTAGCAAAGACGGAAACAACCGAAACGAGGGCGGCGTCTACACGGTGATGATAACTATGACTTGATAGTGACGGGACAGCGATGACAGCCGTGACCGATAATGCTTCCACCGTATAAATAAAAAAAATTATTGAAATTATTTAAAATCTCAACGACCAAAAATTCATTTGATTTTGTATCAGGCTTGTTTTAGCGTTGCGAACGCGGCACAGGATCTCAAAGCTTTCATATTTCACAGACAAAATTTAATAATTTCTCACTTTTAGATATTGCAAAATTGTATATTTCTAATACATAACGAAACACTCACAGCACACTGCACTACCAAATATAGACTGCCAAAGGATAATGGACGTGAACAGCTTCTTAGCAGCAGGTTATAGTCGCTGTTTTATCAAACACTTGATATTCAAAATGATTCGGTTCATTTGTGTGTTGCCTAATTTTTTGATGAGGCAACATCAGTTTCAGCAACAGAGGCAAATTAATTCGAATGCATCGGTGAAAACACGACTGCAACGTCCGAACACGTTACCGTTACGATTTCAACTGATTTCCAAAAAATCTTCACCTTCTTTCCGTTGGTGAATAAGCTCCAACACATTTCAATAAACGTTCATTTTTATTGTCGTTGGTGTGGTTATTACTGTTGTTGTTTCAGTTGTTGTTGGAGTTATAGCCATTGTTTTTGTTTTTGATGTTGATATTTTTTTTGACCACCGGCAACCTTCTAAATTTTACCCGAATTCATTCGGTGGAATATTATGGAGCCGCTTTTCGGAAGCTTTTCAACACAATGAGTTATTTTTTCCAGTTGGGATTCAATATTTGGAGCGAAAGAGTAAATGAGTGAAGATGTAGTTCACATAAAACGCATGACTCTCTCATATCGCATGTGGAATCTCTTAAATATTTGTTGCTTTTTGTGTGCGTGCGCGTGTGTGTATGAGTACATATCTGGCTTCGTATGATAGTACTCTCTCTTCGTCTATCTATTAAGTGTCGATAAAACAGTAAATAGAGCAACAAGTTAATCACTTTGTTCTTGTCGAGGGAGGGAATTCTTCAATGCGCTCTTTTTAGGAAAAGAATTTGATGCATTTTTAATTAAAAACCTTTTGCCCTTCTGTAATGTAATGAATTTAAATTTATTCAGAAATATTGTGACTGCAATTAATGCTTCAAATCATTAAAAGAATTACTAAAGAATATTTTTAAATGGTAATAATTTATTTACTAAAAGTGATAATAATAATAATTTTAAAGACATCATCCCGATGATTGATATCCAAAAGAATATGAAGAACCGTTATGCGATCCACAATCCACAATAACGATTTCACTTTGGGAATTCTGCAATTTCGGGGGCAATATTTCCTCATTACGTTAAAATACTCTGTATTTTCGCTTAAAAACATAGATTTTAACAGGCGATCAGATTTTCGAAAAGGGTGTTTATGGGTCAAATAAACATGGAAGTTATTGGCTTATAGAGAAAGGGAATGATTGTAAAAGAGCCAGATATTTTGAAGGAATTTACTGAATTTGAAAAAAGGAATTTGTTGTTAATTAACAGAATTTTTAAGAAAAATTTAATAGGATTGACTTATAAAAATTCAATAATAAATCGATTAAACATTTAAGCTCATTGTTATAAGTTACAATATTTTAAGTTTCGTTCTGAATATAATTGAAATAAACTATACTATTACTCAATGTATTTTTAGCAATTATGACTTTTTGCCATCTACCAAGTATTATCAGTGCATTAATTACTGACTGGATCAGTTTAAAAACCAATATTAAACCAAACCGTCAATCTAGCACCCTTTCCAAAATTGCAAAATTTTCACATTTACCGTAATGTGAGTCATAGACCATAATCATATTTCCAAAAAAAAAAAAATATTCAAAACCACAAAAAGAAAACAAAGTTCATTGCACGCACTGAAAACAAAAAAAAATTAAGACCTTAACAAAACTTAACCCATTAAAGCCATCACCGAAATTGTTAAACCAATTAAAAAATTATACTAACGCTCTATTAAGGCGCGTAAAAATAATGGCATGAGGCGTAAAATGGCTCACATGTGAATATAATGAAAATGCTCAAAGAACCAAAAACAAAAAACAACAATGATAAATAATGAGACAAGCACGTCAAATTTACCCTTTTCGGAAAATATTTACGATTGTGTAGGTTCATTGGTAAAATTTATACTAAAGCAAAGCATAAAAACGATGCTAAAGGGAAGCATTCAATAAAAACAACAATAACAGCAACACAACGATAACAACAATAACAAAGCACCAAAATGAAAAAAGACCTACGAACAACATTAGTTACCGTTACTCGTTAACGTAAGTTTTTATCGAACATAAAATCTTACAAACAATGAAGTAATGATGGCGATTATTAAACTTATAACCATTGGGTACCGCCAAAGCGATGAACCGTCGTTGGTTCTTATGCATATTACCGATGAATTGACGAATTGAGAGATTGGTTGATGTTACGTAATGTGTACATATGTATGTTTATACGTGCAGTTTGGTTATGCCCCCCCCCCTATTAGGTAAGATATTAACAAGCTATAATACCGTTGCAGCACCGATAACAGCACTATTTAATGTTCTATCCTCTGGTAAAATTGGTTTGGGGAGATTGATTAAATATTCATTTTTTGGGCGCAATAGGACACAGTGGTCTGAAATATAAAAGAGTGGGTTTAAAATTGTACTTTTTTATCATCTTGAAATTTCAATGTACTTCTAGTTCTTTGAATAAATAATTCGGGATTTCTTCAGCCCACCACACAGTCTTTCTTCTTGCGTTTTTAACATTTTATCAATAATTTGGATTATTGTTCGCAATATTTCAAGGTTTTTAAGCAATCTGCGGACTTTTTTTATCTTTATAATTAAAACGAAAAAGATTTGTAAACCCAATTTGATGAATAACGTCTTTGTGCCTTGAAAGTTATTTATTCTTACCTTCTTCTGTTGAATTAAATATGACAAAACCTTGAACAATTACATAAAAGACCATTGGTAATATTTGTCACGAAAGAAAAAAATCAAAAGTAATACATTTTAGGCTGAATTTTTCTCATTCTGCACCACTGTGCAGTTTTGTGGGGTTTTTGTGAAAATAATTAAAGAATTGATTGTAGTTTTTAAAGCAATTAAATTATCTTGCGAGTGAAAAAATCGCCCTTCAATTTCCTTTTCTGAATCTAAACAAATTAGAAAGTGTTTTGCAAATAAAAGAGCTTTTTCTTAGGTTTGGGTGAATTTTATAGCATTTTATTTTACATTTCAGATTCAAAACAAACAAATTAAAAGAGTTTTACACGATTTTTAAATTTCGTTTAACGTCTTAAAATTGGAGAAGAATTGTAATCGTTTTGTTTGCCTCTTAATTATCACCATTGCTTATAAGAATATAGAATATAAGAATAAGGATAAATATTCATAAAAAATAACAGCAGTTTATATATCATTACTATGTACAGTTTTTTCAATCGAATTTTTCGTATTAAATGGTGGTTTCGGGTAACTCTAATTATGTTCAACAAATTTCTTTTAGAATATATAAATAAATGTATAAGTTTCTAATTAAGTAATTTCTATTATTAATTAAGTAATTTCTACTACTATTAATTAAGTTCTACTTAATTATTAAATAGATAATAATTTTAGGCAATTGAGGTTTAAAAAGGATTTGCGAAAAGGGTGAAAAATTTTAAAAAAGGCTTGGTGATTTTTTTAATACTTTCAAATTCTTTAAAAATTGTTTGGCAACGTTTGTTCACTAAGTTTCAACAAGATACTGTTTTATGTATATTTACTTGTAGTTATTATTTTCTCTTGTTCTTCTTTTAATTTATCACTAATTATTACTTGTGGCAACATCAGCATAGTAAGGTCTTTAAAACTCTAGCACACGCGTTTCTTAAATATCCTGATAATGATTTCTTTTATTTATTTAGGTACCTTGAGCAGTTTATACGTATTTGATTTATTTTTTCAGCCCATAATTCATTAAAATTTTCGAAAATGATCATTTTTCTTTCATCATTCTACCTTTAGTAAATAGAAGGACATCTCACAAGGCATGTTGCTTGATACAGTTTGTGGATTTTTGTTTCGCTTGTAAGAATAAAAGCTCTTTCTTTTGTTATCTCTTTCATCAGCTTTGCTTTGCTTAATACTTTACAAATTGTAGTTGTTTCGTTTTGCTTTGTTTGCTATCATCACAATTTCTTTTATCGCAATTACACACAGTTTCAATACAATAACTCCTAAACTTTAATTCATATTTTTAAATGATGTGTTTTTAAAGAATTGATATAAATTTGGTTGTGCCCTTTAAGAGATTATTATTATGATTACTATTAGTATTATATTTAAGTGGATTTAATAAAATATAACAGAAATTTTCCGAGAAGTTGGCAACGCATTTTCAAAAAATGCAACGATTTTTAATTAACATTTTTTGTCTAATATTCTACAATTTGATCGTGTTAATTTTACGCGGATAATGATTTTAGATTATTATAATTTGTTTTTAATTCAATACTTAACAACATATTTTACATTCTAAATAATTTTTTGGATATTAATAAATACTTGTAATTATACTAAATTTCGTAAAGGATGCGCCGTTTGATTTATCGTAGAATATTATCAAGTTCAGGCTTACAATTTAATGCAATAACTAAGTACATAATTCACGATTCACGTTAGTACCCTGACGTGTTTATCCTAAGCTGGTATAGTTGCCTGCTCGTAGAAATCAGGTTCATCCTCTTCAGCTTTAGCTTCACTGCCATCCAGCTAGAGAAGAATTAGGTGATGATGGTTTATTTTTGTTTTCTTTTGTATCAATACTATAAATACTTACGGCCTTAAGCTCTTCCGGCTTATAAATTGCAGCCAGTTTTTGTCTTATGGGTACCATTAAGATCAAAAAGAACGGAAATGCCAAAGAGATTTTTGATGATTTCACAGCCCAAAGAATGGCCAAAAGAAACACTTGAATGGTCGTAAAGAGATGCATTTTCCATGTTGGCACACGTTTTACATACGGTGTGGGTGGATAATGTTTTACCGGCATAAAGAACAGTCTTACCCTAAACGAAAAAACGTTTAATATTAGAATGCAGAGATTTATTACATTCTTTAAGAGCGTTTCATATGAATTGATTGAGTCAAGAGGATTTACCTGTCGAAGAACTGTACCCCACTCATTGAGGCTATACCCATATAGAGAAAAACTCCGAAAAGGACAGCCATTGGGATCAAACGCAATAATGGCGCCATTGTCACTGACAGACCAACCATTAAAGCGACCAAAAATCCTGATAGGCGCTGCTCCTTAACGTCAATAATACGTGGCGATTCGCCGGGAGCATGAGTTCTGAAGAAAAGATAAATTAAATTAATAAAAAAATGGGTCTTTGTGGTATTGATCGTTGGGGGGGTGGTTGGGAAGGTGGTTGGAAGGTAGTCTTACCTTGACATTAAAGTCAACGAAGAAACATGCGCTACCGAACGGACCGTAGCCGCGCAATGCCATGGCATTCCGAAGAATCCACAGAATGTGTTTAGAGCACACAAAAGTACAATATCGAAATGTAATCCGGAACCCTTTTTTAAACCACGTTCGGGCTTATCTACAATCAGTTCCGAGATATGCGACTCCATAAAGATGAGAATGTAGACCAAAATCGCGGGGACGCCCGAAATGAAAGGAATCCACGTGGATACCGGGCCTAGACTAACCAACCAATCACGACGTTCTGGATCACTCGGTGAAATACCTTCGGGAACACTCAGTTTATCCGTATAAACCTCCGGAAAAACATAATCGATGGCCACAAATATGGCAATGGCTATCGGAACACCAAAATCGCCCAAAGCTCGACGTGCATTGCGACCCAAAAAATGAGAATTGCGAAAGAGTTTGAGATAATACGCAATGGTAAATGTTCCCAATGTTAGAATGGTACAGAAGAGCGCCGTATTGGGCATATTTATAGGACTTTTCGGGGGTGAATCAAATGTGATGGGAGTAAAATTGGAGGCTATGTCGTTTGTTAAATTTGATAGAGTGTCATTTTCCTGGATTTGCGGATCGATTAATGTTGGCGGCGGGAGATTGTAGTCGGCCAATAGTGGATTCATTTTGTACACCGAGAGCAACTTCATCATGGTCTCGACTATGTATATGAGCGTTATGAGAGCTGAGAAAATTTCCTGCGTGAAACGTGTCAACAGTCTTACGTAAACACTCCCCTCGAATGCGGAAATTGTGATGGCGATCAGTGCCAGCCAGACGCCAATATAAGCTCGGATAGTAAGAAAATTGACGTCGTTCTCTCGGCAAAAATTGATTAGGGCTTCGTCGAAGAGAAGCAGCGGACCCGTCGTGCCAATAATTACCAAAGGTTGTCCGGCCAGAGCATGAAATACAAGCCCAACAACAGACGTACTCAGTAAGGTCTCCGAAATACCAATCAAATTCGAGGTTTTGTCGGAGGCCAAACCACCGAACGTGATGGCCGTCGACAGACAGGCGAAGTACATAAACACTGTTGCCGCCAAAGTCTCGGTGTTAAGGCCATCGAGTATGTCACTTTTGTACATCGGTAAGCGGCGTTTGAGATCATTGCGTAAACCACCCCACAACCGATGCGTCTTCTCGAGAGGGCTTTTTCTCTTCTTACCATCGCCTTCATCGTCATCACCATCGGACGATCCCAATGCTTTCTTCTCTAGCAAAAGTTGAGCTTTCTCTTCAACTTTCTCCTCGAGCTGTTTTTTACTTTGGAGTGCCCGCTTTTTACGTGAACGTATCCAATCCTTTTTCGCTTTCAGTTCCTCGAATGGTATCAAATCATGGCGATCCCAATTTCCGGGTGGCAAAACAATTGAATCATCTAAAAATTCATTAATGGCCGAAAGGAGTTCTTTGCGATCTTCGGCCTTGTAGGCGATGCCATGGAAATGTTCATTGGACATAAGCGTAGCGATCGAACGGCCAACTTCATGATAATCAAGTTCAAGTGTCTTCGGTCCCAGTAGGATAAACATAAAACGAACTGGTATGGGAACTTCGGTAATGTTCGGCATAAGCACGCCCTCGGTAAGTCGTACGAAAGCGATGGTGGGTTGTTCCAAAAATTCGACGGCACCAACCTTTCAAAAACAAAAAGAGACAGAGATAAAGACAGAGTATTAGACTGAGAGAAAGAGAGAATAGGAGAAATAAACAGAGAGGGGAAAAACGATCAACTTACCAAAACTGTGGTGGCTTCAGCGCCCACAGGGATCCTTTTAAGTATAGTATCGTTTTGAAGCTTTTTTAAATCCTCTTGAGAGGATGAAAACATATCGTCCTTTATGTCGATTTTCAAATCATTGCTTTTCTTGCTGCCGCAAATATCGCCGGCAGGAATAATTTTTGCTTTCTTCTCGTCAGATAAATTCTAAAAGACGAGGAAAAAGTGTCATCAATAAATAAGAAAGGGTTTGATAAGAAGGAGAGGGTTTGACAAGAATTTAATAAATTCAAAAGGGAAAAGGAAAATAAAAAAATGGTGCAATAATTTCAAGCATTTCTTGGTTGGATGGTGGACAATTTAAAACACACAAAACCGATTAAAATTCCACTATCGATAGTGGGTTAACTGAATGGATTCTGTATTCGGTTTCAGTTTAAATAAAAATCAATTTGTTTCTTTTCTTAATAAAACCCCTAAAAAGCGAGCCGAGGTGGGGCCCCATCACATTGCGCCAAATAAAATCCATTTAATAACATTTATATAACATTTATAAAACAGTTAAGTTAATTTTGGACTTTATTTTTAATGTTAATTTTTTAAGGTTTTACATATTTTTTCAAAAAAAAAAATTAAAAAAAATAAAAAAATTGAGGGAAAATAGCTGAAACCTGTAAACAGTCAAACATGCAAAAGGTTCTAATAGAGCTTCCTTTAGTTTTTCGCAAATGCGTTCTAGGCCAATTGGATTATGATTTCATAGATCCAAATACGATATAATAGTCTAGAAGGAAAACAGGATTATAGGAAGAGTATATATAATACATATATTTTAATATCGGCATATAGTCTCTCATTATTTAAAATTTATGCACAAAAAATATAAAAGAAAGCAAATTTAAATATAAAGCACCAACTGAAGAAATAAATTAAAAACAAACTAAC